>OX421974.1:94102231-94562231 GCA_949128135.1 Parasteatoda lunata | reverse complement strand
ACTGACTTCATGCCACCATTTTTGCCACCTTATAGTCACTATTTTGAAATTGCGCAATTGTTTAGCTTTAAACTTTGAATATGGATAAATAGTTTAAATATACAATAATTATACATCAAATGTTAACGGAGGTCCGAAAAATATAATACCAGCGAGCTACGAGCGTAAGCTTTAAAACATGTAAAATATGAATTTTTTAATTACGAAAGTAAATTTTTGAAATTAATCAGTTCAATAGTTCTTGAGTTCTGAAAATATAGTTTTTTTTTCTAACAAGAGATTTATTAGTTTTAATAATATTCCTGTTGAAAAATATCTTTCAACGAAATCATCGAATGTGAAGTAAGGGCATTTTTTTATTCCAATGCTTTTCAAGATCATGCTTTGAAAATGATTTTATTATTGATCACGAAAACATTTTAAAAAACAAATTTTGTTTCATAAGTATTTTATCTTTTCTCCCTACTTCCTACGATGCAATTTTGTAAAAAGCAGTTGCCACCAACTTTTAATAAAATAAAATAAAGATAAATTGCATCAATATCTGAATTTTTATAGGAGAAATATTTTTCTAGAATTTTTTTAATATTATTATCTCGGTTGCTCCAATGCATAGATATAAAACTTCAGTAAAATATTTGAGTAAATAAATATAGCCTAAAGTAATAAAAAGTTCTTTGTTTCAGTTCCAAACCCTGGAATTTAAATCCACCAGATTGCTCAAAATCACTGTATATCAAATTATCAAAATGGAATCTGCCCACCAATTTTTCTACAGCATAAGTTACAGTTCGACATTTTCTTAACCTAGGTCAATAAATCAAAATTTTGCTAAAGTTATAAAAAAAAATATTATCAGGGTTGTTTTTATTGTTTCAACTAATTTATAGTGTTCTATATTTTAAGATGTTATGAAGCTTTGCCTGCCGCAACTATTTCATTTAACAAATTCTCAGTCTTAGTTATTCGTTGCAAAAAAAAAATGTTTTTTTTTAATTCTAGTTAAAAATTTAAGAACTGACACTAACTCAAGTTTGGGAACATTTCGTATGATGTACGTGCTTTACTTGAAGAAGAAAACCGCTTGCAAAATGATTCTCAATTTCAATCTATGACTAACACCGATGATAACTTTTATTAACACTTTCGTTCTTGCAAACTAAATTATCCCCATTTTCTTAACCTTAAAATAATTTTAATAAAATAACTTAATATCCTTGATAATATTAGCTTGATTAAGTTGGTAATAAAATATAAACTATGAAAACCGAAATTTTCCGGAATACAAGTTTATTTCCATTTTCAACCCCAAAATAGTAGACGCAACGTGCATTCAATAAGTCGACCTCTCATATCTCGTTTGTGTAAGCAAAAAATAATTTTTTATTAAGATTTTTCCACCACTTTTTATTTGAAAATATAAATTATAGATAAAATGATACTAATTTTTTAGAACATGTATCGGTTATAGCTCTCTCACTCTCACATAATGATGTTCGGTTTTCTAATGTTCTAATCTCGCTCTGATTTTAACGCAATTTTTATATTCGGTCAATTCGAAGAATTTAACTCCGTTTTCAAAAGATTGACGCTATGTTACAAATTATTCATTATTTATTATTGTATGAGTGGAAAAATTTTGTTTCAATGGTTTTCAATCTTTCAGACAATGTAATTCCAGTTCGTTAGATAATACCGAAAATGATTTTAGTGTAATCTGTAGAGAGGACAGAAAGTTGAATTTCTTATAAAATGTAACCCTTACAATGTGTGAAAAATGTTTTATTTTTACTAGCACATAAAAGTTTTGATTATGTTATAATAGCGTTGCTTTTATTACGCTTGTGTTTATCTTATTGGGTTAATACCTTGCGCCAAGAATCAATTAAAAATTTTGTCTCCATACATTGTAAATAATTTAAATGTTCCTTAATACCAAAATTGGTAGCTACTTGTAAAAATGGTACATAAGAGACCAAAGTGATACAGAACCGAGGACAGCTCCGGGACTAGAGATACACCAAGAATATTCTTTACTCTATTTGGTGTAAAGTACACAAATATTTATAATTATAGTAACACAAATTAATATTTTTAATTACAGTAAGATAAGATATACGTAAGAATCAATAAAGTTATTTTTACAAGATAATATAAAGTAAGAATCATTCATTTAGGATGCATATTATACACATATTCTTGAAGTAAAATTAGTTTTTAAATAATACAAACGCGTAGTAGAGAGAGAATAACAAGTGGAATTCAAACTAGACTTTACAAAACTGAAACGGATAGAAGTTATATAGCATAAAATTACGTATACAGTTTGCAGAGACTTAAAAACTAAAATATAAATTCCCTTATTACATAACTAAAAACAAAACCACATATTTTTAAAAGCGAAGTATTATTTCAGTAAATGTAGACACAGCATGAAAAACATCTACTAACTCTCGCCAACTTATATTCAAATGTAAGCGATCTGCAGACGGACGTAAAGAGGGCTAACACTAGTGTTATGTCAAGCGAAAATATTTCCATTACAGTGGGAAAGCGAGTGAGATAGGCGTAAAATTTAGCCATTTTTTATAGTTTTAGATTTATTTACACTCCTTGAATTGTATATGAAAGCCCTATTCGGTGTTAATTTTTTTTTTTTTTTTTAATGTTCCTTTGCACAATTTTTGGGTTGTTTGAAATCCAATTCACGAAGATGTTACTCCACAGTTCTTGCAGTGTATGTGTTACCGATGTGTAAGCAAACCTCCATTTTTCATTTCAAATTAGAGGTTCAGAAAGACTACTCTTACTTCGGAAAATATAGATGGTATATATGATAGATGTTTAATCAAGTACAACAATTGTTCATACTCAATTTAAGAAGGAATAAGGGTTTTCTCGCAAAATAAAATGCAAGTGTTACAACATTGGCCAAATCATAGACATAAAATCTAACTTCATCTAATTTTGATAACTCGCAGTTGGATATCTAACAAACGCAACTTTAATTTTATAAAATTGTCTGAAAGATTGAATTTTAATCTAACATAAATATTATTTTTCAATCACATCTATATCGCAAGACACGAGTTTAAAAATAATTTTATGCAACCAAATAAATTGACATTAGCGATATATAATTATCAAATTTTAGTCCCAAAAACAATAAACTAAAAATAACTAATATAATATTTAAAGAGTAATAGATAAATGCGGAAATGTGCTTTTCCGTAAACACTTCCAAGCAAAAAAAAAAAAAAAAAAAAAAAAAAAACTTTTCAAATGTAAGGATCTAATTAAAATAAATATAATTCGAAAAACAAAAATAATTTTCATACAGGAATTCAAGACATTTGCACCCCGTTACGCTAAAGAATAATTTCTAATGCCTTCAGTATTTCTAACTTAGTTCACAACTTCAAAAACATTCGCATTTGTTTCTATTTATCGAGGAACAAACAGACAAGGGTTAAATGCATTGTGCAGTTGGTTTCAAGGTTCAATTTACTCAGTATTTCATAAAAGACTGTTTATCTTCATTCTGTACTCATTTAGGAAGGAACCTTAATGGGCTTAGCCTCACTGAAGCAGTTAAGAGTTTCGGAATAATCAAGAGTTTCATTTGCTTTGCCCTAATCATACCCATTTTTATCTAATGGTCTTATAGGAAAGTAAGAGTTGTTTACTACATAAATGAGTTGCTCATACTGAATGATGAAGAATGCGAGTGAAATGATATCGTTGATTGAAACGAAATTACTGTATGAATTACGAATCCATTTAATAAAAATAAAAATTATTATGAATTGCTTTTATAATTTACAACATAATTTTAAAAAAACATAATAAACACAAACTTTTTTTAAAACGGAAAAACATATAATAAAATCAAAAATTCTGAACCTATAATTGGTCTTCTTAAAAATTGATTTATATGTATAGATAGATATATAGATAGATATATAAAAAATATATAACTTATTTTCGTCATTGCACTGATCTTAGAGTATCAAGAGTATTATAGTCAGGGTTGGAGTTTCTGCCGGTAAATAGGGGTTTTTGCCAGGACAGTGGTAAAAACCTGGTAAAAACCGGCAAAAACTGGTAAAAACCGGCAAAAACGAAATTATTTAAATTGCTGATTAAATATTATTACAAAATACTTGAAGCAAATTTAAATCAATCATAAGGAATAATAGTTTTGATACATTACATGAACAAATTATTTTTAAAATACTATTAATAGTTAATATAAGGGTAATAATTTTTAAAGGATTGAAAGTTTTTGACCTCTTTTCATTTTAGAATCCTTAAATAAATGTTTTTTTTAACAAATTGTATTTTTTTTACTTCTTCATAATAACTTTTGGTATTTATTACTTTACATATCACTCTTACACTATATTTAAAGAGAGACATAAGAAAGCTAAGATGGATGTTTTATTAGATAGATTTTGATAATCACCTCATTTCTCAATATTACTTCAAAATGCAAACAAAACCACACAATTTAAATTCTTGCAAAATTTCCAGTGAATTTTGGGAATTAATGTCTCATTTACACTCATGTCCTTGTAGTAGTACTGCCATTGAAAGACTGTTTTTGAATTTTTCATTTGTACATTCTAAAATTCGGAATAAGTTGACTCTAAATAATGTTTCAAAACTAGTGTACTGTTATGCTATGTTGAGACAGCACAAATTGTATTGTGATGATTAATAAAGTATTGAATTTGGGCAAATTTAAAAAATTGCATTGATACTTGTATATTTTAATTAACTACACATGTTGATAGATATTTTATGCTTTAAATTATAGTTATATTAATTTAAAATAAGTTCATTTCACTGGAAAAAAGAGAATAATCACTAATTTTCCGATCAATAATGTTTTAAACTACTAAAATGATATATTAATACATTATAATTTAATTATGGAATAATAATTTTGTTAATTTTTTTTAAAATTATATATATTTATAGTATATATTTCAATTTTAAGAATAACTTTGTATCAAAAATGTGTTTTTGTCCTCTCATTTTGGAAAATATAGGTTTTTGCCAGTTTTTGCCACTTTGCTTGGCAAAAACCTGTTTTGCCAGGACGGTTTTTACCATGGTTTTTTCCACCTGCGGCAAAATCTTGCCAACCCTGATTATAGTGTTATTAATTAGTGTAGGAAAGTATATTAAAGTATATAACAGTACTATTGAACAAGTATTGTATTGCTCTTAGTATCACTTACTACATTTAATCAGACTAAAAGGTTAATATTACATTAGAGATTTACTGCACTTGAAACAAATTGTTTCATCAATCATCAATTTCAACAAAATCATCAATTTAATGAATCAATAATAAAAAGTATTTAGTTTACATTGAAGTTATATTTAGTATTCAAGCTCTGCTTGAACGTAGTAAAGTGTTATCAAACTAATACTTATGTAAGGAAAAAAACTAATTTTTCGAGAGGGTCAATAAGTGCAAGTTGTGTAATAACAAGAAAAAAAATAAGTCTTATAGCAGCTGAAATACGTTTGACCCTGGACTTGAGGTAGTTAGATGCTTTATTTACGTCGCAGCAGAGCCAAAGAATATAGAGGGGCGAAGAAATCCAGTTTTACGAATATACGTTCTATAGGGTAATCTAACCAGTGAAGGAACACTACCCAGTGAAGGAACATTTCATATATATTGATTAAAAATAGGAATTTGAAAGTTTTTCTTTAGATTGATTGGTAACAATAGCTTACTGCCAAACAAAAGGAAGTCATCTAGCAATGTTTTGGATTACCTAGTCAAATAGACTTCTCTGGAAATTGTTTTTAATTTTTTATTATCTCTGCAACACCTTGTTTCTTTGAAAAATTATAAGGTGAGTGTTTGTATTTATATGTTTGAAGTGGAATTAATTGCATGTAATAGTTTTATTTTTCTTACTGTGAAAAAGAGAATTCAAAATATAGTTATTGAAGTTACGTTTTCTTTTTTTTTAAGCATAATAAAGTACTGAGATAAGGGGGTGTTTATTCACTGGATTACCAAACGATGAAAAACCAGTGAAGGAACAAGTGTTCATTTAATTGGTTTTTTTCTAAGTTAATGAAAATAAAAGATAAACTTTAACTTTTTTGTACCTTTAGTGATGTTCCGCATCAAAAGTAGGTTAAAGTACGAAAAACAACTTCTAAACAGTGAGGGAACAGGCATGTTCCTTTACTGGGCATAGATTTCCCAGTGAATGAACAGTATGTGTTAATATGTTGACACTTTAATTTTCAATTCATGATTACAAAAAAAAAGTTAACATTTTCCAAGTATTTATATGTTATAATTTCAAGAATAGGCTTGTTTTCAAATATGCGTATGGCTTATTAATTCATAAAGAGCATTAAAAAATAAACAAAACTAAGTGTTCCTTCTCTGGGTGTTCATTCACTGGTAAGAGCTGTTCCTTCACTTGGTCTTCTTACTACTTGTTATTTGAACCTCCAAAACTTTAAAACAATATTATGTAAGTTCTCTAAAATTTTTTTACATAATTTGCAATTAGTAACGAATATGTTGACACTGTCATTTAACTAAAATTACGAATTTTGAAATTAATATGATTTTTTAAAAGGCAAGCGAAGCTTAAGTGTTCCTTCACTGGTTAGTTTACCCTAACTAACGCGGGAAACTGCTGGTTGCCGCATACTATACAAGAAAAAAAACTTACAGGGTGAACAACAACATACTCAGATTTAGCAGAGCATCATATGCACTAAGATCAGTGCGCATAAGAATCAAAGTGACAGTCGAGAGGTACGTAACCGGAACCGGTTGTGGACAACTCTACACGTATAGTTTAGTTCGCTGCCTCCCAACAATCGTCATTTTATTCTTTCTTTTTATGTTAAAATGTGTTAGTAGATACAATCAACACGGATAAATTTATTCTCAAAGGAGTATCTTTATTAACAGAACAGTATCAATAGTGAAAAAAATACAAAACAAACTAATAACTAAAAAAAAGAAAACTTTTCTTCTTCTCCCCAACCCCAGTAATGATTGGGTGGAGGGGAGGATGAAAATCCGTTAATCCGTTTCAAACACTTCTGCTGCTGTGCCACTAAATGTTGTTTTTTCCTTTATATACAGGGACCATACCAAACTTTGGGGGACTGTTTTTTATTATGCTTACGGATGCTAACCTTCTTCCTTTAAGAATACTCTTAGCCAGAGCTGCATAGAGCGGTCTGGGACACATCCATAAGGATAAAAAGAAGACGCGCCATCACAATTTTCGTCCTCTGCCAAGGGGATGGCTCCTCCACCGTTTTGGTAGCCCGACTGCTGGCATAGTTAAGTGCGTAGTGGAAAATGCTAAGCAAGCATAATGAAAACGTAATCTTTGAAAATAGAAAAAATTTTGGTAAACAAGAAAAATTATATAACTAAACTTAGACATCAAATAACTTCATACGAGAAAACAATTCACAAGAATATTCCTTACTCTTCATAACAGGAGAATACTAAAATCACACCATACAGTCATTTAAATCTCCAAATCTAATCTTGATTTCTCTTATACAGGCACATTGATTTGTCTTGATACAGGCACATTTAACATCAAATCAAAAAACAACATTTGCATAATGAGGGTAGAAAACGTACTACAGCAAAAATTAATTATTTAAATGCGAGCAATTAATTAAATAAAATTAAATTTTTAAACTTATATTTTATTATAATATTAATTATTTTAAATTACTTTCATATTAGATTCCAGGCAAAAGAAGTGTAATTAATTACATTACAATTAATTTATGAAATTATTTATCTTTTAAAGCAAGTTCTGAATTGTATAAAAAAAATCGTGCAGAATTATCATGTAAAGGATCACATGGCAAAGGGCATAAGAATGAGTCAACTAAAAATTGTTTCAAATAGTGATTTTTCGAAATATTTTAACTTGTTTTCAGCTACGGGCCTAAAGTGGTGTTAAAGTGTCATATCTATCTTGCTTGTTGAAATAAATCGGCCAGACCACCAATAGTTGTCAAACAGTATGGCTTTCCACTGGCCTTCAATAATTGCGGCTGGCGTTAAAGCTTGTTGTTCTGAAGGTACAAGTTTTGTAGGCAGTTTAGTAAATAATACAGCTAGGTGCATGATTTGGGAAATAGACAAAGAAGAATTCAAAGAAAATTCATCTGAATGGACAATTATCATAATTTTTTTTAGAATTATATTTGAATTATATTGCTAAATTTCAATGATACCCATTGAAACATTGTTAATAGTTGGCGAAATTTTCTATTTCTGAATATTTAAGATTTTTTTGTTCATTAAATAAGGTGTTAGAATGAGTTATGGATTTCTGATATTGCTCATTAAAATGGTGCGTTACAAATACAAAATAGTTTTGTTCTTTCATTTTTTTGACCATGTTAAACTTTATTTTAAAGTATATTTGAAATTCATTTCGAAGATTTATTTTCAGGTTAAGTGAAAGAAATGTTGAATCAATTTTTTTATATGGAATAGTTTTAGATTATTTATTTTATCTATTTATTCTAGCTTGAATTTAATGCAGGGTAACATAACAGGGTAATCTTCAGCATAACAGTAGACCTTTAAAAAACTTGTGATCCCAGCAAAACTTTTAATTCATTCCTTCAAAAAAAGTAAAGTAAAAAGAAAATAAAAATAAATTTATATATTCCAGTAGATTTTATTAACTTTATTTTAATTGCGTTAATCTACGTAATAAGAGTATTGAAATCATGCATCTGTATTTATTTAGTTCAACATTACCCCAGAAACAGGAATAAAATTAAAAATACAAATAAAAAAAATTTTTTCGCCATAATGAAAGTCCTATTTACTCAAAGAATGAAAATGTCGAGAAAATATATCAACATTACTGTCTCTTTAATTATTTAATAAATAATAAAAAATGTGATTCAGAATTTCTTTTTATTTTGCATGTTTTTTTTTAATTTTTTATCATTAGTGACATAAAAACGTCTAGCTTAATGGTATTCGCTGAAATTATGTGGCTAAATTTATTCACATTAAATGAAAATTTAAGTATGAGCACATTGTGTGGCGTTGATGATGATGGGCAGATATATTTCAATGGACTAGATTCTAAAAAGTGTTTATTCGTTTTCGGCGATACCGAATGCTTAACCTGGGATATTTTTCACCTATTTTCATTATTTTTATTTATTAAAAATGTATAATGCTTTAATTGTACTATTTCAGAATTCGTCTTTGTAAGCACTGACAAATAGTTTGCAGAAATAAGAGAAATTAACAATAACCATATTTTGTAAATACTTTATAGCAGAAAAAAATTAATTAAAATTTATAAATTTAAAAATAAAAAAATTCTAACTATAGCGAGATTATATAACAAAGAATAACATTGATAATTGGTAAAAGCGTTAATGTGTATTTAAATATTTAATACATAGTAAAAAAAAAAAAAAGAAATACACTGTATTAGTAAATATTTACTTAAAGAAAAATCTTTCAACTCTAGTTTTTTTTTTTTTTTTTTTTTTTTTTTTTTTTTTTCAAGAAAAAGGCAAAATTAAATTACATTACCCAAATTTTGGAACATAGATTGTAACAATGATGGACAAAAATTATTTTACTGGACTAAATTTTTAAAAACACTGATTTGTTTTAATGCAATACCGAATAACATAATCATCCACCCTATATCTAAATGATAACTACTTCTATCCAATCTGCGATTGATTTTAATCAAGCAATTGGGCTGCAGCATTATTTTAACTTTAAAATAGGTGAAATAAAATAATATTTTCAATGAGTTTTAACACCACTGATTTCAGCCGAGAAGATATGTTGATTCTCTGGGAAGAGCTGCATAATCATTTCCTCAGTTATTTTAATGATAAATAAACAGTTTGAAGTTTAAAAATCCTTCTTTCCTTTTTGCACACAGTCTCAAAACCGTATATTTATTTCACACAATTTTTACTAATAATATACAAAGGATATTCATACGATATAAGTGTTATCAAAACTAAAAGAGCATTTAAATATTCTTAGGGGATGGAGTAGGCAAGTTTCCATTCAGCACATGTGACGTTATAACTATTCATTGATCGTTTTTGATTGCATCACTCACGGCGGCTTTTATGGGAAATTTAAATGCTTAATAATTAAAGAAATAAACATTTGAGGAAAAAATCAGATTTTCGGATTAAGGAGAGAATTTCCAATAAGATAGAATTGAAAGAAAAAAATTAAGAAATGCTGTAATTGTAAATTAAGTGTTTTAGGCTAGATGAAATGTAATAATCTCGGATTTCTAATGGATTTGCTGAGACTGAAACATTCTTTCAACATTGATGCCTCGTGTTCGACGGTTTCTTTGCTTACGGACGTTATTTCCATATGAAATTTTTCAAGGCACATCACAAAAAAAAGAAAAAAAGATCTTGCAACAACGACAACTTTTCTACCTAGCAATACAACTCTCAAACTACGTTTTTGATAATGCCGCCAATTCCATCAACCTCACCTTTACCGTAAGCTGTTTCAAAGAATTGACCAGTCAGCATCAATGTTGAATTCCTCTTTTTGAAAAGCTAATTTTTCGAATATAAATCGATTTTTCAATTGACTGGCTGCTCCAGGAGACCAGTCATGTACTTTTTCAGTTGCACTTTTTTTGTATATTAGATTTGATAAAATTCCTTTATTAAAATCTCTCACACTATCTTTATGTATGATAGATCATTAGAGATAATAGCATACCACTAACGGTTTAATGAATTATTTCTGCCATCTTTAAAATATGCAACACGAGAGTACAATGTAACACTATCCGACGCTCGGTGTGCACTCAAGATCTTCCTATCATATCTCACAGTAGTTTTCAGCAAAATCGATTTGCATTATGATTTCATTCTTTGAAAGATTTTCTTTCAAATGACATTCAAAATAATGTTTGTGAGCATTAAAAAAATATGCCTTGCAAATGATTGTAGCTGATATCCTATTTCTTCCTTTGTACTACCCATATCGGCAGCAATTTTTTTTAACAGTGAAACCTTGCTCATTCTGTTGCCATTGATAATACTTCACAATGTTGTCTAAATTTTACTCAAGTATTTCTGCATCTTAGCATTTTTCTACACTGCATTCTTGAAAGGATCTGCCCATGCAGTTTATATGTTCTTCATCAAAACTACAAACACTTTCTTTTGCAAGTGTTTCTGAAATTTTTGGAAGATAGGGACAGACACCCCCGATTCCTGAAAGAATCATAGCTATGTTTTCGTGGTATATGCACACACAGACTTTTTTGGTCTTCCTTTCCAGATGGAAGAATGCACTGAAATTTAGTTATCCCAATATTTAAAGCAGATTTTCTCTCAATAACTAATATGCTTCTCCAATGCTCATCGCTGAACAATGCTTTTGATTTCTTTCTCTTCCTTTAGGTGTTTTTATGGATATTTCTTCCTTCTTTCCTGGGTACATGCGGTTAATATCATCTCTAATAAAAAATTGTTTCACTTTTATTTCAGTTTTCTCTGGTAATTTATCACTCCTTGTTTTTCGACTATTAGTTTCAAAATCAATTTTTAAAATATGCACCTGTTGTCATTTCTTTAAAATAACGTTTTCAATTATCTGCTTTCTTTTTAATTGAGACGTTATCACATCTGTTTAATCGTGAAGTTTCTTCTAAAGAAATTTTGACAAAGCATCATTAATTTTCTTTAAGGCTTCTCCCTAAGATTGTCTCCTGGTGTAGTCAGATAAACTCTAGCTTGATTTTTCAGCTTCTGCTTTTTTTCTTTCTGCATTTCCTTTGTGCTTCTTTATTTTTTGTTCTTATGTGTGCCTTTCGTTCTTCAGTAAGAACCTTAGAATCTCTGTACTCCTTTTTTTTTTTTTTTTTTTTTTTGCTTTCTTCTGCTTTGATAGCTTCATATTTCACTTCATCTGCTTTCAATTTCTGTCTTCTTAGTCGAGACCTTTGTGTGCTTGTTAATGAATGTATGAGGCATTTTATAGCTCTACAAGCTTGGCTTACAATTCTATAATCTTGTTCAAGTTCTATAAACTTTAATTAAGTATATAATAAATAAAATATTAAATCCTTTCAAAACTCTTAAAACAATTTAATTTAATAGAAAAATATATGCAAATAAACATTTGCATAAACTAAACCATTTTAAAAATAATGATCTATTCTAAATAATGTTCTATTAACTGTTTTGTTACCATTATTTCTAACATAATTTAGAACAAATACATACGTTGCCATAAATGCAATTGCTGTTTAAATTTATTATTATTATTATTATTATATATATGTATATATATATATATATATATATATATATTATATATATATATATTATATATATATATATATATATATATATATATATATATATATATATATATATATATATATATATATATATATATATATATATATATATATATATATAAATGAAGAATTTAGACATGTTATAAAAAATGTATTTTTTCAAAGTAATTGGTCATTAGGAAAATAAGTGGCAACAGTGCAAATTTTATATGTTGTATAGGTTTGTGATCGACGATTTGAAAGGGTTTTTCTTATCAATCTCAAAAGTAATAAAAATGTGTTGTAAGTGAAATTGTATACTGTAACTATTCATGTCAGTAACGTTGCGGACATGAATAATTAAAAAAAAATTTGAAAATAATTAATAAAAAAATTTATAATATTTTAAAAGTCATAATGATACAACGCAGCAAACAGTCAAAAGAAATACAATTTTTAAGAAAATAAATCTTTTAACTGCTTTGTCTTAATAAAAGTTGAAAAAAAAAATCATTAAAAAGTAAACATGTGTTTTTTTAAGTACCCCATATTTAAATACTAAAATTAAAATTTACGTTTTCTCAATCAATTATTCAAATGCAAATATATATCTAAAATATCATGTTTAATTACAAATATTAAATGTTGCAATGGCAAAAAAGAAAACTCTCTTTGTCATGTTCGCAACTTTTAAACTCAATTTTTTCATATTTTATGCATTTTAAAGAATTTGCATCATTATTTTAAAAAAGCTAACTTAATATTCATAAAATACACTAAATAACCTTGATATTAATATGTGGTTTATTAAATGTATTGAAAAAAAATTTCTTTTAATGCCAAGCTACAAATAGTGTGGAATCACTTTCAAAGCAATATAGCGAATTTGGAGAGGAAATGCTTCACCCGCGACATGTTATGCCAACTACTCTCTATGATAAGAAGTATCTATAGGTTGGTGCGCAGTGGAATCAATCATGAATCCAAGGGGATACGGAATTGATCATTAACATCCATGCCTGTTTCTATGTTTCTAGCTTGTTACTGCAAATCATTTTGATTTTTAAAAATCAGAATAACATATTTAAATATACCACGACCATTAACAACTGATTCATGTTTATCAGGCTGTTAAACACGAATTTAAGTTTAACTGATGTGAATTACTTTTTTAAGGCAACGCAAGTACGACCTGTGAGTGTTCAATCTGAGTAAACAAAATTTAATTTAGATTAAAAGTTATTCTTTTGATCAGCAGAAAAAATAGATTAAATTGCCTTCTAAACATAATTTCTCTGAAATCCTTTATAGATTCAACTCGCTGGCACAAAATAGGATTCGATCACCTAGACATAGTGTATATTTAGATAAATAAATCTTTGAAAATAAATATTTGTTTGGAACTGCATTCATAACTCAACACGACACACATCAAAACCAATGTCATATTAATCAATAACAGCTGTTTCGGATAGAAATTTAATTCACACAAGAACGTAAAAAATGAGATTTACGAAAGGATAAAAAAAATGAAAATTACTAACACGGATTTAAAAATAAATAAATAAAAAAAACCCTACTAACTGCATTTGACTTTTCTTCCACAAATTAATCTTGATTTTTATTATTATCTGAAACTGACGACCTTAAAAGCTGGCATGTATTCATGATATCACAGGGGTTTGGGGAATTTTCTGATTATTTGGTAAAAGGGTAATAACACTGTCATCACAGGCTGGAATTTTTTCTTTCTTTTTTCCAATGAGCTGCACAATCAGTCTTCCCGATGAGCAGACCTAGTGCGTTCTCCAGAAGTGGTATCCACTCTTTCAGGACCACCACAATGGGTGAGATACCGTTGGCCATGTTAATTTGGACATCTAGTTTCTGCCACACTAGATGGCAGCACCGAGACTCTATTTTAATGCTAAAGTGCCCTAGGATTTTAATTTTGCTGGAAATGCCAGGAGCCAATAATTCACTCTAGGGATCTTTTACATGCCACATAATCATACGACATGGCCGCTGAGGATTTTCTGCACCCCGAAAATCCGGTGTCTGGGCAGGGGATCGAACCCGCAGACTTGGGCTCAGAAGGCCGACGACAAACCAACTGCGCCACCCAGCCACTGGAAAATTTTTTTTAACAAAAATCAAAATGTTATCTAAATAAACTGCGGAACACTGAAGCTATTTTATTTTAAAATTATATATCTTATCTTTTGTGCAGAGCGTTCATTTTGCAGCATTACCTGAAAATTGTTCAAATTTGCTTTAACTTTAAAATGGTACCAAAACGATAATATCGAATTTGTTTACTTGATTGAGTGAACTTTTTTAACTCTTATCAAAGAAATTCGTCTCAGAAAATCATAAAATTAATTTTTTCAAATGTAGAAAAAATCAGTTAAGGTACTAATGTTTAAAAAGTAGCTCAAATTATTAAATGACCTTTAAATTGAAAACAAAAACTTTTATATTTCGTAGAATAAATATTTCCTTCTGAAAGAACATCATGATTAGGTGTAGCAACAGATAGACAATATAACCAGGCATTAAATTTCAGGAAGTAAACCAATCCTATTTAGTGACCATTTCGTAATTAGAAAAAGTATGAACTTCTGCACCAAGTTCATGAGGAGCATTATTTGAGAACAATTTATTTTTATTGACTCTAGTCTAAAAAGAAAACTGCGAAAAACTTCCACAGTTAGACCGTTCACTACTATCATTAAATATGATTATTTTTGTCATGACAGCAGAATACAAACTAACACCTGTAGTCAAATTCTACCTTCTCTATTACAAGCTTCACGGAATTCTGCAACCGGCTAGCACCCTCCATAATGCTGACGTAAAATATCTTTAGTGAGAGACAAATCATGAGTTAGATCCTCTTGCCGTCGAACTAACCATTGAAGGTTTTCCTGATTTTCTTCTTCATGTAATGCAAATGCGAATTGCTTCAATAAAAAAGTCCTCCTCGAAGGCTAGTTTGTTCCAGTGACTGATCCAGGAGTTCCCTTCCCTTCTAGGTTGGGTACATTGATAGTCATAAACTCAGAATCGGGTCGACTGTTGAATGCTGGTTATAAAATAAAATAAAATTTTCATATGCAAAATCTAAAATCAGTTTAAAATCAATTTTCGACCGGAATTAATTTTCCGCGAAATCAACTTCGAATCGCTGGTAATAAGCCCTTTGGGCTTGTCTGTGTCAAAGGTAGGTGACAAATGACATTTCGATTTATGGTCGCATCGAAGGTCCCAAACCCACGAAGTTTTTATGTTTTTTTGTTTTTAATGATTATTCATACATATGCAGACTAGTGTGTTCATTACAAAGTACGGCTTATAAGCCTGTGTCAAGTTGAAGGACATGAAGCACAAGTTATAGGATATAATAAAGATACATCCATGGATCCACTAAGATATAACAAATCAGTTATCTCCATGCTACAGAACGTATAGCAGAAGGATATGAAACTCTAGGCAAGTTTAAATGCTAAACCAATGCTCGCTGTAATGATCATATGCACATAAGATATTATTGAAAAGTCGAAATCAAATAATTTATTTTAACGAACTTAATAATATTCTTAGCCAATAAAAATAAACCATGCCAAACTATAAGTCAACTGCAGTATTAAAATTTATCTCATGAATAGACGAGCAATAGGTATTTCAGACAACCTTTTAGTCCTTTTGTCTTCTCGATCCTTGAGAAAGCAATTAAAAGAGAAGTCGGGTTGGGGAAAAAAAGTCAAGGATTCCAGAGCCTCCTACAATTCAAAGATTGCTAAAGGCTTTAAGATCCTGAATAGATTATGTTAATTAATTTATCAGTATTTATCTGCTCTGTAGGATTTTAACTTTGTTAAAGCCAATACTAATAATATTTTCATTTTTTCAACATGCATGTCATGATTTAAGAGTGTAATACACAAACTAAAGTAGTCCAAAGCTTAGGAAAAAAAAGGTATTTAAAAAAACTTAAAGGTTTGCAAAATATAGTCATAACGCAAGTATGATTAATAAACGCAAATATTTCTCAAAATTTTATTAAGATATCCAAAATTCATAAACATTTTCATTACATTTCTTTTTTAATAAAAATTAATTAATTTTATTAAAAAATGCTTCTGTAAAGCACGTTATTTATAAGCTTTCCTAATCAATAAATTAGGATAACCCTTATACAATAAAAAGTTTATAAATGCCATTAAAACAGACAAAAGCATTCGTTTGCTTTACGCCGTTTGGAAATATAAAAAATGCATGTATAAATAATTTATGAGCACCAAATACGATACGATTTTGTGCCCAAATATTTCCTAATACTTAAGCCTCTTTAATTATGCAAAATACGTATTTATAATTCTAATAAATGAATAAATAATAAGCAAGTAAATAAAATGAGTGAAAATGAGTTTTAAATGTGTTTACAACTAAAAAACAGAAGTAGTTAGTAACTTTCAATATTTATTCATTTGAATCAACCCGAAAATTTCTAGAAATTTTCCGGAATTCTTTTCGAAGCTAGAGAAAATGGTTCCTTCATACCTGTTCTTGACAGATTTAAATGAGGAAAATTAACATGCCTAAATGAGAAAGTGCTAATTATGTCGAGGAGGGCGAACCAACGCGAATTTAACGAGAAAGGTATTTAACGAGCAGCAAAAAGAGTTTCTAAACGAAGAATTTATTCTTTATTCATTTTCAAAAATATTTGTCTGATATCAGAAAAATTAAACCAAGCTTCCGGACAATGTTTTTATATTAGTTTTGTATGAAATTATTCACAAGTTAGATTAAAGTTTATAGTAATAAAATAATGTAATTTTAAGTGAGAAAAATACTGTTAAAATTTATATAAACTAATAATACGTTTTTTTAGAAAAATATTATATTCATTAATTACGTGACTATTAATAATAGTGTAATTTTGCGTATATAAATGTGTTTAAGTTTGATCATTCTATAAATTCTTGGATAGATTTTCGATAAAAAAATGCATCGACATTTACAATAATTTTACTTTTATAAAATAGTTTTTCGTTTCAAAAATAAAATTACTAATCTAAAAGCATCTAGCTGCAAGTGTTTATACTTAATTATGAAACTATTTCCCAGTAATCATTAGAGATTATATCAGATTATACAGATTTTTAAATTAAACAAAATTTATGGAAGGTATCCTAGCACTTAAAAAAACTGCAACATGGATATATCTTTCATAAATTAAAATGAATTTGCTATATTTCATTGAAGTCAAAAATAATTTTTTAAAAAACTTTTAAACCAAGAATTAAATATTAAACAATACAGACAAATTTTTTTAGGTTTTAAACCACCGAAAAAATTTCTCACAAAAGTGTATAAATTAACATTGTATAAATTAACAATGTATAAATTAACAATGTATAAATTAACATGACGTATAACAAATATGTATAAAATGATACGTAAACAAGCAAAAATCTGAGTAACAAGAGTTGTGTTTGTAAAGCATAAATAAAAAATTCTTTCTAAAATATTACGTTTGCAAAATAATCGTTTTCACTAGCAATTTCATATTTCTTCCGAAACTTTTATTTATGCGTAAGGGAATATTTAGCATAAATTTGGGTGCTTTAACCAGAGGTCTGTTTAGAAGAAATTTGGTTCCGTTCACAAAATATCTTCACAAAATATCTTTTCATATGAACGGACCCTTCACAAAATATTTTAACTTAAAAACGGACCCTTCACAAAATAATTTATCTTTAAATCGGACCCTTAAAAAATTTGTTTATCTTCATTATTGTTTTGTTAATCGAATAAACCCTTCCCAGGAAGGGGAGGGGGGAGAAAGACAAATGCAAACAAACTAAGTTTTGTCTTCGGCAGAAGCTTCTTCCTTTATTCGTCCGAAATGAATATTCTGAGTTCAGCAGTATAGGCTAAATACCAAATATTTGTATGTTGCATCTCTAATTTAGTAGCAGCAATTGCTGTTTATTTTTTAAAATTTAATTTTTTTAATTATAATTTTAGAGTGTTGAGCATAATGTCTTTACAATTTAAAAACTCCTTGAAAAAGTTTTTTTTTGCAATAACGGACCCTATTTGCACAAATTCACAAAAGCGGACCCAGGTTGAAAGAATGTGACTTAACGTTTATTTTATATTCACAAATTACGAGTAATTTTTTCTCAGTTTTACAAAAACGGACCTTTCACAAAATGTCTGGACAGACCCCTGCTTTAACTAACCCTTTACAAATTAATTTGCCATAAGAACTATTCTGTCACGGATTATTTTATCATAAACTTGAACAATAACTTTTCTTCACAATAATTTTCATTATTAAATTGAACCCTTCACAAAATGCTTCGTTTGAAAAACGTTGTCGATGAAGTCTTTAATTAATTATTTTAAATTAATAACTTCTTGAAGAACAAGGTTTTGCGTGTATGTGTGTGTGTGCTTGTGTTTTTAGAAAAAAAACAGAATCTTATTTTATCATATTTACAAAAACAGGACCTTGGCAGAATATATCCGATTTCGGGCTAATTTTAGGTTCAAAAAATAATAAAAAGATTTTTCACAAATCCAGGTTAAAATTCTGAACGAACCACAGGTGTTTTGAATTTTTCGACAAAATCACAATAGGCCTAGAACAACTTGCTATAGCTTACAAAAATATCAGTAAAAATATCTGTGGAAATATGAAACACATGAGTTCAAAGCTACAATTTTTAAAAAAATATATAATAAACTCACGCGATATTTTGGCTTTCCGACACGCATCCGTTATTTGATTGAGGTCAATATTCTCCTGAAATCGAAATTTTATAAATTGAACGCAACGCTATGTATTGTATTCGAGGAAATATTTTAAATAAATAAATAAATAAAAACACACAAAAAAAAAAAAAAATATTGCATGATATGTTTGTTAAACGAAATCGTAAAAACCGTAAAAGAGATTGCGGTATGATATTATAGTATATTCGTAGCTAATTCTTTTATTCAACGAAGAAAAAGAAAAGCTTTAATTTTTCAAGGTCTTCGTACCGGTAGACGGCAATTAGAACGCCTCCTATTTACAGATTGAAGGTTGAATTTTAAGCAGAGCATCCGCATTTGTTAAACGACGTCACGGGGATGTTTTTGTAACATTTACCTCAAAAAGTAATGCTGTTGGAAATTAGAAAATTATAATGCGTTTAAGCCACTAAATAAATGAATTTAATTTTGGCATGAAAACTAAAAATTATATATGTATAAATTATTTGATTATTATTTTCCAAAGAATAATTTTCGGTTTCAATGGATTAATGTAGTAGTTGAAAAAATTATAAAAAAATAACTCGTATTTAAGTTTGGTTTATTATTTTTGAGTTTATTTTCTTTTTGAAAAAATTTTTCTAACTAAATATCTTCTTTTTTAATACACGTACATTACAAGAAATAGCTACGTATAACCTTAATGTAAAAACGAAGGAAAAATATTTGCCAAATTTTAAAGAATAGTTTCAATTATTATATGAAATAATTACGAAAATTTAAATTATTAACGAATTTGTATAGATGTTAGCAATGTTTCTTAAAAAAACATGGCTCAAGTTTTCGTCATAAATAGGAGCGCGTCTGGCAAAAAAAAAGAGAAAATAAAAAGCATTCTTATAAAAAATGTCCATGACATTTGAAGAGTTGGCCGTAAATTTATGCGTCCAGCTCTCTTTTATAAGAAAAAAATTATTGCACCTGTAACGAATTTCAGCAAAGTTAGTAAAATGGATCATTAATTTATACGGCTACTATATAGAGCTTCCTAGCTCAACTCGGTATACAGTACACTCTTTTCCATAGTGGTTAAAGCATCAAATTACGGATAAAAGTTCTGAATTTGAAACTAACAGGCGCAAAAAAATCACTCCATCGCACTCCCTTTATGTTGGTGAACACTGACAACGAACAAGCAATTCCCTCACTCCTCAACAGATGGCAGCACAACATTATTTCATCTCGCTCTACGTCTCGTCTCGGCCAACAAACCGTCTGGTTCTCAAACAGCGTCAAGGCCTGAACTGAAGATTACTTTTGCTACTATACGGTTAGTGACCATATATTTCACGAGAAAAATTTACTGGCAGGTGTGTATTTTTACAGTAAATTAATGATTACAGTTAGATGCAGAAAAACTTTTTTCTGTCTGTAATGTGGTGGGAGCCACGATGGCTCAGGGGATAGAGCATTCGCCTTCCAAAGAGGTGAACCGGGTTCGAATACGAAATCCGCATCCCGCTTGCGCAGATCGCAGTGCTGAAGTGAAATATCCTCAGTGGTAGACGGATCATTGGTTTGAGTCCCCTTTCAGTCAGGCTAACCATGAGAGGTTGTCGTGGTCTTCCTCTCGGGTGTGTTCCATCAAAAAGTCCTCCACGAAGGCAAATTTCTCCCAAAGCTTGATACAGGAGTTCCTTGTCTTCTGGATAGGATTCTAAATTACAAGGCTACGTAGTTGAACATTAGTAGTCGTAAACCCAAAATTTGGGCTTGCTGTTCAGTGACGGTTATAAAATAAAATATGGTGGTAAAATTTCTTAAAGTTAACATAAATAACTTACTCGAGAAAATTTTGTTGGTTATTCGTCAAAATTCTGTTAATTGACTTAATTTCTTTTCAGTTTATCGGTTTAGTTCAGAATTCTACAAATATAAAGAGTGTGTTTAGGGCATAAATTATAAATTAATATTTCATTTTAACCTTAAATTTATCTAAACATTTATTTTTTTTTTATCTAAATAACTAATTACTTTGAAAATCATTCTTTTATCGTTTTGTCTTTAGTTTTATTTCGAAAAAGTTCACATTGATAAAAATATCACAAATAAAAATTTTTTCAGAGCAGAAATTAACACTGTAATAGCAGTTGTTTCACCGGTAAAATTTCGTATTTGATTACATTAATATTTTTTTTAAGTTTTAGAACAAAGTATTAGGGAACTATGAGATTAAATTATCGATGTCGCTGTAAATTTCTTTCAAAAAACAGATAAACTTGAAGCTTGTCATCGTCACCATAATCCCTCCTATTTTCAGAAACAAAAAGTTATGGCCTCAAAATTTTTTCATAAAAATCTAATTAAACCAGATATACAAACGTTACTCATACTTTAAATTGGGCATTAATCCGAAACATTTTACGCTGAAATTTAATTAGATTAGTTTTTGAAAGTTAGAAATTAAGCGTTACTATAACAATAAAAATGGTATGTCCTTGCAGGGAGCAGAGCAAATAATAAAAGTAACAATCAGTCTTTTAGCTTTAACATTTTTATATAACGTGACAAGAAGGAAAACAAGAGTATCGCGTGGGGAAGAAGAGACGGAAAATCGAAACAAAACAAACTTGTTGACAGTGACAAGGAAGGAAGTTTACAAGTTTATTTTTTTTTTTCTCTCGTTGTTTTTGAAGTATCTCATCTCATACTGGAAAGAATAAAATTTTTCATGTGCCAGCCAAATAGTTGGAATGCTTTTATTGATGTGTTATATTTTTACCTAATTCTATGCTTCCAAAAAATTAAACACTTAGATTTAAAAATGGCTTGTCCATAAAAATGAAAATTGGAAATATTATCAGAAATAAAAAAATAATCAGCAAGCTACAGATCAATTTCTTTTTATTCTTTTTAGGATGCAAAGGACTTCGAAATCGAGCTTTTTTCATTGTTGATGCTAAAAATAAAAATTTTGTGCCGTATATATATATATACAGTGAAACCTCTAGGAAAGACCACTTCTATTTATGACCGCGCTTGGAAGGCACAGAATTATTACCATAGACTTTATCTTGAAGAAAACCTTTAGGAGAGACCATTAAAACCTCTCCCAGCGACCGGGCAAGCCTCTGCACTAAATGCGGAAAAGGTTCAATAGGGAAGTCGGAAAAATATCTAAACTAAAATTTGAACAAAACAAATAAGTAGGTTAAAATGTATTCAAAATACGGATTACTTCAAATGAATATAGTGATTACTGACAGCTATAACTATTTAATGAAAAATAATTTATTGATAATATTAAGATAGAATGTAGATGGAACTTCAAACTTTCTTTACGTAAGGCGCAGGTCAAGCGGAATCCTGCACGTGCGCGAGTTCATTAGTGAAAATGGCGAGTCCCGTACAAAAAGCATTCTGCGTGTTAGAATTTAACAATTGTCATTCTGTTATCACAGTGCAGAGAAGATTTCGTCAGAATCAACATACGCAGGTGACATAAGATGTTTGTGCAAAGGGAAAAGTAGCGGAAGGCCACGTATTTCAGCGGAAAACGTTGAAAGAATCGCTACACGTATGAACGAAGCCCACGAAAATCGACGTACGAAGGCAGTAAGAAGTTATAAGTGCCACAAACAATATGGCGAGTTATCAGACAGACGCTGCAACTGAAACCGAACAGAATCCAACTTGCGTGGCAATTGAAACAGGAAGACTACGGCAAACGTATGAATTACGCTACGTTTATGCTGGAAAGCATAGAGGATGAAACAATGGCTGATCTTCTCAATTTTAGCGATGAAGCAACCTTCTACATAACCGGCTCAACAGTCGAATATGAGTCTTCCACTGTAATTAAACCTGAACATGACTCACCGAAAGTTAACGTGCTCTGCGGGCGCTTATCACTGAAATTGTACGGTCCTTTTTTTCTTCTGTGAGCAAAGTGTTACATCAAATGTTTATCTTGATATGCTTGAGGTATGGTTAATGTCACAGCTAGACGCTGATTTTACAGATTACATTTTGCAGCAAGATGGAGCACCCTCACACTGAGGTACGATGGCTTGCACAATTTTAAATCATAATCTGCCGAACCGTTGGATAGGTCGAAGGTCTGTTCTTGGCCACCGAGATCTCCGGACTTGACACTCTATGATTTCTATCTATGGGGTTATGAGAAAAATGCACGTGCTTGCAAATGCATGCCCAAAACATTTTTATAACATTCCAAAGACCATGATCTTTGGCCAAAAGTCAAAATTAAATTTTCAACTAAAATATGTGTAGGCAGTTTTAATATCGCCCAAATTAAGTATTCATAAACATTCCAAACATTATAATTTACTTTTTGGACCGACGAGAGTACAATGTAGTGAAAAATATGTTAAAAAAAATTTTTTTGAATGTAACTTTTACATTTATATTTCAGAAAAATAAATAGGAATTTAACCTTACTGTTGCATTTTTATCAGAGTAATTAGTCTGAAATTATAGTACAATTTTTCAATTTGTTGAAATAGTTAATACTCTTGACAAACTTATAGCTTATATCTTATCATTTGACATTTTACAATGTTTGACTCACTTTCGAAACTTATCTCTAAAAAGTTCCACTAGGTAATTAGCTAAACTTTTTTTTTTGTCTTCTTTGATGTTTCTTCTTTTGAAAAAACCTGCCCCATTTTGCCCATATTGCAAAGATGGGCTAAATATACCAACAAAAAAAAATTATGTTTTTTTTTTCATGTTTTCGCGTTATTTCGTAATTAGTTCACGCTATTTTGTAATATTATTTCAGAAATATAATTTGTTTTTCATTTTTAATATAAAATTACGAAAATTATTATATTTCCATTGCTATATTTAATTATTTAAACGTACTATATTATTTTTTTTATTTTTTCTCACCATATTTCAGCCTCCATTGTTTTTTGAATTTTTAGTGTATTTCAGAATTTCAACTATGAATTCAATTTACCTGCACATGAAAACCCCTAAATTTTAAACAAATTTTATCGAAATACTAATTTTGGCCAAGAAACCTTGGATGCTGGCCCACAGTGCATTCGTTGAACAACCAACCCAATTTTTGGGTTTACGACTACTAATGTTCAACTACGTAGCCTTGTAATTTAGAACCCAATCCAGAAGAAAAGGGAAATCCTGGATCAAATATCGGGAGAAATTTGCCTTCGCGGAGGACTTTTTGATGGAACTAACCCGCATTTGCGTTACATGGATAGGAAGACCACGAAACCCTCACACGGATAGTCTCACGGCAGGGGACTCTAACCCATGATCCGTTTACCACGAAGGATATTTCACGTCATCACTCTGGTCGGTGCAAGCTGGATGCGGAATTCACATCGACCAGCCATCACTGTGATTCGAACTCGGTTCACCTCATTGAAAGGCAAACGATTTTTTCCCTGAGCCATCATGGCCCAAAACAATTGAAGAACTCATTTGTAATGCGCTTGTATCGGGGACTGCACAAATGTTTCAGAATGTATGGCGTGAAATGGACTGCCGCCTAGATGTTGCCCGTGTGACCAAGGGAAGTCACATAGAAAATCTGTGACGCATGTAAACTTGAAGTTCCTTCTACATTCTGTGTAAATTTTATCGATAAATTCTTTTTCATTAAATAGTTATAACCGTTTTTAATCGCTATATTCATTTTGAAATCCCTGTATTTAAGTAAGGCTCTTATTTAGAGAGCTCTTTTTAACGATACAACATGTTGCAGTCAAAAGTGCCCTAAAACTATCAATGATTTACTTCTAAAATTGAAAGTTAAATTATGACAAAAGTTTTTTCAGAAAAAACGAACAAGCCTCTTCTCATCTCTTAAAGATAACTAATTTTTAGGATATAAAATTATATGCAAACTTAAACAAAATCATAATTGTTTATTTATTTAAAATAGCTTTATCACTCATAATCAGTAAATTTGTTTTAACGTATAATTATATCAGTTGGATAATTTTTACAGACGCTAAATTTTATTCATCGATCTGTCTTTTCGTGACGCCAACAGAAGTGGCATTTCCGCACCAAAAAAGAAAAAAAAAAAAAAAAAAGAAAAAAACGGCTCTGACTAAAATCAAAATCGTTTGCGAAAAATCATGTACACACACACACACATATATATATATATATATATATATATATATATATATATATATATATATATATATATATATATATATATATATATATATATATATATATATATGTGTGTGTGTGTGTGTGTGTGCGTGTGTGTGTGTACATGATTTACACACACACACGCACACTAAATTTTATTCATCGATCTGTCTTTTCGTGACGCCAACAGAAGTGGCATTTCCGCACCAAAAAAAAAAAAAAAAAAAAAAAAAAAACGGCTCTGACTAAAATCAAAATCGTTTGCGAAAAATCATGTACACACGCACACGCACACATATATATATATACACTGAGTGGCCAAATTATTATGACCACCCCTTAAGTACGCTGTTGGACTATACCCTATACGGCAAAATGTGCGTCGAACAGTCCGTTCAGAGACGTTCACAGTTGCTCCTTGATAAAGATCACTTGCAGTTTGTCGCACTGTTGCTCTCCTGTTGCGCTGCACAACCCTGGCCAGCCTTCTCTCTGATCGAGCATTCAGTACCCTGTGACGACCACAAGTCTGACGTTGAGACCCGGTTTTTTGCTTGATTGTCCATTCTTTGTACACATTAACAACTGCTGCTCTAGAATACTTCACAAGTGCAGCCGTTTTGCTGATACTCGTTCCGACACATCTCGCACCCACAATCATTACACGATGAAATTCAGTTAAATCACTTTTCTTTCCCATATCTGAGCAAGCAACACAGTATAACTGATGACTCACTTGTCCAGCATTCCCGTGTTGTAGTTATCTTGCCCTCTAGCGGCAGCGCTGTGATGCAATAACTCATTTGCATAAAACTCTGAGGTGGTCATAATAATTTGGCCACTCAGTGTGTGTATATATATATATATATATATATATATATATATATATATATATATATATATATCGTATTTTTTAAGTTAATATTTTTATAACATATTTTTTCATTTTACTGTTATTCTATCCTACACTGTAAAAAAATTCCAAATCAAATTACTTTATAATGTACCGTTACTTTGTGAGCATTATCTGTAAAATCTATTTTACCTTTTAATATACCTTCAAAACTCATTAAATTGACGAGACTCACATTGAAAGATACAAAGTGTAAGATTAAGTTTCTGGGGTCTCTGTCGGAAAATCTTGACACGTTTACAGGTGTTCGATAGGGAGATTCTCTCTCCTGTCTTCTTTTTAATATTGCACTAGAGAGAGTTATTCGAGATTCAAACATCAATACCAGGAGTCACATTTTTAATAGATCAGTACAACTACTTGCATATGCTGATGATGTCGATATAATTGCTCGTTCCCTTCCTGCCCTGAAAGAGGCATTTCTTGCCCTTGAGGTGGCTGCTAGGCAAATAGGCTTAGTCATAAATGTAGAGAAAACAAAATATATGCTATTCTCAAGAAACAGAGTCCCCTATCTTTAAAGAAATTCTTATAGATTTGAAACAGTAAGGTGTTTTACTTACTTAGGATCAATTATTACCACAGACAATAGAATTACTCCTGAAATAAAAAATAAACTCTATCTGGCAAATAGGGCTGTCTATGAGCTGAGAAGATTTATTAAATCTAGGTTTATTTCTAGAAAAACAAAGTTCTTGATCTACAAAACTCTTGTCCGGCCAGTCTTGACATACGCTTCTGAAGCTTGGACAATGACAAAACAGGAGAAACATTGTATTGCAACATTTGAGAGAAAGATTTTGCGGAGTATACTTGGTGTTGTAAATAAAAACAATAACTGGAGACGGATATTTAACTTTGAACTGTGCAAGATTTATAAACAACCTGATGTTATTAAATACATAAAAATAAATAGAATGAATTGGATGCCCCACATGATTCGAATGAATGATGACAATACAATAAAAAAGATAATGCTTTTTAGATCCACTGGAACAAGAAAGCAAAGAAGGCCGCGATTAAGATGGGCTGACACAGTGGAATTTTTCGCAATTAATGAAAAGAATTGGAGATTAAAGGTAAATCGGAAGTCGTCATGGAGAAATCTTCAGAGGAAGGCATTGGCTCACATTGGGCTGTCTGGCCAACTATGATGAGGATGATGATGATATATATATACAGGGGTCTGTCCAGACATTTTGTGAAAGGTCCGTTTTTTGTGAAATTGTGAAAAAATTACTCACATTCTTTCAACCAGGGTCCGCTTTTGTGAATTTGTGCAAATAGGGTCCATTATTGCAAAAAAAAAAAAAAAAAAAAAAAAAAACTTTTTCAAGGAGCTTTTAAATTGTAAAGACATACAAGATTATGCACATCACTGTAAAATTATAATTAAAAAAATTAAATTTAAAAAAATAAACAGCAATTGCTGCTACTAAATTAGAGATGCAACATACAAATATTTGGTATTTAGCCTATACTGCTGATCGCAGAATATTTATTTCGGACGAATAATGGAAGAATCGTCTGCGGAAGACAAAACTTAATTCGTTTACATCCATCTTTTTTGTTTTCTGCCCAAGGAAGGGTTTATTCAATTAACAAAACAATAATGAAGATAAACAAATTTGTGAAGGTTCCGATTAAAATAAAAATCACTTTGTGAAGGGTCCGTTTTGAGGTTAAGATATTTTATGAAGGGACCCAAATTTCTTCTAAACAGACCCCTGATATATATATATATATATATATATATATATATATATATATATATATATATATATATATATATATATATATATATATATATATTGGCTTGTCACATTGGGTAATGTCAAAATTAATTTTCAATTAATTTTGACATTACCCAAACAAGTTTTTTATATGATGGAATACTATTCCAGAATTGTACTTGAAAAGATTGCTGAGAAATAATAAAATTTCACTTTTTTGATGTTTTTATGATCCTTGGAAAATGAAAGATAAAATATGACTTAGTTTACCTTATTCTTTATTACAAAAAAAAATATTTTGAACGAAATATAAACAATAAATTTTTGGATATGATATGATTTTTTTTAAAGTGGCAGTTAACATAACATTTATCTGAAATAACTCACTTATCTGCCGTATGTTTTAAAAATCTTTTGAAATTTACTGTGGCTGTATTTTTTTGAATTTCCTAAATAACGCAAATAGTATTACCAAATGCATAAACCTGCTGCGAGAAAATTTTAACAGTTTCAAGTATAGTATAGTTCAAATCTTGATAGAAACTAAAAACAACAAAATTTTGTCACATAAAATTTTTTAATTTAATCATAGACGTGTTTTTCAGTTTTTCAAATAACAATAGTATTACTGATAAGAAACGAAATTACATAACATGAAATGTTTAAGGAGACAAATATGATAAATTTCAAACATTTTAACCGATAAATATTTATAATCATAGTCATGCCTAGATAATAACTGGTATAGACATTAAATGAATTGCAGCATTGTAACATATATAATTCACGTAATTAGTATAAATTCAGTCGAAACACAAGCCAACTATTTTATCTGATCGTCTTTATGTTCTGAATTACTTGTGATGTGTACGATTTAAGTTTAAAATCCAGGACACTAATTTACAATTCATCGACGTTTAACGATTTTCGTTCTCTTCTTTTGGAGATTTCCCTCTTGGCTGTATGTTAGTCCCAATTACAATACAAGCTTTTATTTTTGTTTTTAAATTTATTACTTGATCTAAAAATACGACAAGTTTTTTTTTTTTTTTACTTTAAAAAAATGCTAACTAGGGGTGTAGTCGTTAAAGACCGCTGGATTGGAAAATTGCATCTAAGACTGAAGTAGATAAATCCGGAATACATATAAGTGCATTTTGGATTGGTAATGCTTATCGCTCTAATGAAGCAAGTCTTCTTGGTACTACAGTCCTGAGTAAACCAGGGCAGTCTTATATAGCTCTTTTTTTCCCATTGGAGTTTTTCGGATACATGTTGTTTCCAATTATTCACTTTTAATGTTTTCTAATCTTTTTGAAGGTCATCAGATCCTCTGAGTTGAGGTCTTCCCCGCTTTCTAGTGCCACATGGCTTGCTGAAGGTTACCAGCTTAATGGGATTGAGGGTTACCAGCTTAATGCACTCAGAATGCATTATTCGGTCCCATGTAATGACTTTTAATTTGTTTGCTTGTTTACATCGATTATAAATTTCATGAATGTAAGAAATTTGTCAGGAGGATGAATTCATGGACAGCACAAAAAATTTTGTGTAGTGTTCTTTCGAAAATTAGTAGTACACTACTTATATATGTTTATTCAATGTCCAGCTTTCCTAATATTATGTCCAGCTTTCAAACATCCTTTTACTTTTGCAGACGTATAATTAATGCAAAATGATTTTGCATCAGTTGTTACTATAATTTTTTGAAAATGTATACAACAGATATAGTTACCTATTTTATTTGGAAGAATGTTTAGTTATCGATAGATGCTTTAGTTTATTGATTTTTGGTCTACAGAGAGGAGTTGAAAAGTGATTATTAATAACCCCTTTAAGTTTCAATCGGATATTAAACAGGTTCATTTAAAAAAAAAAAAAAAGTCAGCCTTGACTTTGTCAGATTTTATAGTTTTTGTTTTAATTTCTTTGTATTAATTTGAGACCCTAATTTGTACACTTTTGGAAAAGATTTTAAAAATATATAGTAAGGAAGGATATTGTGGGACACCATGTTTACTTGTGATTTAATTTTTTACACTACGTCATTTACTTGCGATTTAATTTTTTTAGGAAACAAATGGAAAGATGACAAAAAATAGATTAAAAAATTAAATTCAGAAATATATAATTCTCAGAATAAAGAGATCTCACTATTACGTAATTTCTAACAACAGCGGTATAAAATTTATTGTCAGTGTGAGATAAGGTTTTGGGTTTTGTTTGCCCAAGACTTTTAATGCGCCTCTAAGGAAAGATAAAGCAGAGATTTTTTTCCCCAGTTAAACTGATTGACGTTCAAGGACACCATTAATTTCCTTTTATTAAAGACCTTTTTCATAAATAATTTATTTTTAAAAGGCATTGTAAACTACAGAAGTCTTCGGAAAACATATTTCACCCTTCATTAATATAGATTTGATGTTTACAATTTATCGTCAAATGAAAATCAACATCAGTTTTATACAATTTAGAAGATTTATCGTAACTAACTGGTTTTATCTAGCTGATAGCATTTTGAAAGTTAAAAAATTTGATTCAATGGCACTGTATTAATTGAAGGTTGTTATAAATTTATGGAAAATGTATTAAAATCACAGTTAAATTTAATCTGGTTTATTTGTCGTAACAAACAAGTTTTTTTCAGGTTATTCAAAGTTGATAGATTTCTAAAAGATAATAAGATTAAAAACTAAAATTATCTATATATCTTTTCACATAATAAAACGTATATAAACTTATATTAAATCAATATGCATATCAGGGGTTATTTTAAAAAGAATATTTGGCTATTTAAAATAAAAGCAAATTGAATAAAGGGATCTAAATAACGGAACCTTAAAAGAATCCTAATCATATATTAGTTGTAGATTAGCCCTTTGAGAACATTCAATAATTTTTTTCACATAATAAAAGCTTATAAAATCTTTGCTTTTAACATACTGTTAATTAGTTAGAAATGTAATCTTTATTTATAAAATGAATCCATAATGAGAAGTAAAATGTCTTTATGAAACCAAAATATTATTCAATTTAATAAATATTTTGAGGTTTTAATAGATCTTCATCCGGTCTTATGATTACTCATTACGGCGTCAACCCTAACATGGAAATCTGGATATTATGAATTACATGACATGAAAGAAATAATAAATATATGCTGCATGTGAAAAAAGTGCACACTTGTCTTTTGAAAACGAGTCTATAAGTCTCCAGGAGCTTCTGTTCCATGTACATTAGTAAATAATTTCTTTACTCTTTTTTCTTAATAAAATTAATAATAGAATCATCATTAAACAAAAAGAGTATTAAAATTGACTGCAAATAAAAATCTGAGGGATTACAATTGAAATTATGGCTGAAAGCCCTTATATAGCAAGACGGAAAAGAGAAAAAACTGGTACGTAAGACATTTCATTCTAACATTTTTTTCGAAAAAATTTTTTTTTGTAACTATCAAGATTTCTTTTATAATTTAAGCATATATATTAGACTGCTTCTTTTCAAAGATAAAGTAGTTATTGCTGAATAATTTTAAAAAAATAATAAGTAAACTCCTCCCCAAAACTAGCTATAACTGAAAAGGTTTTACTACCAGCCTTTCCTCTTTTCCGTCTCGCTTTCACCCCTCATTGAAATTGAACTAATTTCCAATAATATGGTCCTAAAAGATAAACTCGACAAGAAAGTGAAACATTACAATATTAAAAAGTGCTATTTTTGCGGATATAATCGTGTGTGCTGATGACGAATCGTGTGTGCTTCGAAGTTAATTTTTCAAATTTTTAAGTAATTTTTTTTAAGTTTCTAATATTTTTTCCATGGTTATTAAATATTTAAAAAATTTTATTCTTCTTTTAGAAAACTTTTTCCCCCTTTTTTTTCTTCGTGTTTTTATCTAATATAATGGGTTATTTGCAGCCTATATGCAGTTAATAAAACAAAGATAAACGAAGCTTTGATGCTAATTTAAACAAATTAAGACAGACGTCCTGCTTATTTTCAGACATGAATTCGTAAATTAAAAATTCAAAAGTATCATAATTCTCCTGCAAAGAGTTTTCGTAACTTTAATTACATGGCAAAAAATAATAATATTAAAAAAAATAACTTTGACACAAAAAGAACTGAAAAGCCAAAATCCTGTTTTTGCCATCCTGAAATCTAACTCAAAGCTTATGAAAATAAAATGATAAATTATTTAATTCAACGCACGCAATTGTTAACTAAGAATACAAAAGCTTTACACAACAATCTTTAAATTTTAAAAAATAGTCGTAAAAATGTTTCTTTGCATAATGTTTGAGGCAATTTATTATTTCCTGATTCCGAATATAACTTCAATGATCCGTTCATTTATATCAACTTCACATAATGATTTTGCTGTTATAATTTCTTTTGTTTGTTATATTTGAAATTAAACAATCAGATGAAAAACTCAGATCAAAATTTGAGTTTAGCTATAAACTTACATATACTTTAGTAAGACATCAAGAGTTTTCGTTTTTCACTAATGCAGTAAAATTGTTAATCTACTCTATAAACTCTCATAAATCCATATAATTTGTATAAAAATAGTTGTAAGAAAATTTTTGTGAATAAATTACCTAATCTCTTTGTTAAATCTGATTATTTTACTACTCAGGCAAGTAGTTATGAACCAATTTTATTAATTTACTTTCCTTTGTCACGTAGTATATTTAATTTACACCTTAGAAGAATTCAGATAAAGTTCTACCTTTTTAAAATCCATCATTTTATTTCTTACAAGTTTTGGACTCTATAAACTGCGTTTAGATGAAACAACTGGGATTTACTGTCCAAAAGTATAATGAAGTGTTCAAAATTTATAATTCTAAAAATAGTAAAAAACTATTATAACTCAAAATGTAATTAACGTCACTTATTAGACACAAAAATTAAATATTTAACAGTCTTTTTCACTAATACTTAATTTCAAACATTAATTCAGTATCACTTGTAACCCCACAATTCATTTAATTTTTAAGATTGTATTAACAGATATTAAATTATACACTGAAAAAAAGTATGGTAAAAAATAACAGAATATGGTAAAATTTACTGTGTTTCTGACTCTATGATGGGACCACAAAAAAGCACGGTAATTTTTACCAAAGCGCTTTGCTAATAAGTTTGGTAAAATTAACAATTAAATATTATTTTATAATCTGAGTATTAATTTGGTAATTTTATCATCATACATTAGAGCATGGCATAAAAATCAGTTGTTTTGTTAAATATATTTTTCAATTTTGTATTTTTACTAAATGTGTGGTAATAAGAACTATAATTTTGAAAACCTGAATTTTCGGCTAACCGTTACCATATGAACGGAAACCGTCCATTGGTTTAAATACCTTATATTTGGGTTTTATTACTAGAATTATAGTTCTTTTCATGTCTTTACCATACAGTACGGTATTTTTACTAGAATTTTTTTCTCCGTGTACAATTACACAGATGTTATAAATTCAAAAACCATCAATAAAATTTTGTATTTATAGTTTACAATAGTCATGAATATTTAAAACAAAAGCAGCTATAGCAGCTATTTCTCTTTTTTGAATACAAACACAAAAAATCCTATTTAAAATTACAGTAAAATTTTTTGCTGTATAGAGCTTGCTATTTTGTCAACAGTTTAGCATTGTTGAATGAAACTACGCATATTGTCAAACATGACATGAAACCACAATAGTACCATATATGTGGTACCATATAGTACCATGAAACCACAATAGTACCATATAGTACCATTGTTACAATACAAAAATCTATCTATGATCAGAAGAGTTTTGGGTGATAAAGGAGAATTTTTTGACAATATAAAAGCAGTTTTTGGACGAAAGGGTTTTAAACAAAAAGGTTTTTGACATGGTTTTTACCGTGGGTTTTACTGTATTCAAACCTTTGCCTTTAGATATCTTATACCAAACGGCCCGAGTTCTTTATTTAGACTGCTTAAATGTCGTAATTAATACGATACAATAATGTGTAGGTGAACGTTTTCATTTCCTAAAATGATTTTGATTCAAAGCAATTTGTTTACAACACTTTACACAAGAGCTAATACATTATGTCTAACAACTTCGTTAACTGTAATTTCCTACACCAAATCATTTGAGTTACTTCTTTTTCTACTACTTGAATGTAGTGATTAAAATCAAATAATATTTACGTAAATTGGTATTTTATGATTGAATAATTTTGATTTATTTTTATTTAAATATTTTTTAATTACAAAGCTAATTTAGATTCAATTTTAAATAATTTTAGTTTATTATTTTTTTCTCACTAATCTAACAATTTTATCAGAAGCTCGAATTTGCTTTTGAAAAAATTGTGTACTATAAAATATATGTAAAACATAACAAAACACAATAGCTATAAAAATATCTCCGTTCATTATAGACACTTTATAATTACAAATATCTAACGCCTGATTTCAAAAATAAATTTTAAAGTAACAAAGCAATATTTATGACTTGTATGAGCAGTTAATCAACAGCTATTTATATGATAAAAATCAAAAACAAAATTCTTAAAAAACCAAACTATTTGGAATAATATACGTTCGAGCATTAGTTTTGCTAAATTTTCTTGGTTATATTTAAATATTTTATTTTATATGCCTAAAGATCAAAAGATTTTGATTAAATTATATTCAATTTGAAGGGAAAAAATTTTATCCATAAACTTACCGACTCTGATGAATCTTTAATTTTCCACACATTGTTCCAAACCGATGGATCACTGTTTTCGTCGTCGATTTGCATCGGAAAACGATAACTATACCCAATGTTATTTTCGCAATTACAACTACAGACGATAAAAAACGCAACGTTGAAGTGAGTTGAGCAGAACAGATGCTGTTTCTCATCTCATATTGTCACACCAATGGAAGGTGTTTACCTAAAACATCGAACTGTTCCCACCAACCGTTAGATAATAAATTCGAAAAGATCACAAGCTTCACTGCACGGGAATTTTTCATGTAACGAAAAAAAAAATGTCCTTATAACGAAATCGAATGCAGCAGAAACAGCCGCTGATGCCGCATATTTCAAATTGAAAGAACCGATTGCATTGTTCGATTGCTTGTAAAGTAGTTCAAGACTTTATGCATATCCACGCACCCATTCTATGAAACTATTCCTGGAGTGACGTAAAAGAAAAAGCAATATTTTACCGCACGTAATGAAAACGAAACAAAAAAGAAAGTGAAAATTCGGAAGGGAGAGGAAGGTGAAGAAAAGGAAGGATATTCATTGGACGAAACAAAAGCAACTTTCAAATCAGCATTTACAACTTTTTTTTATGCATTTTCTCTAGGAAGAACAATGCCTACGCATCAAAGTTGGACGCGCGTTTGAAAGGCGTTGCTCGAAATAGTGGTGTAAATGTACTCACAGCGCCCTGCAGCGGAAAAATTCTTTGAAAGTTTTTACGTAGATTTATCACCTAATGAATAAATCAATCGTTTTGTTTATTTAGTTAAGCCAATCTCATTATGACAAATGATAAATAAATAATCGAATGTTGTATTTAAATAAGTTGTTTATGAAGTAATTAGAATTTTTCACTTGTGAATCAACATGGAAAATTATTCTTAAATAAGATTGAAATATGATAAGAGAATAAGCGTATTTAAAAAACTTAAAAATACGCAACAGCTGCGATTCCCAATTTTTCTCTGCTATGCAATTCTAAATGATGAAGAAATTTTTTAGGTAACCCCGACATTATGAATGAAGTTACGAATGAAACATTTTCATCGTTTTTCAATAATAGTTTATATGATTCTATATAGTTTTCAACCTAGGCTTTATACTAGGTTAAATTTACAATCTAGGTTTTATACTAGGTTAAATTAACAGGTCTGAAGTGGCATCTGACTTTGTTCTTTGTGTATATGTATAAGCAAAAATTGTGTATAAGCTTTGTGTATAAGCTAAAATTAAATAATAAAGGCTGAATTATAATTTTCGAAAAAAAAACATGTTATAAACGTCGAGAATAGTTATCAGAGAAACGTAATTCTTTATTCTTGAATATGGTTAATTTATTTTGAATCGAGAATTTAGATGAGAAATATTGATAAATAATTTTATACATACTTTATATGTATAGGATATACTTTATATATATCGTTTTTATAGTTTATTCAATATATTGTTATAGAAAAAAAAAATTCTTTAAATGTTGCTATTTTTCCATTGGATTTTTTTCTAAATATTTTAATTTCATAAAAAAACTGAAACATTAAATAAAATATGGATTATTAATTGGATATAAATATAGTTACAAGTTTAAAATATCATTCCTGGTTTTAAAAAAAAAAGTCTGAACTCTTGAAACCTTTACCCGGAACCTTAGGATTCCACGGAATAGCTTTTAAGTTCCTTTGGGCTAGACATATAACAGAATGACTAAAATCATTTAAATTAGCTGGGGAGGAGTTAGCAGGAATTAAAGGAGAGAAAGGGGTTCATCTTAACCTTGAATAAAAAAATATAAAAAAAGAGAGAGAGAGAGAAAGATCTTGTTAATGATTTACGTCCTCTAATAAGCCTACATGGCTTATTTCCAATTTCTGAGTTTGCACACTTCGAACTTAAATGGGGTGTAAAATAATACAGAAAAAGTGCTTATGTTAACTTAATATCTAGTAGCTTAATATTTAATAGCAAAAATTTCGTAATTTCTTCTTGCCAAAATTGTTAGTACAATTTTAAAAATTAAGATGAAAGTTCTGAAAAATGGTTTTAAGAAATTTATAATTATTTTGTATCGATCGAAATATAAATGAATAGTGTAAATACGAATGAAGGAAATTAAAAATTTCATTTCCTTTTAAAAAGTTTTTACTCTTATAAACATCACTAGTGTTCACGTCTTACTGAGATAGATAATTTTTTTTAATTAGTATATAAAGTCTATGCTGCAATAAACAAGTGTGAATTAGTAACTTCAAAATATTACTATAAATGTTTTTTTAATCAAAGAAAACGAGTAGTTTAAAACGCGACTACTGTTATTTTAATCATGTTTATCGATTAAACTTTTCATGAGTATAAGTGGCAGAATTTCAAATAATTTTGAAAATAATCTTTCTAACTGTGCTACTGTAAAAAGGAAAAAAGGATGAGAAATAATTTGGCCTCACTTGCACAAAGAAATCTTCCTTTAAACAGCTATAACACCACATCTATTTTTTTGTACTAGTTTATAAAACTATAAATTGAAAGAAAAATGAAACTACTCAACTGTTGTTATGGAGATATCTTTAGCATTTCTTCTTTTTGTGATCAACTGTTATAAATTTTAGATGGAAAAATAAATAAAAGAAAGAAATAATTGTTTTAGACAGTATAAAATTTGCCTTCGTCGGAGTTACACTTATGGTTTAAAAAGATGTGACACAATAGAAAACCACCTTAGGGCATCGATTGAGATTGAATTAAATAGAACTCCTTCTTTATTTAAAAGGAATTATAAAGTGCATCAGAAATATATATATATATATATATATATATATATATATATATATATATATATATATATATATATAACAAGTTATGATAGTAGTTTTTGCAGAATTATATGTATTAATCATGTATTATATCTATAAAAAGTATTATACTATACTAATCTGAAAATAAATAATATATATTTCTTATTCTACTATAAAAAGTTCTATTGCTAAGCGTATAAAGTATCTCTAAGAAATATATTATGATTCTATGAACTTTGCTACTTTTCTTTACTTTTTACTGTTCCGAAATAAACCTAAACAATGCCTAATAAATGCTTTTATGAGCTATTCCACAAAATCTGATACACACCGCCGTTTTTAACACTCGAATATAAAAATAATCGCAATACGATATAAAATTGCGACATTACAAAGATACTGAAACGAAAACAGTTGAGGCACATATATTTATTTTCTACCTTTAATGTAAATGGATTTATAAATAGATGTTATTATATTGTTTTTACATTTATAACAATGGATGCCACCTCATTGATATGTACATTGAATACCCTGAATAACTTTTGATTTAATGATCGGGTTTTCACGTTCTAAAAATCATGGACGTTTGATTGTTTTTACATTCATAACAATTGATGTAAGCGCATTGATATTATTATGACTCGAGATTCTTTTTGTTCCAAATTATTTTATTTTACAATACAACACTCAGAATAGGGCTATTTACAAAATATATTATTTACAGGTTTGTTGGAAGCATAATCGTACATCATAAAGATGAAAAATCGTATAAAATTCCCTTAAAACGTAACGTATCGTAGGTTCTCTTACTTAATATTATAAACATAAAAAAGAACATAATATTTAATTGCCAGGTTCACAAACTCAAAAGATAATGTAATACAAAATTAACTAAAAGAAAACATGACGGAAATGATAAACTTAATGTAAGTGGCAACAGATATGTTCATTGAATATCTTGAATAACTTTTGGTCTAATGATCGGATTTTCACGTTCTATGAACCACATACTAAAGTTTGAGGGTTTAGCCTTAAATATGCTAATTAATTAGTACAGACGCTATCTTCAGTTAAGAAAACATATAAAAAAAATACATTTCTTCTGAATAAATATTCCTTTATTGACGGATTTGAATTGACGCAGTATAGGTATCCGCAATCGGGAAAATTGTTTCGCCAGAAGAGCAGTCGTAAGTTAGGACAATCTATGTTAATATAATTTTTTGCGTATTTTGCTTTACCTCGAGATTTATTTTAATCGAAACGAAGCTATTTTTGCACTCAATAATTAATACCGTTTATTCAAAGTTAATTTCAAGTAATTATTCAAATAATTATTAATAATTATTTATTCTTTCTTTATTATTTTATTTAATAATAGCCGAAATATATATAAATTAAAAATCTGTCAAGTATACAAATTTTTAAATGATTTCAAAGTATGTAATTTAAAAAAAAACAAAACATTTAGGCAACATTGGTCGAACAGTTCTCGCGTAATTACATTTTAAATAAGCCACTTTTTAAATTGGATAACTCAGAAACTTTATAATATATATAAATAGATTATATATTATAAATATATCATAAATATATAATATTTTAAATATATTATATAATTAGATTTTTTTTAAACATAGATAGATAAAGTTTTACAAAATAATGTAAAAATCTATGTAGGAATAAAAACAAAATAAATAATTAACATAAATTATTGTTACGTGGAACTATCTTTACATAAATGAATTTGATAGTTTAGAAATGTTTTTAATTCGCTTAAAAAAATTTTCAAAATATAATGAAGAGAAATTGGTATTAATGTGCCCAAATTTTAATCCGATCTCTATTTCCTAAACTACTGGGACCTTATTATCCAGGTTTGCGGCTACCCCCCTTAATTTGAGGGTCAAGAATCCAAATTCGTCAGAAAATACGCTTTTATGTCTTATTCATAGAATAAAATATCGTTTGTTTGAATTATTTAGCATATCTAAGGGACCCTCGAATCATATAGATTGATCCCTATGGAAAAATCCGATTATTAGATTAAAAGATATTGAAGGCCTTTATTTATTTATTATTATTTTATTTATTTATTTATTTATTTATTTATTTTGCTCGCCGAACTATAAAACATACAACTGTAAGAACTGCAATAAATAAAATTCGGCACCTAAAATATAATATTTTTTTATGCTTTTAGCAATCAGTAAAAGATAAAGTTTTTAGATTTTTCGAAAAAAAGTTTAGTGCATTATGTATAACTATAATGCGAACGGTCACACCCGTTGTTGAGCAACCCGAATTTATAGGTTAGAAGTTAAAATCCCTCCTTTATATATATTTGTTTCACAATTAATCTTTTATTTCAATATAATATTGAGTAAGACTCATTACTTTAGATTATATTATGTCATCTGTAATTATTCCATTTTGTTGGTTTTACGTTATTATGACAGTTAAAAACCACGATTAACTTTTTGTTCAGTTGGAAAAAAAATGCTTTTAATGAACACTTAAAAGTATGACAATATAAAAATATAATCCCAAATTTAAATTCTCTTTCTTGAGTATCATTTTTAATGAATAGAGATGATAAATATGTCACCCTGGAGTGCACATTATTCGAAGAAAACGAAATAAAAATTTGTTAAAAAGAATAAAGAGGCATGAGCTCAAGAATAGTGTTTAAAAAAGGTTGCTTCAGCTTTCAAGGTTAAGGTTACAGTGACAGAATTTCGAATTCGACTTATAGCAACACATGCTTTTTTCTAGCGAAACGTGATCCCCACAGTAAAAGTGAAAATGGAGGTGAGCAAAATTTTTATCATGAATATTGGCAACACTAGATAGAGATAAAGAGAACAAGATGCAGCATACTAATCTCTATGCTTGCTTCCTTCTTTTCGCTGTTATCAAAGCGCGCTCAGTTGAATTGAATTGATGTCAAGTCAAAAATTTATAAATCCCTTCTTTCACTCTGCAAAGTGCCGCAGTTTTTAACTTTTCGTAACTCTGTTATCGTTTCTTAAAACTAAACACTGAACGACACATATTCAGAAAATTTTAAATCATATTCGATATTAATAGCATTAAATCGATTAATCGAAATTAAATTCATAAGTATCAAGTCCAAAACTTTGCTAATAATTGAATACTTGCAAGTGACGTTTTCGTAGATTAATTGTGGCATTTGTTGATTCAGAAGCCAATCAGGTTTGACACGCGTGAGCCGACATAAACTATCCAACTAAATCTGATTTAAATCATATTGCAATTTAATTCATATCATGGATTTAAATCATTAACCATAAGGCATAATCACTTAATTTCATCTCGGGTTACAAGGACTCAATTATATTGTTGTTGTTGTTACTTATGCTACTCGGCAATATCACAAGCCTGCTTGAAATCAAACGAATTATTTTAAGGCAGAGGGTGCACTTCTTGTTTTTCAGCGGTGCCATCTATGTCCAAGAATACGATTTTGTCACACACATACGACACAACTCGTTTTACAGGGAGGACCCAATCTTACTCAATTCATTCATCCACAGATCGTAGTTTTGACCTGAACCAGAGAACGATCAATCACCAATTCAGTACCCTTAGAGGTATTGATTTGTTATGTGAACTTGGAGTACATTATGACCCCGACAGAGTTCACGCGCACTAGTCACCATTTAATACACGAGCATTCTTCGGTTGACTGGATTCGAACTCCCGTTCTCACGAACTAAAATCCAACGTCCTACCAACAAAGCTATCCCGAAGAATATGTAAAAATATGTTAAAAAGGATATGTAAATCTTAAGAGGACACGCTATACCGAGGAAAAAATCCTTCAAGTCAAGTTTTCTTTTACCTTCATAAGCATTTTAAAAAGTGAAGTTTTGAAAAAAATGAGCTCAGGTAAACACCTAAAGTAAACTATGAACTTTCAAACTCAAAAATTGTTCTTAAATTTCAAAATGCAAACGAGTTATAGAAGGATGACGCAATGGGGAGGATTTTCTTTCAATACTTTGTTTGCATTTTCATATTTTGAAGATATTTTTATAGCATTTGAAACTTTATGATTATCTCTATGTTGACCTGAGCTTATTATTCTCTAGAACGGAAGTGAAACAGAATTTTCTATGAAAAGTTTATCCCACGTTGGTTAAGGTGTTTATTTGTAGTTTATATTTATATACGACCGTGGGTATTCCACAAATTTTTTGTGATCAGAAGGCAATTATCCGTATAAAAGTCTTTGTCTGAAACAAATTCGATAGCAATAATAGAATAACATCCATATATTACATTAAAATATAATTAGAAATTCGAAATGTTATACTGCATAAACTGTGATGTAATATATATTTGAATATAATGTTGAACAACCCAAAAAATTGAGTGAAGAAACATTAAACACAAGATTAATACCATATCGAGCGTCCATATACGATTTAAAAGGTATAACTTAAATATAAAAATGAATAAGCTTACACCAAACTTTCGTACTTTTACACCATACAAAAATTATTTTCATTTCTGTAAACACCAATGTTTTCTTGCAATCCAGAATAAGCTGGCAAAGGTTTGTTGTTATTTTCTACGCTGATATTCATCAACTGTTTGCCTTTAAAAAATTTTTTTATTTTTTTATATTTTTTTTTGTGTAATAAGGATAATTATATTTTAATTTTAAAATATCGCAGAGCTATATTAAATTATTTTGTAATGTATATTTTCTATCCGTTGCTGTTTTGTAAAGCTTAGATCAAACTAGTCCTAATATTCTCTATGTGCTAAGCGTATGTTTTACTTACAAACTAATTTAATTTAAGAATTAGTGTAAAATTATGATTTTCACTTCATATTGTCCCTTGAAAATAACTTTACTGACTCTTATGTATATATTATTTTACTTTTTCTTCCAAAGCCTACCTGGAGACGCCATTCTGAAGGGCAGATTTGAAGGCCACTCTTTCAGTGCACCATATTAGGTGGGCCAACGTTGCTCCCACAGTAAGGTCAGATAGTACAGAGAATGAAAGAACATCCATGCCTTGCCCGGGATTCGAACCCAGAACTTTTCTAACGCACGGCCAGTTCCCTGACCCCTACACAGGCCGGTCGGCATTAATAAATTTTAATGTTAGTGAATTACAAATCTGGATCTACTTTACACCAGATAGCGTAAAAGAACATAGGTGTAGTGAAACATAAAGTGAGTGAAACATAAAGAGTGTAGTGAAGTGAAACATAAAGAATTACATATAGCGTTTCATTATCTCTCTTTGGTGCAAGGAAATTGCTACCATTTTTGGTGGTAAGATACACTTAAGCTTCGTACAGTGTAGATGAAAAACTTCTTCTTAAAAAAAGTTTTACCTAATATTGTTAGAATATTTTCAGAAATTCATAAATGTTTCACTCATATTCTTTTAAGGGAAAAGTCTTTGTTTTCCTTATCAGCAAAATTAAAACCAATAAATAATTTGGGGTTACAAACGTTTTAAAAAAATGCATGTTAATTTATAAAAAATAAGTTTTATGCGTGACTAGCAATACAAAGTCAAGTAATCAACTCAATTGTTTCCACCCATATGTTTTTTACATCACGTTTAAAATCATATTGTTAAATCTAAATGTTATAAATCATTTTAGAAATACTTCAAATGTCATAAAAAAATTGTGTCATATATTTAAGTCCACTACTCACCTACGTGATAATATATTTAAATGAATCAATACAATCTTCAGTGTGTCTTATATAGTTATATGTGATTTTCATATCATAAATTTTATTTTCCTAATTGATACTGTAGAATAACTAATTACTTAAACACAGCACGTGGGTAAAGACGAGTTATATAATAAGCAGAATTTTTTTTGTGATTGAATATAAAAATGGAGTACAAAATTTGCAGCGGATGGTTTCATCAACTGAAAAAATCATTAATCAATTCCGATCACTGGCCTCGATGTCTCTGCGTAGGCACAAAACGGAGATTAGTAATGAGAGAGTAAGAGGATAGGTTCAATGATTTTTCAGAAGGTTATAAATTGCACTGGTGCATCATAAAATAATCCTTAGTACTCCAGGCACAGAAACTAGTTATATCTACAGAAAGCACATTACTATATTCAGTACTGTTTACATTAATATATTCTGTACTTTTCGTACTTCAGTTTCAATAAAGTACAAACTTGATTGATTTGAGAATTACGTAATATAAAATCTATGTGAGCATTTTATAGTTGTAGCAGCACATGGAAATATTTTTGGTTTAAGTCAAACATGGCGAATATTTTTTGATTAGTATCATGGCAAATAGTTTTGATTGATAGAGGAAATTTTTATTTTGATGAAGAGGTTTGATTAGCGTATACCATAAGTTGAAGATATTAATGAGTTCAAGTTTCGATTTCATCAGTTGAAAAGGTGTAGTAGTGGTCCATATATTATTCCAGTCTGAAGTAGGCAAGCAATTATTTAACAAAAATCATAAATTGCTTAATAAAGAATTAGATTATAATAAATAAAAATGCTTTATTTATGAGTAACCATATAGAGCTCCAAAGTAAAAAATGATTCATACATATTAAATAATAAATTTAGAAAATGGCACGGGTGGTGAGGTTGCAGAGCCAAGCCCCACAAGGCACCTGCGTCCATCTAGAAATCAGAAATGCAAGTGTAATGCGTTCGTTGAATTAGTTTTCACCAAGGAAAGTTAAGTGATCCATATATTGGTTATTAATTTATTAAATTTAATGCCAAGGCTCTTTTCTTAGCCTTACACATTCAAATGTGTTTGCGGAAAAGAAAGCGGGAGAAATCGTAACGAATTTTTATGAAATCAAAACATAAGCAACCATAAAACGGTTTTCGAATTCTATGCTAATATGTTAGGCAGAAGTAGACGGAGTATCTAAAAATGGATTTTATTCTGCACTCAATAAATGGTTGTGGTATAAAAAGATTACAGATTTATATTAATGATTTTTATTTATTGAAAAAGTATTTTTTTTAAATGATAGGAAATATGTTATGCATATTACAGCATGACAATTAGTGTGCCAGTCAACTTACAGTATACTATTTTCAGGAATCCAGTGCGCCACTTGTTAATTTTTTATTCAAAAAAACTATTTTTAAACTGTTGTTACAGTACGCAAAATTAAAAACAGACCACGCTGAATAGCTTTTTATCCAATGATCGCATCTTCACGTTCTAGGTTTCAAGTTTTGTGGTTCAAGGGGGTGACCTCAAATATGGTAATAATTTAGTGTAGACGATATTTTAAGTTTCGAAATAAGACTCAAAAACGTACTGTCACTGAATAAACATACCTTTATTTCAATGGGTTCGGATTTTTAACCCCAAAAATATTGATGGTAGCCGGAATCTGGAAAATAGGGTCCCCATAGTTTGGTCAGAAGAGCGATCCAAAGTTTGGAACCATAATGTTGGTTTTACTTTTTGCGTATTTCGCCATGTCTCGCGAAATTTTTAAAAGAATTGAAAGATTTTTGCACAATTATAAAATTTGTTTATCTAAAGATAATTCAATGAAAAAAAAATTAATAACTTATAGTAAATATTTTTATTATTATTATAAGGTATAAAATTTTTTACAAAATTTTAAAGAATGTAATTTTACAAAGCAAAATATGAAATTTGAGCGAAATTGGTCAAATATTTCCTGAGAAATTAAACTTCAAAAAAGTGATATAGTTAAAATTCGATTTCTCAGGAACTATTCGATCAATTTTGTTCTAATTTTGTTCACATTTTGAATTTTGCCATATAAAATTACACTTTTTAAAATAATACAAAACATTGAGTCTAGTTTTAGAGCTCTCTCCTGACCAAACTATATGAACCATATTCCCCAGATTGCGGTTAACCCCTATATTTTGAGAATAAAAAATCCGAATCAGTCGAAAAAAAGGTTTGTTTATTTAGAGAAAGTGCGTTTTAGTGTCTAATTTCGAAACTTAAAATATAGTCTGCCCTAATTAATTAGCATATTTAAGGTCACCCCCTCTTGCCATTACGATTGAGTCCTAGAACGTGAATATCCGATCATTAGATTAAAAGTTATTCAGGGTGGTCCATTTTTTTGGTACACTGTACATTGATTTTAAACAATAGAATTGCATTGTGCTGCTGTATTTGCTGTTTAGTTATTACCTGTTTAAATGGAAATCTATTAAACAGTATTTTAAAAATATTTTCTGTATAATATTAGGTTAAGGTAAATTATTCTTTAGTGGGCACTTTTTGTGGTATATCGTTTTGTGATAATTGGGGAAATTAATGACTTATAATGATATTTTTAACTTTTTAAAGATATCATCTACAGCATGGATTTTCAGAAAAGAGAAGTTACTATATTCATCCTTACATCCGGAAAAATGTCATAATGATTTTCGAATTTCGAAAACGTACTTTTTTGCGAATCTGCCTATTAATGCAATTAGCAATCGAAATTTTTAAAACTTTTTTAAGAATGTTAGTGAATAGAACTAATTTAATATCTACCTCTTGCGTGCTACCAAAATATCTGTTGTTTGCCACTTACTGACACGCGCGTCATAGATTAGCCATCTTTGGTATATATAGTACACTTTTGAACAATGACAAAATTATTTCCATCCCAATCACATCAGCTTATATTAATGCCCTGGAATCTTGTTTTATTCGTATAAATGCTAATTCCCTTGTTAATGACATTAGCTCCTCACCATAGCGCGTGGATATACATTTTACCCAAATTTATTACTTTCAGCTGCTGTGTTTTTTTTTAGTTTTGTTTCTCGCCTTTATTTTTCCCTTTTTTGTTTTATTTTTCATATCCCTTTTTCTTCTTACTCACATCTGACAAGTCTTGAAAATAGGTGCTTGTTTTTGAACGCTTGAAACATGTCGACTTTCGATCTGTTACTTTCTATTTATATACTTTTGAAGCAAATAAAGTTTTTAATCAGGTCACAAAATGTAGTAATGTGGAAGTATGATCTATTATAACAGCATTTCACAGCAGTAGAAGCAAAGAAAATTTTGTTTGTCAAAAAAAGTATAAGTAATATTGTCAAGTAGAATGATTCCTTTAGGCAGTCGAGAACGTTAAAAAGATTTAAGATCCTTCAAACGTACAAGAAACAAAGCAACTGGCGTTTCGATTTAAAACACCTAATCTTTTATAGAACTAAATAACGGAGCAGGAAATGACGAATTAGAACATTTTGAAATTTCTAGAAGATACAGAAATAATAAATTAAAGCTTAAATTACATTTGTGCATTGTTACATTTTTGCTGAGCTTTGAGGATCGAACACGGTATTTCTGTCTCTCCAGGATGACTACTCTAACTACTCAGCACACACGTCATAGCATCCTCCTTAAAAAAGAACAGCGTCCTTGCTGCTTCACCTTCACCGTTTCACCTTATGGCTGTTCAGGCACGTGATCGGGTGATTGGTCCTCGATACTCTAACTTACTCTCGTTCTTAGATTGTGGAAGAGATAGGTAAGTTTTTTTGAAAACTTTTCTGCTATTCTTCCTTTTCGATTTCACATGCTTCTAATTGATACGATAGGTCATAGTAAGGTTTTAAGCGCTCCACGTTGACGGTATTTGTAGTTTTGCGTCTTGCGGATGATGCAATATCTTCAACCTCATAAGTAACATCAGATAGTTTTCGCTTTATTCTGTAAGGTTCAAAATACCGTCTTTAATAACTTTTCACACAAGCTAATTTTCAGAACAGGCTTAAGAATCCGAACAAATTCACCAGGTACATAAGATACTGGTCAGTGTTTTGCAACGTATCGCCTTTTAGCCTTTTTTTGCATATTGATTGTACCCAGGCAGTTAATGTGTCTAGTTTCCTCTGCTTTACAAACAAGATGGCAGCATAACCAGTTTCAACTCCAGTTTGATTCAGGAACATAGTATCTAAAGTGGTTTCAGCTTCATAGCTGTGCAGTAGAAAGGTGTGAAACCGGTAATCTCTTGTTTGGTGGTGTTATAAGTAAAGGGGACAAAAGGTAAAATAGTATCCCAGTCCTTTTGTTCGTCGTCAACATATAAAGACAATATCAATGTAGTGTTGAATTATTCCGTGAGACCATTTGTCTGAGGATGATAGGCTGTCGTCGTGCGATGATTCACATCACAAAGTTTTAATAGCTCCGATACAGCGAATGAGAGACGAGAACTCTTGGAGAACTATGTTTTAAGTGAATATCTTCAAGCAAAAATTTTGCTACCTCGGGGACTTAGCTCTGATGAGAACTTTTGTAGTGGCAAATCAATCTAGTCAATTAGTCTTTACACACTACAATCCATTTATTTCCTGAAAGAGACTTAGGGAAGCGTCCTTGCTAATCAATAACTATTCTGTGAAAAGATTCTTCTGCAGAGGGAATTGACATCAAGCTTCTAGGTGGTCTCCACGGTAAACGTTTGCACCGCTGACATTCCTTACAATGAGAAACGTATCACATAACACTTCGGTACAATAGGGGCCAATAAAATAATTTCTTATCCTATCCAATCTTTTTGTGATTCACAAATGACCTGCTGTTCGGGAGTCGTGGAAATGTTTACGAGTTTCCTCGAGTAACTTAAAGGGAATAATCTTTAACCACTGTCTTCCAATCGAATCATAACTCCGCTTATAGAGTATACCATCCATAATTTTATAATCTTATAATAATACTACTTTGCTTACCTATATTCCTCTTCAAAGTAGTTATCTCCTGGTCTTTCTTCTGTTCTTCAGCGAGATTTGTGATGACAGTTTCTAGATCATTTTCAGTAACTGGTAGTGGATATCATTATAGGCAATCAGCATCTTTATGTCTGTTACAAGACTTATAAACAATTACATCAAATTCCAGTAGTCAGAGAGTTCTTCGAGTCAGAAAGTCCTTTGATCTTTCAGTCCTGAAAGTCAGTACAATGAATGATGATCTGTTATAATTGTGAAAGGTCTTCCAAAAAGATAAGGACCGAATTTACTGATGGACCAGAAAGCAGCAAGAGATCCGCGTTCCCTTGTAGAGTAATTTCTTTCAGCCTTGGTCAGTAGTCGAGGGCATATGCAATCACAATCTCTTTTCCTTTTTGAATTTGTACTGCTACTGATCCAATGCCAGAGCATCTAATTCTTTCGTCCATATGTATTTTTCATAATATTTCTGTAGTTTCTGTAGAAGGTAGGCTATCGCACAAAAATATTTTATAAATCTTCTGTAACATGAGCAGAATCCAAGAAAGGTTTTTATAGAAATTGTAGTAGGCACAAGATACATGATGATAGCCTTAACTATATTCGGGCCTGGCTCTACGCCTTTGGTCCTGACGACATGGCCAAGAACTCTGAATTTTCGAAAACCAAAGAGAGATTTGTTTATTTAACTGCAATCCGGCTGCTTTGAGACACTCTAGTACAATCTTCAAACGATGTAAATGTTCATCAAAAGTATCTGAGAAGACAGTATCGTCAAGATAGCACAGACAGATTTTCCATTTTAAATGTCGAAGTAAAATGTCTATCATTCTCTCAAAAGTTGCTACGGCATTACAAAGTCCAAACGGCATCGCTATAAATTCCATCGCATAAACCATCAAGAGTGACAAAGCAGTTTTCCCACTTTATCAACTTGCACTTCCCAGTACCAAGAAAATAAGTCTATTGTGGAGTAATCTGCATTTTTCAAACAATCTGAAATGTCGTCAACCCTCGACAGCGGATACGCATATTTCTTCGTTGCTTTATCGTCGTTAGTCGACACAAAAACACGTACTTCCTTTTTTTTTTTTGACTAGAACTACAGACGTAGACCAGGGGCTATTACATTCCTGAATAATGTCTCGTGCAAGCATTTTGTCTACTTCTTCCTGCAAAACATGTCGCTCAGCAACAGAAACTCAGTATGCTCTTTGGCTCAGAGGTGAATGAAGTACTCTATTACCGTAATCACTAAAAAGCGTTTTTAACAGAAATACAACCGATGGTAACCATTAATAAAAGCGACATAAATGTTATACCCAGTGTACTGATATTAAATATTACAGAAACATATCCAGTGAAGTTTAATATACGTTGCAAAGTTAAATAAAGTCGAAAAGCAAAGATTTGAGTGCAAGTATTAATGTAAAAAGGACAGATAACGGTTTGGAGCAAAAGCAAGTACAAGTGTCTCGATACTGATGATAATACTTTAGTTAAACATTTATCTTTATTTAAGCAATACTTGATTAAAATGAGAAATTCATATTAAACCTTTTTTGTTCCAAAATATTCTTCCAATTTTTTCATAAAATTTCCATTAAAAAAATCAAAAGCAAAAAGAAGCAAATATTTAACGTAACACTCTTTTATCTTAACACAATGTGATTATTTGGCACAGCATTTATACTTTACAAACTTATCTTTAAGATGGCAAGAAACTATTCAGTCAATAAAGATCATCAGTTTTTAACTTTTTCTATGTTCAATAATAAAAAAAAATTACTTGATTAATAATCATGTAATCATATTAAAAATATTTTTATCGAAAAAATGTCTCTTTTAGAAAAATATGATTCAAACCAAGCATAAAGCAAACAAATAGACGATAATCGCTAATTATATGAAACTGTTAATATATAATAATTTATTTATTATCGTGCAATTATTCTCAATAAATAAAAATTTAAAATTCCTAGAATATTAAAAATAAGTTTTTAAGTTAGTTAGAATAAAGACCTTGTTTCCTAACATTGTTAAAATAAACAATATTTTACTTAGAATTTATTTTCTCTGATAATTAGCGAAAATTTCAGAAAAAATATTAATTTATTGGCATCTGAAGCGTGAATTCCTGAATAACATGACAGTTAATTAAAAAGGCTATGTTTGATATTAAAGTAGAAACAATAAAAATTTAGTTTAATTTTTTTTTTCGTTGATGTTTGCTTATTATATTTTATTTTCTGAGAAGTTGATGTGTAAGACGAGAGTTTGCTGTTACGTGAGTTTTCTAGACAGAAATAATTGGCTCTTCAAATTGAAGTCTCGAGGCTATATTTTGAAGATTAATCTCGAAATATCAAACTCCTTATGTCATATATATTGTTTTCGACTATTTATTGTAATATATAATCTAGAAGCATATGATTTTACATTTGTACTATACGTGAAATGTGACATAGTATCAGAAAATACCTTTCTCAATTGTAGAAGGCATTTTTCATTGATTCAAAATAAATAATGCCGTGGGCAGTTTAAAGCCGGTTGTTATATAAAATGAAATTACTAGTTCCAAAACATAGAAATATAAATCAAAGCAGTTTTATAAATCTCAATACTTTATAATATTTATCTGTAAATAAGGCAATACTTGTGCATTTTTAGTATTTTACAAAGCTTAATATTCTAATACGTAGTTCAATAACATGCAACTTCAGCAACAAATGCGGAAAATTGTGACATCAAATGTACGAACATTAATTTTAGAATATTTTAAAATAAAAGTTAAAACATTGATTTCTTAAGTTACAACGTTTTTATTAATTCGCTTCCGGGTAAGTTAAAGGAAAACTACCAACCAAGCTTTTGACCACTTTCCGATCAGGTAGAGCACTCAAAGCTCAATTGAAGCTTTGTGCATAATACCAATGCTAATTTCAATCATTTTCAAACAATTATACGAAGAACTTAAGAAATGCAAGAAATGCCCGTTTTCTTAGGTGTTTCTTCGTATATTTGACAGTTTAAAACTGTTTTGTTGACAAAATGGTTCTTTACTGTTTTTCACCCTTACCGTAAACGAATTAAGACCGTGAGTTCGAATTCTAGTTTTTGTCATACGGTTTAGCCTATCGTACTTTACTTTTCTGAGATAATTTAGTGATTATTTTCTGTAACTGCTCTAACTTTTCAGAAATTAGTTAAAAAATTTAAAAACTGTATGAACTGCGATTCGACTTTCATTGTCAAATTGATACAATATTGAAGTGAAATCTTCTCTGTCAAAAAACTAACGTTTTGATACCGGCTTACCCAAGTAAACTTCCAATCCAATTCTCTTTAAAGAAGCATGCCAAATTCCTTTATCCTTACAAATATGATTTTTCGTTAAATGTTTCCACTTGAAAAACTTATTTTTGTTTTCTATTCATTATTTTCAACCTTCTGGGCGTCAGTTAAGATCACAAACGTGCCCAGACATTTTTATAAGGGTGGGCCACTATAGTTATAAATGTTTTTACACTTTAATGTGATTTCAATGTGGAAGACCTTTAAGGTAAAAACAGTTTCGGACTCTTTTTCTTGAAAAAAAAACAGTAGGAAACGTGGTGGCTCAGGTAACAGACCAGGTTCGAATCCTAGCGATGACAGGTGGATATAAAATCTGTTGACACAAAATATTCATATCTGGTGCGAGTATTGATGATCACAAAGAAAATTTGCTTCCTGTATGGTAAAAATATGTTGTGACTCCAGTTTTACTTTATAACTCTTGTTGTAAAAATTGTTTCGGTTTGGTAAAAAAACAAGCCTGACTACGGATTTTTTTTAAACATTTTCCACGAAAACACAAAATATTTTGTTTTCAAAATATATAATTGCTGTAGCTTAATGTAACCATATTTTGTTTGAAACGAAATAGCAGATTACATAGATTTGAAAAATAATTATCTTTTCTTGAATATAAATTTGACCTAAGGAATCCAGACTGTGAGATTCAATAAGAAGAAAGAAATCAGAAGTCATTTTACTCGTCGACGAGGCTTATAACGATTCAAGTAGGGAATGGTTTTAATATTAAGACTTCTTATTTTAAAAATTTCAAAGTAAATGTCTAAATAAATCACGATATCTGGCAACAAAAGTAATGGCTACTTTTAACTGACATCTACTCGAGCGTGAGCTTATAAAATAAAAAAATAAAGATCTCCAAAGAAAAATTGCAAAACAAATTTCTACAAAAATGGATGAACAATCAACATTTAAAGCAAAAAAACTGAAAAAAAAATTTCGAAAAGGTTTTAAATTTGCAATAACAATCGAATATATTGTAATTTCGAACCAAAATTTGCGTTTAGTTCACGAACAAAAATCGCTAGGACGTCAAATTTTAACTTCGTAGTTGTATTTATGTGAGCTATAAATCGGCGTAACATGTTTTTTTCCCTACAAGTCTAAAAGTTAATAATTCTTAAACTAACTGTTGAATGATATTATTCTTTTTTGCTTTGTTGTACTCTCATTACATTTTATGCAATCCATTATAATTTTAAATCATGTACTTTTTACGCAGCAGGAAAAAAAATGAAGAAAAAAAAAAATTAACTTAAAGGGAAAAAAAACACTGAAAATTGCAATACCTTTAAAAAAAATTTAATTTCTTAAAAAAACAAATGTATTAAATTCATAAAAAACTGGCCTTTTTAACACTTTAAATTCAAACTCTGTAGTTTCATTCCAGTAGGTTGCAGAGCAGCCTATATGTCATTTTCCCGTCATATTTATCAGTAAATATATTATTGGAATATTATTTTTTTTATTACCTCGTTATATCCCTGATATCGTTTTTATATCGTTTTTCTACAATCCTCCGTAATTTCAAGTTTAAAATGGCATGATTTTTTGTGCATCAAAAAAATTTGACATTAAATTGCAAACTTAAAACAACGTTTCTACGAATTTTCAATACAGAGAGATAATCATTCTGTAATAAATGTTTAATATTACTTGGAGATCACGACTGTTTATCAGGATGAGAAAATATCAAAGCAAAAACATGTCGTGAGCAGTTTTATCTCATTTCAAATTATCATTATATCCAAGAAGAGATATAAAATTTTTGAACACAATTAAAATAAATATGCCAGCACTTAATAAATTTTTTTCTAATGTTTGTGTGTGTGTGTTAGGGTATTTATATTATTTTATTAATTTAATTAATAGTTTTTGTTTTTATTTCCGAATGCATGCTTCCGTATGATGTTGATTAAAAACTCATTTAAAACTTCGAGGATAATGACTCAAATTTGCTAAAAACTTTTCAGATTAATTAAAGAGCGAAAATTATTATTGTTTATTAATTGTTTATTTTTTATTTATTGTTTATTATTGTTTATTTATTGTTTATTTTAGATTAAATCAAATTATATAATAAAAACAAACACAGAATGTGTACTTCCATAGTCATCCATTGAGACAGAAATCTGAAATTTTTGCACGCAAAAAAAATCGCTCCACATTTTTAAATAAGTAAATAAAATGACGGCCGAAAAAAAAATTCCCTTAGGATTTTTTAACTGGATCTTATAAAAGTTTTTTAACCGACACTGAATTACTTAAATTATTTCTTGCAACAATTGCTCTAATTCGTATTTGTGACAATTAAAATCATAAGAGACGCTGCAAGTCCGCGCAAAAACCTTAGGACTTAAAAACTTGAAATCATGAAGTTGGTGTAGAAAAATTTGTTGGGAGATCGATTGGATAAAAAAAATGCAACGTTTGATAATTAAGTCGCAAAATTGTTAATTTTATAGCAGTGTAATTCCATGGTGGCCATTCTGCAGTCTACTGAAAAGTAACTTTAGAATTGAATTGAATTGCTCTAAGGATAATTTTTATTTATAAACTTAAATCGAGATTCAGTCGCAATGCACTCATACTTTCACGAAATTTATTGTCATTTCAAATGCCCCTTCCCAGTTTTTCCTCACTTTTTTTTTTGCTTTTCGTTATGATTATTTATCCATCGTTGCCGGAATATTTATTTATCTTTTTAGAATTTTATAAGCTAGCGTTTGAGTTAATGTTGCAAGTAAAAAAAAAAAAAAAAAAACGAGAAATGAAATGATATTACCCGACATAAATATTATTAGAATCATAAAAGTTTCTCGTTATATATTGTCAATCGTTAAAATAACGTCTAATCGGGCCGGTATAACCATGTTGGTAGAGCACTGGGCCCATGTCCAAGAGGTCACGAGTTTGTTCCTCGATGGCCGAAGACTCTTAGTGGTGTAATAAATGGTGACTAGTACACGTTAAAAATCTCTTGTCACAAAGTCCTCCATGTTCCCTAAACAAATCTTACTTCTGGGGGTACTGAATTAGTGATTGATAGTTCTCTGATTCAGGTCAAAATTACGATCTGCGGATGAATGAATGTGTACGCCCTACAAACCGGCTATGACGTATGTTTGACTAAAGTCTTACTCTTTTCCATAGATGACGCCACAGAAAAACAAGAAACGCATAGTCTGCCTTAAATTGGCTTGGTTTCCCCAAGATATCTTGCTGGTATTCGCAAGTGGCATTAAAAACAACAGCAAGCAACACGACTTCGAATTTATTTCTTCTAATTTTGCCCCATCTTTTTTACGCCTTTAGTTTACATTTATTTTCGAGTACAGTCGTTTATTTTCCAATTCGTGGTAATCATGCATTTCGTTTTGATTAAAAAATAACAAATTGTTCAAATGTAAAATTACTATAAATAATAATAACCATAAATTTTATCAACAAAATTATGTTTAAAAAAAATCGATGTTTAATAAAAAATAAAACAAAATAAGGAAAAACGAGCACCATATCGTTTGACGTAGCATGCCCTCATTTGGTCCTTGTGCCACTAAACCCTACATTCAATCAATCAATCAAGAAAAAACGAGCAATTAATCAATCTATAATTCGGTCCTCTGGCTGAAACTCCCGATTTTTAAGAGAAGAACAAAATTTTTTTCAACAATTATTAAAATAATATTTTTCAATATCAACGTAATATATTTCACCACAGTCTTACATTTTTGAAAACAACAACGCTTCCTATACTGAACTAATTCACAGTTAACTTAAGAGGATCATAAGTAGCAACAAAAAATCAATGTAATTTTTTACAGCCTATGAATATCAGGAAAATCCATTGAAAGATAAAACGATTTTTTTTAGTTAAATTTCTTCACATAATTCAAATAGATGAATCAACTGCTCGTGATACCAGAAAAAAACGTGAAAATCAAATTAAAAGATAATTGTTTACTGAGATATTTACAAATAATAACAAAAATACTAAAATGTTTGTTACAGCTAGGCTAGTAAACTTGTCAAAATACAGTACCTTAATCTTAGCTTACATTCTTAAAGTAGATACCTTACATCCTTTATGTTATCTAAGTAATAGTAATTTCTAGTGTTGAATGATACATTTCATGGCCATTTTCCCTACTAAGTACCTAAATAAAACGGGAAATGTACAATACTTTTACGCGAAACAAAATAAAGATGATTTTTCCCACCTCCTTATTCGAAAACATAAGGGAAAGAAAAATAATAATTTCATGACATCATCTGACGTTGCTATTAGCAACATACATTATGTTATCTACGCGCAAGAAGCCTTACATGAAAGCAAAGTCCTATCTAATCCATAAATGAATTTATCATGGTCGCTTTGTTTTAGCAAGCTTTGAGTCTTAATTTCCGTATTTATTATTTCTAGCACCAGGGGCGGATTAAGCGTACGCGGGGCCCTAGGCCATTCAAATTTTTGGGGCCCTTAGATTAAATTTTTTCTCGTATATTTTTTTTATTCAAATATAAAAGTAATTATATATCTTTTCATTTAAGAAATCATATTTAAAATAAATAATATCCTGGACCTCTTAAACAGTGACAATTTCAATATATAAAATTTGATTGAAAGCGACCAGTTATATGAGTTTTTTTAGAGTATATAAAACAATAAACAAACACTTACCTTTTAGTAAAATATTTTGTAATTATTTATTGATCAAATAGAATTACGGACACTAAATAATTATAAAACACTAAAAAAATTATGAGGCACTTCAGTTGAGGCACTAAATAACTTCTTTTTCATTTAAAACGTCTCAATAATGTCAACAAGATTTAATTCTTTGCTCCTTGTTTAAACAAGTCTCAGCTCGCTATAGTACTGCTTTCAATTTTTTCGCGCGCAAATCAAAAGACAAATTTGAACTTTAAAATATTATAATACATAAATATTATAATACATAAATATTATAATACATAAATATTATAATACATAAACTATAATAATACTTATAAATAATAACTAAAATAAGTAATGAATAAATATGTAAAAAATTATGTAATAATTATGTAAAAAAATTATCGTATTTTATTAATATATATTTGATATTGAATTTTTTTAAAAAAATCATTGTTTTTCTTAATTTTTTAAAATTTATTTTCAAAATTTTTTTTAAGGGGGCCCTTAATCATTGGGTGCCCCAGGCCATGGCCCAGTCTGGCCCAATGGGTAATCCGGCACTGTCTAGCACCCTCAGGCAGGTTGTGCTAGTCACTCATAAAAATAAAGGTTTTTTTGATATTTTAATATTCAGAAACATAAATTAAATTATATAAAAAGGCTGATCGATATCAAATGAATTCAATTTTAACCCTTTGATGCAGATGTAATATTGGTGCCCCTTTTATATATATATTTGTTCTGATGCTGTAACTATAAGCAAAAATATATTTTGTAATTTTTGAATTATAAAATACAGTATAATAGTTACTAAAATATGTTAGCTGATAAGAATTACATTTGTAGTAAAATATTAAATCCGAAAAACAGTAATTGAAATTTGTTTTTCATTCATATTCAAAAATTTATCTATAACTGATTTTGTAAATTAAAGGAATTTCACTGATGAATAACTGTTTCTCTTAGATCTAAATGACTGCAATTAAGTACAAATTTGAATAGTTATTGTTTGGAAGTGAACCTTAATTAGAAGATTTTACTTTTGACGCAGAATATGTCTCCGATGTCTTATTCTGTATTTTGTACTCATAAGTAGTTAAAATTCAAACTACAACTTTTTTTTAAATATTTTGTCCTAAATTAATACAAAATAATAAAAAGATAATGCTAATGAAAGATATGCTTAAAAAATTATGCGCCAAGCGGTTAAAAGCTCTATGATCTATGTTTATAAGGTTTTCAAACAAAAAATATAAATTTTCTTATTAAAGAAGCAATAAAGCAACACTTGCCAGTTTTTATACAATATGTATGAACATTTTAATTAAGACGAATAACAATAAATTGAATAACTAATTCCTTAATACTAGTGCAAACTATTTAATTAAAATCAATGTAAATTGATAAATATAATAATCAACTTAAATAAATGTATAATTCATTAGCAATACATATATATTAATACATAAATCAACTAATTACAATTAAATTATATTTATATAATGAACTATATTTTATATATATAATTCAAAAAGAAAATCATCATGAAAAGAAAATTAAAAAAATCATTCATTTATAACAATTATAAAGTCATTAACATTTTTATGTTGCCATTTCCCACTCTAAAAAGTATAATAGAATCAAACTATTTTATGTTATTAAAATATCGATCAAAATCGAATTATATATGTCAAATAGGCTTACATTTCCAAGACCAATTTTAAATGATTAACACTTAACTTCATTTGTTAATGCATCTTAGACTAGATATTGAAATTAATGCACCATTGTTTGTGATCTTATTAACGCTTTTTCAAGAAAGCCATTAGCTCTGAAGATTTTAATTTAGGTGTTAGAGTAATTTTTGAGTTATTAAATAATACTGAGTGTAGTGGTGGGCAAATTCACCAAAGGGCATGCTGCACTTACCCTTCAAATAAAAATAAAAAAACGGTGAAGAGTAATTCCGGCTATTGCGTGAGGTCAGTTAGACTGTGTTGCATAAATGATTTTTTTTTTTCATTTTATAATTAATGTTGAGCCGAAATGACCCGGTGAGTAACCATATCTAAGAAATAGAGAGTTCGATCCTCACTGGCCGAAGATTCCTCGCCAGATGTACGAATGGAGACTGGTGCACGTAAAGTCTGTTGGGTCACAAAATCCTCAATGTTCTCATAACAAATCATACCTCTAGAGGTACTGAATTGGAGATTGATCGTTCTCTGGTGTAGGTCAAAATTACAATCTGTGGATGAATGAATAAATCCGCCCTATAAACGAGCTGTGACGTTTGTGGCTGAAGTCGTATTCTTAATCATAGATCGCTCCACTGAACAACAAAAAAAACACCCTCTACCGTAAATTTGCTTGGTTTCATTTCACAAAAGCAGGCTTTCTGGATTGGTAAGTGGCATCAGAATTAACAACATAATTGATGTTTAACTGCTTTGTTTTCATAATAAAATGTGAGTTTTCCTAACTTGTTTTAACCTAAGATCACCTGCAACCAGATTAACATTCTACATATTTCTAAGACTAATGCATTTATTTAAGTCTGATTACATCATTTTATTTATCAGAAATTATATATTAGTTATAAATAATTTTACTGAAACATTTACGTTGCATGTGTTTCGTGCAAAACAAAAAAATGGAACGCCTGAATAATTTTTGTTCTAATGTGTTGTTTTCGTATGCCATTAAATCAAAGGGGCGTGCTTCTTCGTGGTGTTATGTGGCCAAGAAATCGACTTCTGCCACACACATACGCCTCAACCTGTTTATAGGGCCCACCCATTCATACATCCCTTCATCCACACGTAATTTTGAGAAAGACCAATCTCCAATTCAGTACTCTCAGAGGTATGATTTGTTATGGGAACATGGAGGACTTATTGATCCAACAGATTTAAGGTGCACTAGTCATCATTTACTACACGAGGAGTCTTCGGCTGGTGGGTATCACACTCACGACCACCTGGACATAGGGCCAATGCCTTACTAACTAGGCTATTTTGTTCTGATGATCAGAGATTTTAAGGGACTAAAATGATTGATTAAAATGTCTGCAAGCAAACCTTAAAAATGCCAATTAATTTGTGTAGACGATATATTATATAACACACTTTATTATTATTATTATTTACGCAGATTTGTTTCTTTCCTCTCAAAATAGAAGCTAAGAATAGCGGCAATCTAAAAATTAGAGCTCCATGAGTTTACTCAATACCGGGATAAAAAATTTTATTTTATTTTCTACGCATTTTGTCATAACTTTGAAACTATTTTAGTGAACAAAATTTTTTTACATACAATTATAAAACTCGTTTTTGAAAATTCCGCACAAAATTATTTTTTAAAAAGGTTTTTCATTATTTACTCGGGAAGAAATGGTATCGCAAGTTATACAAACATTTTGATTCAAAACACCTGCTTTGAAAATTTAAAAAGAAATACCTTAACAACATCTTATTTTATTTCATTTTATTATAGATCATAAACTGTTTGCATAGAAAAATGAGTTTAATATGCTTTTGTTTCAAAACCAAAAACAAGAGAGTTTTGTCAATATATAACTGTTTTATTCGTCTCGGTGGGTTTTGCTCTCTATTCAAATAAAAATGCTCGAATCCTGTATAAAGTTTTAGTTCAAATTGAATTATTTGAAACAGAAGTAGAAATATATATTCACAATCTTTCAATTTCGTTCTGATCCTTTTTACGGGCTAGCAAACATAATTCTTATGAAATATTTCAAATAGTGTACCTTTTTTCGAGGAATATTGCATAAAGTATCACTATTCCATCGTTGAGTTATACAAAAGACTGGGAAAAAGAGCCTTAAAAGTGTGTAGTTTACTTTTGAATAAATGTGGTTGGTATATGCTATAAGGGTCTAACCGACTGGTTTAATTTTTAACAGTTAAAAATATTGCATATATAAATAGGGTCGATGCCACTTTTTTTAAAAGAAATGACTACAAGAAATCCATTTTAATTAAGAAAGTTTCTAACGCTTAAAACTATTTTAATAATTAGCATTATTTTCTTTTATATTTTATTTTATAATGGGCGTTGAACAGTCGACCCGATTCTTAGTTTACGACTTTCAATGTTCAACTCCGTAGCCTTGTAATTTTAAACCCAACACCGAAGAGTAGGGAATTACTGAATTGAGACAAACTAGCCTTCGTAGCGAACTTTTTAATAGAACTTAACCGCATTTGCATTACATGGGGATGAAAACAACGTAAACCTCTCATCTCAGTCAACCCAATGACAAGTGGTTTTTAACTCATGATCTGTCCACCATTGAATATGTTTTATTTCAGCACTGTGATTGGTGCGAGCGGGAAACAGAATTTATTACAACTAGCCACCGCTAGGTTTTGAACCTGGGTCACCTTATTGGAAGATAAACGCTATATTCTCTGAGCTTTCGCGGCTCTATCAAGCATTATTTTATAGCCATCGTTGAACAGCCGACCCAAATTTGGGACTACAATTACTAATGTTCAATTCCACAGGCTTGTGATTTTGAACCCAATCCAGAAAACAAGGGAAATTCAGGATCAAGTATTAGGAGAAGTTTGCCCTCGAGGAGAACTATTTGACTATGTGCATAAATTATTTTTTAGAGTGATTCAAAACATAAGAAACAAACTTTTAGTTAAAGAAGGGAGGCTTCGACATAAGAATTGAAAATTAAATGGCAACAAGTGACGGGAAATGTCATCGTACACCGAAATGATATTCTTTCTTTCAAGGATTTACTGTTCATGGGCACTTGAACCGGCACTTTTATTCAATTATCTCAATTTCATGCAAAATTCATGTTTTGTAAGGATTTTTGTCAAAAATTTCATTCAAATGGGCTCTAAAATAACTCTTTTTATCTATTTAATGATTAGAGACGAACTTTTTTAATTGCTTATTTTACCATTTATAATGATTATAATGATGTGACTGACAATGTAGCTCAGCGTGGCACGAAATTTTAGCTTATCCAATTTTTGACAAATTTTGAGTGGTAACATTTTCTAGTCTTTTTTTTTTTTTTTAAATATTTCTTAAACCCACGCAAATGTAACTAAATTTCGATAGAATGGCATTTATCCATAAGAAAACTATTACAATGTAAAGAATTTTATCTAACTGATAAATATGTTTCAATTTCTTTTTTATATTGAAGAAATATAAAAAATCGAATATCACGTTTCATCTCGCTTAAAAAAATTTTATTGACTCAAAGCTTTATAAAGTAACTGAATGAACACGTAGAAGAAGAATCTTCTGTGTTTTCAAGAAAAAGAATATTTGTTTTCCTGTCTTTGTTTGAAATACTGTTTTCGTAACTATTTAAATGAAAAAATGATCTCATATGAAAAGAAGGGAAAACGCAATTCTATTGCGACTTAACAATTTTTTTTTCTTTTCCTTTTGCAACTTGAGTTCCGATATTTTTGAAAATGTATACATTTCCACAGTTCTCCTAGTAAAACTCTATAAGAATGAACAGTGTAAAATTTCTTCAAAACTTCTTTTTTCCTATCGAAGAAGAGCAGGTTTAATATCTCTTACACTTTTCAAATGACACAATTTCTCACTTGACACAGACATATTAAATGCTATTTAAAAATATCTGTTGCTATCAACGAGTTAACTTGTGATGAAAATTCGTAACAGCAATTTCATGTCAAGAAGACGGCTCTAGTGGTATCAAAAGCATAGTGTCATCAAATTATTTATGTCAGTGTTCCGTAACTAAACTTTAAAAACTTAAACACATTTATTAAAAATGTATGCCTATTGTACTAAATCATAAAAATACTATCTATTAGATTAATGATACATTTTAAAGTAATCTTTATTGTTAGCAACACCAGTACTGTCGTGCCCTAGATGCAACAAATGGGCTAAATATATCTGGGTTTTGTTTTAGTGATTAAGCCCTTATTCTAACATTGTATTGTTATACTAAAATTAATTTTATTTTTAAAATCTCACTTTTTTGTTGGGTAAGTGGGTGAGATTTTGATGATACATGTGGTGATACGTGTGGTAGGAACCTAGCTTGCCTAAACATTGACAATGCCAATGCTATATACATTCACGTTTATAAATTATTGTTATTGTGCTGTTAATTTTTGAACTATCAAATTGATTTGTAAAAGCCACTGATAATTATTCTCTCATTCAATAGTAAACTTCATGAAAAGGGAGCTTTTCTTTCAATCAGAACTTTCTCATAGTATGTTATGATTCATCACCTTATTTGTCTCAATTTTTACAACGAAAAAAAATCTGATAATTAAAGTTTACTTTATTTCTTAAATAGGATTACGTGAATGTCCCCAATGATTACTTTTGATTTTATATGAACTCCGGCTCCGCTACGCATGTGCTTCGCAAAATAAATTAAATCTCGAAGCAAGTTTTTGCTACATTAATTAATATTATTAATTAGGGTTATGAATTATAATTTGACTTAAATTTCTTATGTTGAAAGCTCATACTTTTAAATTACCCGGCAATGAGGAGACAAAGCTGTGAGCTCTCAATTAGCGATTTTTTTGGTTTCTAAAGGCGCCTATTTATGATTATTGAATAAATTAATCCATTCTATTTTACCTCTTAAATTTTATATTCATATTGTAATTTTAATTATTTAAACAATTTCTTTTTGTTTCTATTTTTAAAGTCATTGTTTTGAGTACCAGATAGATTTGTATTTTTCAGTTTCTCAATGAAGTGACAGATAAAAAAACGAATAAGAATGTTATGTAAATACACTGCTTTATTATTTTCGCAATTCAATCAGAGGCTATTTTTTAAAAGTTATTTTGTCTAACGTTTTTAAGCTAACAATGAGTTAATTTTATAAATTAGTGAATGGACAATTCTTAACTGTAAGCAGGGCTTGAAAAAAACTCGGAAATTTTAACCGTCCCCGAGGACGGCTTGTCCAACAATGCACCCGTCTTCCTTTTAAACTAACCCGTCACTTCTAAATAAATAAAAATATAATTTTCTCTTATTTATTACAAACATTTATCATATAAATTGCACAATAAATTAGTAGTTATTAGGAATACAAATACTAGGATAACATTATACAGTTATAAAAGAAATACTAGGTTACTAATAGTAACCTAGTATTTATTTTATGAAATAATTTATTTCTTATATGAAATAATTTAAATGACAAAGGTCAAGTTATCTGGAATTGTCAATTTATCCGAGGGTACTGCGTCGTTTTTTAAATGAATCAAATATGACGTTTGCCAGTTCCACAATCAATCTAATGATTTACAGAGGTTTGTGCTCAGAAATATGAATGGGGTTTTCCATTTAGGTAGATGTTCATAATTGCGTTTAACGCTTCTTGTTAAGACCAGTACGTAATGTGTTTTTTTGTAAGTTCATTACTGAAAAGCTCCTTTCAACCGCTGCAGTACTCCCAGACAGAGAAAACATCAATTCCACCAAGTGCAGTATGTTGCTGTATTTCTAGATTAGAGGGTTATTATAGAAGTGAGGCGATAGACTCTTGTAAGATAACAAAAATTGAAAATGTATCACGAACTTTAACGGGAAAATGGCCGTCCGCGCGGACGTCGGATTCGAGAAATTTGATGTCCGCGGGGAATTGCAGTTTTTCGAGCCCTGACTGTAAGGTAAATTGCAAACCATCCCTAGCTTGCGTAGAATATGTTGGTTATAAAAAACTGTCAACATAAAAAATTTCACAAACTGTCAATAGGGAAACAAAAATTATTACTTTTAAAAGTGAAAACATTTGTGATGTAAATTGTTTAAGATTTAAAAAGTTACTACACTCTTATATTGCTTGGACACATTGAAATATAAAAACATTGAGAATTAATCATAGACATTAATGATTTTCTTTAGGGGGTAAATTCTCACCAAATTAGTCATCTCATAAAAAAAATTTAATTCATATTTTAAAAATAATTTTGAAGTTTATTGAATTTAAGTCTACACTGTAAGAAATTCCGGATCAAATTACGGTATAAAGTACCGGCACTTCGGGTGCATCTTACGTAAAATATTATACCTTAAATTTTACAATAATATTTATTTAGAGTGATTTACAGTAATTATTACTTATAAAACTTACGGCACATCAATTTTTTTGTTCCGTAACATGTTTCAGTAAAAATGGATTTGAGGATAAAAATCAGCACCCTGAGTGCCGATACTTTTTACCGTAATTTGATCTGAATTTTTTTACAGTGTATATCTTTAAATCATTTATTTCCAGGAAAATAGAATACAGATATGGTTTATAATTAACACTTTGCTGCGAGTTTATGGCATTCAAACTGTTTCTTTTTCGTTCCTTTATTTTCTATTAAGAAAAACACTCATAACATGCTAGAAGTAGTTTGAGTAATAGTTTTTAATAACTAGTAGTAATAGTTTGAAGTTCAAAGAAAAACACTGTTGCCGATACAACTCGAAACTGCTCTGGCGAGATGCGTGAAAATTGTTTTCTCAGGGGATAAATATTATCTAATAGTGATTCAAACAATTAACTTTTTCGTTATTATGTTTTACTCATAAGCGGAAATGTTAACATTTTCGCAGAATTATCTTGTTTATTGTTCAGAAGTTCCCATAAAATAAAAACTGTTATTTAGTTAACACGGGTAATTATTTATAGTAACAGCTCTTAAAACATAATTTAATTAGACGAATTGGTGAAAAGACGAAAAGGGGAAAGATGGTTTTTACTACATTTCTTTCGTTAGACAACATCATCTTTTGGACAGAACTAATTAACTTATTAATTGAAAAATATTTAATTTTTCGCACAAGTTCCTGAAGCAAAGGAGTTTTTTTTAATTAATGGAATTAGGATAGATTATTTCCTGCTGTGAAAATAAAATAAGAAAGACTAGTAATAGGTTAAATATATTCTTCGTGTACTTTCATATATATTTAATTTATCTTCGTTTTTTTTAATTTAAAGGCTAAAGTCTGAAGTAATAATAAAAATGTAATCATTGTGATTTGATTTTTGTATAAAAAAATTATATATTATTTATAAATAAATTAGATTGAAACTACTTCTTTTGAATTTCAATAAATATGTCAGTCTAGTACTTATGCAAAAATTGGGAAATAATGCGATTCCAAAGCAGGGATCAACAAGTAATTTTGGGAAGAGAAGTCATTCTTTATCTTATTATCATTCTTTATTATCATTCTTTATTATCATTAAAGTCATTCTATCCATTCCTTAGCCTTGAATTTTGAGCAGGGTCCGAATACTTTTAACGAGAAATTTTTTTTACGAGATCAAGGAAAAAAAAAACACATAATCCTCCAAATTTTTTATTTAAATTTCATTTATTGCTATCTAAGAAAAAATCTTTTTTTGAATAAATTATTTGAGTAATTTATAAATTTCAAGAAAAGTTTGTATTGCAGCTTTTGACCTCTTTGGTCCGCCACTGGCGGCATACACAAGTAGGTCACACGCAGCTTAGTACTGGTTCGTGGTCATTCACTGGTCTAGATTTGAAGCCTATCTTGGGATATATATATATATATATACACTCGAAATTCTCGTACTTTTTTGCTAACTGTAGGACATACTGAATAAATTTAAAGCTCTGACACTTTAAGAAATTTCTGATGACGAGAAGAATTATTTTTTAAAGTTATGTTTTAAGAGCAATTTTAACAATCTGGTTGTGAATAAAATATTTGATTCTTCTTTGCACTTTGTAGATACTTAATACTACTTGATACTCATTTCATGTCTGGCAAAAATTAAAACATTTTTCCAATTTAAAACAAATTAAAAAAGTAGTTTATAAAATTTATATTTTGGTTTTGTGTCTAGAAGTGTCTTAAATCTCCTACTTAAAAGCGGTAGAAATTTCAATTAATAAATTAGTGATAATATAGCTATTAATTTTGCTCGCCTTATTTGCAAAGCAATATTAAATTGGATTAGTTTGAGGGAATCGGTGAAATTTCGAGTCAGATGGCTTGTTAGAAAATGATTAAAATTTTAATGGGCATAAAGTATTTTTAGACGTGGAAACAGCTAGAAAAATCCTGTTTATATCTGCTTACAATCGAACCTCATTAACGCGAAATCGCCAAACGTGACATATAGCTTTACATGAAACAGGTGTTTGGTTCCGTGAGTCAGCAATCAATTATTATTTTATTTTACATCTTTAACATAAAATTTACAAGTTGATTATCACTTAACATGAAAGGAACACAGCACAAACAATATGCATGTGAATAAAGTGCCATTCTATTTCCATTTTACCCTCTTGTTAGATATAGCAGATTGGCAGATATATAAAATAGTTAAATTAAGTTTTTTTGATACATAATTGTATTTTTTGTTCACATTAATGTAGTTCATATTATGTTTAATAATGCGTAATAAATTGTTTTCATGATGTGTTGGATAAGATAAAACTCGGTTAACATGAAATAATTATGAGTCGGGCAAATTTCGAGTAAACGAAGTTCGACTGTATTCGTATTGCCATTCGACAAAGAGCTCCAGTTAAAATTTAAGCCCCCTAACTAATCGAAAGCCGATTAAAATTTTCAATACCGACTAATTCCAGAAACGATAATGGGTTTAAATTCTGCTTGTCCTGGTTAAGAAAATAGATTAAAAACAAATATTGTTCTCAGATACATTTGAAATTAGATTGATTACCTTAGCTCTTCGGAAAGTGATCGAAAATTTTGATTGATGAAAAATTTTATTTGGTGATAAAAATTTTCTTGCAGCAATAATGGTAACATCAAAACTTTCATTGAGACGAGACATTGTGCTGTAAAAAGAGATTTGAGTGCACTGGCTAGTAGGAAAGATATCAAAATTTTGATTAAAAAATTTTCGCTTCACAGATCCGAAAATGATTTAATAAAAACTGTATTAAAAATAAATGTTTTTAATAAATTAGGCAATTTAATTGTGAAATCAGTTTTTTTTTCTTCTTAATTAACAATATTTTAAGTGATTCACGATAATTTCAGAATGGATTAGTTTAAATAGGAATTTTCAAATTAATATAATTACGTCATTAAAATATCAATAGTACAATAAATGAAAAAGTAGTTTTCATCATTTTTAAAAGTAATCCTCACCTGAGTTAATTATGGTCATAAAATATATTTTAGAATGGTCAAAACATAAAATTAAGACACCGTATGAAAATTTTAAAATAAAAACAATAACATTTTATTGAAAAACCGAGGTAAGTTAAATCAGTTCTAACAAAAAAGTGTTTTTATTCGGCGTTGTCCCTAGGATAGAATCGCTTACGATCAAAGAAGATTTTCACCTTTATTTTTGAAGGAAAAAAATCCTCGAATTTTATTTGTAAAATCTTTTTTCTGTTCTTTAAATTTTTATATACCGTCATTTAATATTCTTGTTTTATTTAGAAAGCATTTGTGTCTGTTGGAAAAATTTTGCATTTAAGTGTGCTCCGATTAAATAACCATGTAGAAAATATTTAAACACTTCTATCTAATTTTTGAAATTACCTAACTTTGATTTGTATGAATTTTATTTCCCTAGACATGAAAATATTATCGCATTTTTCCCACTTCATCGTTATGATAAAACAAGAAGGAATTTGGATTATATATACAGCGGAATTAAAAAAAACTGAAATGTTTTAATTATTAAAATAAAATGTTTTGAATATAAACAGCGTGAAGCCTTGGTCAGATGCCTTCTTTCCCCACCCTTAAGGGCTTCGGATATTAAAAGTAAATTTCTAGTTCCATGGTATATTTAAAATAGAAAAGAAAATCATTTTATTTCAACGCGACGATGTCTGTATAACTGCGACTCAATAATTTTCTAAAGCAAACTCTTTTTATTCTACCCGACCAAATCACTTGGTTAATGAAGATACGGGCTCTCCCTGATTATTATTTTCCAGGGAGATTTTTTATTTAATATTACTTTTTTTTGTTGCGTGTCTCTTATTTATATTTGAATACATTTAAATTGAAACTCAGAAAGACGAACAAGGTTTAGTAAAAGAATCACATGGCGCAAAAATAGGGTTACTGGAGAAGGAATCAGAGATTGGCACTATTGTTAATTGGCGAAATTTGATAGCGGATAAGAGCGAAAAATGATGTTTGCTTTAGAAAGGCGCGGTAGGATCACCTACAATGAATGTTCAATCGGCTCGCCTTGAAACATACAGTACCAAGCCAAATTATTAGACGCACTATAAGATTTTGCCACCTCTTTTCTTACGTTTCGGACTCAATTCGTACCCTGACTCAATTTTCTTTTTAATGCGTCGCAAGCTAGCTTCAGAAACCTTCAATTTTGGTGAAATTTCGCTGTTTGAAAATATTTTATTATATTTTGAAAATATAGGATGGCTTTTACTTCAGCTTTTTTATATGGTGAAAGATCGCATTTTTTACGCATAAATGATGAAAATGTTCCAATTGATAATTTTAACATTGCACACAAAATAAACAAATAACTGCGTAGTATAAACATTGCGAAACAAATTAACGCAGCGCATAAAGTCACAGAAAAACGTCCGCAACTGACGTACGCGACAACGCGACTGGATCCGGTTTGCACTTATTTACGTTCGTGTATCAATTGGTTAACATTGTAATGCAATACATTAGAAATAAATACAAATAGGGAGTAATAAAAGGAATCTCCTAGTTGAAAACCCATTACATGTATGTTTAATTATTAAGGTATTGCATATACACTCGTGCAAAACATGTAATTATTAAAAAACTACCGTGTGTCCAATTATTTGGCCAGGAAGTGCAATTGAGTGCCTGTCTAGACTTCAAATCGGTTAGTTATGTTATGGTTTTATTTCTTACAATTCTATACATTTCTTTCAATTTTATTACAAAGATCAAGTTTCCTTTCCGTTGAAGTTATAAACTTCTACTTCGATTTTTAGTGTTTAAGTATATAATCAGATTTTTTTTAATGTTTATTTTTCTTATTTTTGGGGCAGTCGGAGGGATCAATGCAACAAGTTTATATATATATGTATAGTCTTGCACATTTAATAACATATTTAAAATTGTTGATCCAGACAAATAAAAAGATTGGAAACTGTTATACTAGAGCATTAGTTATTCCAGATTTTAATTCTTTATTGCTTAACATTTATTTAATTTCTTTTCTGAATGCAATTAGAAATTACAATTATTTTAGAAATTGCTGTTTATTTCATTTAGTTAACTATCACAAAAATAGATAAAACTATCTGTTTCAATAAGTTTATATCTCATAAAGCGAGATAATTGATATTTAGAATTTTTGTTGTCAATGTGTAAACGAAGCTTTCTTGTAATGTTATGAGTGTAAATATTTCTCCACTCTTACAGATGATTTCCAAAACACAATGGAGACAAATCTGAGAGTTCTAAATTCTGAGGAGGAAAAAATGGAGACGTTTCTTTTTTCGGGTAACGACAGCATACCGTTTGTTACGCAATTAGAAACATTTGTTGTTGTTTAAGCGTTTACACAATATGAGAAATGTTCAGAAATAAATATTACATATGACATCAAGCATGCATTTTTCTGTTTTTCAACAAAATGTTAGAAATAGAATACATGAATAATTTATGAAACCTGCTTGTAGAAAGTATTCTTTACAGAGAATGGTAGAAATATAAATCTGCCCGATTTGTTTTTGCTTGACATCGTAAGATATGCAAGGTTAAAATATTTATTCGATACTTTCTTTATGTGATTATTACATTCTTTAATTAGAAAAATTATTCGAGCAACAAGACGTAATCATTTTTGGAGTATAGTAATTTTCAATCTATTTTAAAATATTTTCCAAAAATAACAAACAAAATAATATTCTCATTACGAGTGTTTTAATTTGATTACATGTTTTATTAAAAATAAGTATCCCTATATAATAAAATAGTTTTAATTGTCTGAAACTACTTTTTTGTTTCTTTCTCAGCACATAATTATTTTAATAATTTGTATTTACAATTTTTCAGACAATTATGAAATTTTAAAAAAGCATTTTTAGAGATAATTTGCTTAAAATAGGTTTTGGCAGTGAAAAATACCTATGATAAGTTTCATATTATAATCAATCCATACTGATGCGTTAACATTTTTTGGGAAGTATTTTTTAAAAAATCGTATTGTATATGTCAAATAATAAAATTTTATTTCGTATCTGGTGTTCAACAACCGACCCACTTGTGAGTTAACGTCTATTTCAACTTCATGGTCTTGTAACTTTGAATTCAACCCAGAAGACAAGGGAACTCCTGCATCATGTATTCGCAGAAGTTAACCTTCGTAGAGGACTTTTTGATTGAACTAATCCTCAATTGTGTTAAATGGAGAAGAAAGCCACGAAAACCTCCCTTAGTCCGACAGCAGAAGGATTCTGACCCATAATTGATCTACTGAGAATATTTTACGTCAGCATTGTGGTCGGTGCGAAGCGGAGGCAGAGTTCGTAACAAACGTGGGATTCGAATTATTGGTATTCGAACATGGAACACAATTGGGAGACAAAAGCTCTATTCCTTAACCACCGCGGCTTGGATAATAAGATTTGAAAAAGAACTTTAATAGCAATTTATAGATATTTATCCCAAATCTTTCAAACACATCCTATATCGAAATGTATTTTGAAAAATACTACATCCAATTCAAATACTAGCAGGACTCCAAATAAAAAATTTAAAGTAATTTTTTTAAAAGCCCGAAAATGTTCTGAAACAACTTACGTGTCTCACGCTCCAAATAATTCCAGTTCAATTTGAAAGCAAAATTCTTCATAATGAAACTTACCTATAAAGATAAAGACATATGAGCATTGCAAAAAGTTTAAAAAACATTAACATAACTATTTTACATCTATGTGGGGTCAGTTGGAGTGGATGCAGAAAAAATTGTGCATTTGTTTTCATAGAATACAAAATGACCAATGATTCAAGAAGTTGATATTAATTTAAAAAATTTTTTTAAGAGAAAATATTTTGGTTTTATAAGCAGAACGCTCTTAATAACAGAAAAAATGTAAACAAGATAAGTATGAACATGTATAAACAAAATAATTATGAGCATATATAAACAAAATATTTCTTTCCTTCTGTTTCTCTTTAATAGGTTTTTCAAATTTGAGGTCATTTCTTAGACACCCTTTAATTTTTTCTTATTTCCTCTATTTTTCAAGGTCTTCCTTCTTTTCTTTTTTCTTAAGAATAATGTAGTCAACCATAATTTGAAATTCCAAATTTTGAAAGTAAAAACACTACGAATTCATTTATGGCAAGAATAATTGTTAAAAACACAATGCCAATTTAACAACACAAATAGACATATGACAAAATCAAATATTTGACTTTTCCTTTTAAAACACTAAAGTAAAGAAGAATAAAATAGAATTAAAAAATAAAGCAGAATTATAAAAATCTTTTAAACACTACTTCAGCAAACAATTCAATAAATTTTTATGAAAACAAATATGAATTTGAATTATCTACACACACAATAAAATTATTTATAAATCGACAGTGATAAAAAAGATTAGAATACGAAATTTCTTGACAGACCCAATTTAATCCTATTTACCATAAACACAAAATAAGTAAAAAAAATAACATTTTCGACCATTTTATACCCAAAAAACGAAATTTCATTGCACTCGATCTGTTATTTCTATTTTCGCTTCTCTTTTTACTTTCTTTATTTATTATTTTTAAATTAATAATGATAGGTTAATGAGCATTTAGGTGTTCTAATATGAAAAAATGAAGATTAGAGTTTTAGCAATTTTTTCTTATAAAATACCAAACAACAATTAGTATTGCTTAAAAAGAAAATATTTGAACTATTGAAGAATTTTTTTTTCTTCAAACACTGATGATAATGCTCTTAATGATTTAAATCACAAATATTACCACCCTTTAAACCTCACAAAAAAAGAGTACGAAAATTTTCAAATAGAAAAAAAGTTACAGCTGATAATGTAAGATGAAATCAGAAAGTTTTTACATTAGATAAGGTATAATTTTCACTGAATAAAATAAAAATAAAACATATAACTTGTGAGGGGAAAAAGAGTAAATATTCAAGTTATCTTCAAGAATATAAAAATAATTATCAATAAAAAGTGGTGTTAAAGAATAGAAACTCCATATTTCTACATAGATAGTTGCATTCACCAAGATGGCGACGTGTCACTACTTTATCTACTTATTAGGCTTTAAGTTTCTGTAGAATAAAAACACCATTGACGACAGCCGCAACTTGGTTATCAATTGTAAAAAAATTAAGGACGAATTCAAAATGCGCCAACATTAGAGTTTTCCGAAGTGAAAATATTTAAGGTATGGTTGTAAAGGCTAGTGATCTTTGCGAAAACTTTTTAGTATTTACGGTGCTAGAGCCTTTAAATTGTACATAAAAACTAGATTTAGTGTTATCTTGAAAAAAAGTCTTCCCTCATAGAACTTTTGGAGTTGTTCAACGTTAAATTTGGAGGGATATTACGCCACAGTTTTTTTAGTGAAAAGATAAAAGCTTTATATATATATCTTTTGATCTAATGATCGGATCTTCACTTTCTAGGAATCTGTCTTAATGGTTCGAGAAGATGGCCTCAAATATGTTAATTAATTAGTGCAGATGATGTTTTAAGTTACGAAATCAGACACAAAAATGTTCTTTCTCTGAATAAACATAATTTTTTTTCGACAGGTTTGGATTTCTGACCCCCAAAATAAAGGGGAGGTCGCAATCTGGGAAATATGGTCCCCTTAGTTTAATCAGAAGAGGGATCCCAAGTTTAGACCTTTTAATGTTTATTTTACTTTTTGCGTATTTCGCAATATATCGAGAACTTTATAGGAGAATTTTTACACACAATTATGAAATTCGTTTATCCAAAGATAAATCCATGCAAAAAATACATTTTACTAAATGTTTATTTATTTTATTATGCCATTTAATAATAGTCAAAAAAGTTTTGAATTGTAAGGTATAAAGTTTTTTACTTCTTTTTAAAGTATGTAATATTACATGGCAAAATACAAAATTTGAATGCAATCGGTAGAATAGTTCCTCAAAAAAAGAAGTCTAAATATACGGTTTGCAATTTAAATTCTTTGCAACTGATTTTAAATTAACCCAAATTTTAACAAACCATGGAAATTTTAAGAGATATTTATTTCGTTTCCATCTGGAAACCAGTGGAATTTGTGTTTGCGGCGTTGCTGATGAAGATGCATCATATTCTTCTTCATTGCAATCTGTATGCGAGTGCCCGAATGAAATTAAAGACTGATTTGAGGCGTCTTTCTATTTGTTGGCCTCCTGTCTTATCAGAACTGGTCAAAAGTATTTAAAGTCTTGCTGCCTTGCAGAATTTTGTTTTTAATTTAAATTTGTAAATTTTTCTTCTTTTGTTTTCTACTTATGACTGTAAGCCTCATGCTATACTTTGTGGTGCATGAGGAGTTTTAAGTCGTTTAATAAAAATAATAAAAAAATTAAAAAATATATCTTTGAAATTTGATTTATCAAGAACTATTCAACCGATATCACTCAAGTTTTGTATTTTGCTATGTAAAATTACAACCTTTAAAACGACGTAAAAAGTTGTATACCTTACAATTCAAAAATTTTTAATGTTTATAAAATAAAATAATAAAATATAATAAACATTTACTACAGTTTATTTTTTGCGTGAAATTATTTTTGGGTAAACGTATTTTATAACTATGTGAAAAAAATTTTCAATTCACTTAAATAGTTCTCAAGATATAGTAAACTATGCAAAAAGTAAAGTTAACATTAAGGGGTCCTAACTTTTGACCATTCTCCTGATCAAACTATGGGGACCATATTTCCCAGACTGCATCTACTCCCTATATTAAGGGGATTAGAAATCCGAATCCGTTGAAATTTTTTTGTTTTATTTGTTTTTTGAGAGAAAGAACGTTTCTGTCTGTAATTTGTAACTTAAAATCTCGTTTGCAGTAATTAATTGGCATAATCGAGATTACCACCACGAATTATTAAGTTTGAGTCCTAGAACATGAAATTCCGATCAATAGATCAAAAGTTATTTAGGGTGGTCCGTTATTTTCTTGGTGCACTGTAAGTCGATGAACTAAATTGTTATCTGAAATTAAGATGTTTAAATACCCTGAAGACCTATCACGCATTATTCAATTTAGAGCCTTCACGAACTCAATGCCTTAAAGAGGAAAGACTGGAAAAAAAGAAATAATCACATTCTGCTATGACGTCAGAGGACAGCAAGAGTTTCTGTAGAATTGTTTATTTTTTATTTTTACGATAGATTGTGAGTATAAACTAATATTTTCTAAAGGTTTTGAGGAACATGTTCTCACCTGTCTCGTTTTGTCAATATTTTATTGGAATTCTGATAGTTATATATATAGTTCAATATCATTATTAATTTATAATTATTAAAATATAATAAAACAGAAAAAAAGAAAAATTATTTTAAAAAACTGGTTTTTCAAGTGGAATTAATTGCAGAAAATAATTCTTGTGAATTCTTCAATATGAAAAATGCTGGGAAAATTTGAGGCAGTGGTCTTTTAGTTTCTTGTTTTAAGTGAGAGAGAAATAAAATTGATTTCTTTTTTTTCAAAAAACTGAAATAAAAATCGTTGCCAAATTAGGGCTTAAGAAATGCAAACAGTCCTGATTTGCCTTACTAGGCTAAAAAAAAAAAATTTTTTTTAAAGTTTGTTTTTAGAATTTATTTATTTTCTATTTTTTCAATGCATACTTCACGTTTACTGTTTTTATATTTTTTTCGACAGGTTCATCTGCTGAGTCTTGAGAATGAACGCTCACTTTTGAGCTTCCGAAATATATCTTTAAGAAGCCCGAATGGTCACGTCCCAGAGAGGCAGACCCCCTACCAGATGGCTCAACGACATCGAAAATGATTTGAAAACTCTAAAGATTAGAAATTGGAAGGGAGTTGCCATGGATAGGAGACGCTGGCGTTTGCCAGCTGCTGAGGTAGCTTAGGCTTGCAAGGGGCTGTTGCGCTGACAAAGAAGAAGAAGAAACATATATATTTTTTTCACCGTTACAATTTTTGCAGCAAATGAAGTTTTTGCATTATAAAGGATAGCCTGTATTATCATTTAGCAGCAGCACTGAGCATCACTTGAAATTAGAAGACGGAAAAGAGTTAAAATTTTAATTGCAAAATTCTTCTCATACAAAAAATAAAAGGAGGTAAAATGAAGTAGTAATTATAATGGTTGTACGAATAAAAAATAAAATATTAAAATATTATTGATGATTTTGATGATAATTTTAAGACTTTAACAACTTTGTCTGGAATTTGCTTCTCAACTATTCAGGGTTTTTTATTTTCATCGTAATAAAGCTAGAATACACACGGCAATTTGACCAAATTCTGGTCAAATTGCCGTACAGTATGGTGCTGACATTTCTGTTAAAACAAAACATCTTTTCTTCTTATTAATAAAACCTAAATATGGGTGATTCTCACGAAATATGACAATTTACGGTCAAAATCTAATACTAAACTACTAAAAGAACTTTTTTTTAAAACATTTTTTATAAATAGCATTGCTGTTAGCATTTTAAAATAACCTAGTACTATCGACCATTTTGTATATTTAAAAAATTAAATTGAACTTCAAAATTTCATGTTTCTGGCATGTCACAAACAATGTTTCCAATAATAACTAGCTTCAAAACTTCCCATAAATTTTTCAATATCTAATTTTTTTATCTCAACCAGTTTAAGCATTTATAGAATATACGCAGAGGGTATTATTTACAAAAACTTCGTTTAAAAAAATTTTTTCTGTCAATAATTTTTTGTCACAAGAAAATCTGTCATTTTCCTGGCTGCTTTTATTTAGTTGTTTATAACCAAAATAGATAAAGCCAGCAATCAATATCTTATGTTAATAGATTGATTAGATACCCTCCTATCTGAACATGTCTTGTTGCATGAATAAAGAACCAACTTTCTGGTTCAAAATCTATTTAAAAAAATTTTTCAAGGTGAGTAGGTTTTTGTGTGGTTATTTTCCTGGCGTAATGAAATCATTAATAACATAAGCTACATATATTTATCTGAGTTATTTTAAGAAATCCTGCTGTTTTCAGCAGAATATAAACGTCTTAGGCCAAAATATTAAATTTAAGTAAAGTTATATGCTATAAAATAGCGAATTTGTCATTATCATGGCAGTCATTATCCTGGCTTATGAATGCCAGGACATTGAAGTGTTACCCGAAATTCTTTTTTAACTGCTAATACTGTAAGGAGGGAAAGTAAATATTAACCTAATACCAAGTTTATGTATGATTGTAATAAGATTGAATGTAATCAAAGCTATTTATTTGTTTAATTATTGATTATTTTCCACAATTTTATTCTGTACATATCAGCAACAAAAATTTTTTCGATTCTTTCTACAGTAGATGAAAGAATTAGTTTAAGTTATTCATGGTCCAACTAACATAAAGGCTTAGGTTTTGTTTCTTACTAATAGCTTAAAATGACTGTTTTTTCAAACTTCTAAGCTAATATGTCATTTTCCTGGCATTCAAAGTGTGGTGAATTTCTTGAGCAAATGTCAATAAACTACACTGCTGTCTGTAAGATATTAATAAATGTAACTAAATAAATATACAAAAAAAAAATTTAGATTGTTTTGAAGACTTTTAATTTGAAGAAATTTTTTGGTCCGAATTGTCATGTTTCCTAAGAATCACCCATATACGGTATTTAACAATTCATTTTGTATTTTTCTGTTCATGTGGTAACGGTTGACATGAAAGTCTGATTTTTTAAAATTATAGTTCTTAATATCACACATTTAGTAAAAAATATGAAACTGAAAAATAATTTTAACTGAATAAATGGTTTTTATACCTTGCTCGAAAGTATTATGATAAAATTATCAAATATTCACACATTTAAAAAATTTACTAAGCATCTTAAAACCATATATTTTTGTTAATTTTAATGAAATTTCCCAGATTATTTCCTTTTAGTAGAATTTTACCTAGGTGCCTCGGTAAAAATTACGGAGCTTTTCAGTGTACCCATAAAGCCAGAACTGAAAACACTGAAAATTTTACTATATTCCTGTAGTTACTTTACTTTACTCCACATTACTTTTTTTCCCGGTGTATTATTTCGTTGATTTTTAAACAGTTTTGGTTTTCTGATTTTGAATTTTGCAGTTTGAATGAGTATCAGGACTATACTGAATGTTTCATTCGATTCATATTATATAAATTTTAAAAAAAAAGCTTAAAAAATATATCGATACAAAAAATTTTGTAAAAGCAGAATGAGAAAAAAAATTAGCAGTCGTCGAAGTAATCAACTTAACCCAGAATAAAAAAAATCAAATTAAATAAGTAAATAGATTGATTAAATAAACAAACACTGCAGCTCTTCAATGTAGACCCTTTATTTCTTTGGTAATCAAATGGTTTAATGAATATTTTTGAAATAAGGAAAAATAAATATTTAATAAGAACAAAATTTTAAAAAAAAGGAGTAATGCATGAACAGAATCAGAAATGAACACTGAACTATGAACGAAGCGAAATTGATCCCGATAAATTTGAGAAAATAAAAAATAAATATGAATCATATAATCTAATAATCTAAAACCTCGTATTTACTATGAAAAATACTATCTGAATTCTTTTTTTTAAGTATAGTAAAAAATTAAAAAATAAATTAATTTTAAAAAGAATAATTTAAATTTTCTTTAGAAATTATAGTTTTGAAACACATTTTTAATTTTATGTAAATATTTCGTTTTTATAACTGACGTTCTTTAATTTTCCATGAAATGGTAACCATCCTGCTTAATGAAAACGCAATCTTTCCTAAACCAGGATTTCAATTACCTACTTCTGACCTTAAATGCCTCCTTCGGGTTCATCTTCTTCACGATAATCGACACTTATTGTCGATTCTCGACAGTCGCTAATGCGATAAAATTAACGCCAGACATAATGTGGATGGCATGGGATTAAATCTACCGATTTCAATCCAACCCCTCATAGAAGAGAAAGAAAGATAAAAACCATAAAACTCGAACGTCGTCTTCCCTGCAGAAAATTAAGCAAGAGCAGAGTTAGGACACAAACGCCAGAACTAATTAGAAAACGTCTAATTGAATGAAGCTTTAATAGCAACAAAAATAAAAACAAGCAAGAAAGACTTTGATCGATAAATGCACTGGGTTCCAGACTACTGGAGGAATCTCCGATACAACAAGGAGGAAATTGGGAAAAAGAGAAATATATATGATTGAAAAACTTTTTGAGGTTCACGTTTTCTTTTTCTCGTCTTTCTTTACCCCTTGAGAGTATGAAAGAAAACTTGCGTGGATTATTTTGATTTGTTTCATAGAATCAGTTTTCGTTTGAGGACCAAAATATTGTTTATAGCATTCAACCGTCGTTTTTCTTTAAAGTCATCTCTAAGGGGATGAGTTATAAATACAATTGAGTTATTTTCCGTCCGATATATTTTGTCCAACGAAGTTTAGCATGGCAAATTTGTTATTTCACGAAGTTTTGACAGTTGCATTTACGTTTCAGAAATATTTTTTTATCTCTCAAAATCGTTTCACAAATTTACTTGAAAAATATATTAATGGTGTTATCTTGAAATAACGTACAGCATTCCGATAATCTATAAAAATTTATGTGGTTGGTTTCAGACTACAGTAGTTTTCTAACAAATAAATAGATGCAGCATAATGCTTCCTTCGTTATAGCAATTAAAAGTAATTGAAACGTATATGAGAAAAATTAAATAACATTTCATTAACGTAAATGAAAGATTACAACAATGACTACAAATAAGTAAACATTTATAGGTTTTTGCAGTAAGTTCGAATTTTCAGGAAGATTTATTTTTATAATTATACTTAGAGAGGGTTTATAATTTATGTTAAGATATTTGATTTTGATTTAAATAAACTTAATTTTAAATTATTAATTCAAATTATCTGTTATGATTGTATGAAGTCCTCATAATTTATTAAAACTATAAAGAAATTTAAAGAAAATTTCTCTTTTTAAAATTGTCATGTAAAAAATTAAAATTGCAATTTTATAAGCATTAATTATATTTTTGATGAAAATCATAACTGCTGGAAGTTGATCCAAAAATGTGCAATACCGGAATTTTAAAAGAATTTTTATGCTGTACAAAATATACATGTTTTTTACATTCCTGCCATGAAATTTGCGGTGTGGTTTGTTGTTCTGTGCGCAACAAAAATAAACGGATCACCCTAAATAACTTTTGATCTAACAACCGGATTTTCCTGTACTATGACTCAATCTTAAAGAATCGACGGGGTGACCTCAAATATGCTAATTAACGCATACAATATTATAAGCTACGAATTTTAATACATGTCCTTTATTTCAATTCAAAACTGTTTATTTCAGTAACTTATAATTGACTAAAAATTTCACTTGTTTTGAAGATGATTCACTTTTTCACTTTTTAAAAGATTTATTTAAATTATTTAAATTAAGATTTATTTATTTAATTTGTTTAAATTCTTAAAACTTTACTCTAGAAGACATTCAAAATCGATTTATCTTAATTACGAGCGAAGCGAGTATGGTTTACAAAGTAAGCCATAGGAGATTGCATAGTGATCTTCAGGTTTGGGGAAGTCAGCAAACAGGGAGCGGAGCCCGCTATAGTTATGAAAATTCTGCTACAAGCTTAAGAAAATGGCAGTTATCAATGTTAAAATATGTACAATACAGGAACATTTTGAAGTATTTTTGTAAGATGCAAATGTTACAAAACTTACTAATTATTTACATTTCATTGATGTATTTTTACGATTTATTTTGCAGTATTTTGTTACATTTAAAAACACCATTAATATATTGTGTACTGATTGAAACACTTTTTCAATTCTGGGCTCTCTTACGAGATTTAAAATTGTCACCCGCACCTTTGTCATATATTATTTGTTTTTGACATAATATTTATTATATACTCATAATGTATGCTGATAATGTAAGGATATGAACCAGAAAGTGATTAAATTTATGGTGCGAATATAACGATTACCTAAATTTAAAATCCCCTCAAACACTTTAAGTGTTGTTCATATGAAAGTATTCTATTATCTAACTATAAATGATAAAAGCATTATTAATATAAAAGAAAATGTAATTGAAGAGAAATTTTCCTCTATATTCGAAAGTATTGCAAAAGTACGGTAAGTGAGCTTGCTGTTTTGCCCAACTTTTTAAATTATAGAGTAAAGTGCCATATTGCCACTTATATCTTTAATTTCTTTTTAGGTGATTTTTCGAACAGTATTTACTCGTTAAAAAAATTCCGTCGCTTCACTCATGTAAGTAGCATGGAATTGAGAATCCTCATAATATTTTCTTACAACACAGGAAAGAGTGAAAATATTTCTATAAGTGGCCTAGAAACTTTTTCGTTGAAACTTATTGCTGTAAAAGAACAAATTATTATTAACATTATACTTTAAGTCATGGACACTTCCCTGCACAACTTGTCTCAGTTCGTGGCACCCTGAGTGCCACGGCACAGACTTTGAGAGTGTATGGTATAGTTTTTATCAGCGATCACTACATCATTAATAACAATTTTAGAGATTAATATTAATTTTAAAGAAGATAAAAGATAGATATAATTTTAGAGATAAAGGGTAAGATTTTGAATTATTCCTTTCCTAAGACTAGTTACCACTTGGAGTAACTGGGCAAGTTGGAACAAGTCATATTTAATACGTAGTTTAAATACTTCAATATCAGTCTAGTAAATTGAACGTTTTAAAATTAAGAGGAAAATTTATTTTAGTATGATAAAAACAGTTACTGTATAAATTTTAAAAAAACGCTTACTAATTTTTAGGTTAAAGTATTTATTGATTTAATTGAATGAATAAAATATTAGCGCTCACACAAAGTGGCACTAATATCACTACAGGAAACTTTCCTCCAATTTTACATATTATATATATATATATATATATATATATATATATATATATATATATATATATATATATATATATATATATATATATATATATATATATATATATATATATATATATATATATATATATATATATATATATATATATATATATATATATATATATATATATAACAAATATGTATTCTTAGTGATTGCAGCTAAGTAGCTTAAAGTTTGTAAGAAAAGTGGTTCGGAAAAATATTATATTTTAAATAAATTGTCAACATTTAACTTACAACTCTTTTTAAAAATTTAAAGATAGACTTAAAAAAGTATTTCTAATTCAAACATTGCACTTAAAGTTATTCAAGTTGAAACAAAATCATTTTATTAGTTTATTTATTTATTATAATTACTCAGTCATGCGTTTCCTCACTAAGAGTTTATAAAAATGTGGTTCACAAAACACTCATTATTTTAAATTAATTGTTAAGAAATTATAGCTCAGACCTATTTAGAAAGGTTAAAAGTAATTCTAATTCAAGCATTGTATTAAAAGGTAGTTAAGTTGAAACAAAGTAGATTTATTTTTTTATTTATTAATGAATAAAATAACTCATTCTTACACCCCAAGTTTATAAAAAAGTGATTCAGAAGAACTCATTATTTTAAATAAAATTGTTAAAAAATTAGCTTACACCTGTTTATGAAATTTTAAAAATAAGCATAGAAAAGTATTTATAATTCAGGATTGCATTGAAAGTTATTCAAGTTGAAACAAAATCAATTTATTAACTTATTTATGCACTTTTTAAAATCACTCGCTGATACATTGGTAGACATTTTTATACAAGCAAAAGAAAGATTTTAATCACAATCGCTCTTTTAGATATTGGAAAACACATCGCAAAAACTCACAAGGTGAGTAAAAAAACCTATATTTGACATAATTAATCAACCAGACATAGGAAAAAATACCCGAAGCATTGTCCAATATCACAAATGGTAAAAATCCAATTTTAATCACAGTTATTGCAGATATAGCTCTGAGAAATACCTTACATCAAGTCTTTGTAAAATAGGGGAGAATTTCTTATAAGAATGGAAAAGAGTTTTTAATTGTTATAGTTATTATCTTGGAAACCATCATGCATCTTGATGGTACCATCAAATCTGCCAAACATCCCAAGTTAGGAATTGGCACCTTTTCATGTTGGGCCAACATAGCAACCCATCATAGTATGATGGATACATCATGATCCAATATAACTTACTGTTTACCATTATAATTTTCCATCAAAACCATCATGCTTTTTTCTTGTGACCATCAAGATTGCCCAACACCCCGATTTTGAAATTAACTTAGCTGCATGTTGAGTCAGTCTCTTCGCTTGGGTTTGATGGTTGGGCTTCTTTCACTTCAAACAGTGGATCTTACCTTTACGAGGTGCGTTACCGAGTGATGATCATTTTAGTTGCCCACCGAAGCAAACGACGAGAGTGTTTTTTTCCACCATTGCCGCACACCGCATTATCTTCGCCTTACTCTTTTTCTTTTCATAGAGGAAATAATAGACATTTACTGGTAGCTTCTATTAAGTGAACTTTTAATTGAAACCAAACAAATTGATATTTTTAAAATAGAGTTATTATGTAAACATTACTTTGTGTTGAAAAATAATAGGCACAAAATATTGTCAGCATGAGACAAAGAATACATCATTATTCAATGTGAAATGGCTTATCATATATGAAGGGCTCGAAAAAACTCAAAAATTTTACCCATCCCCGAGGACGGCATGTCCAACAATGTACCCGTCCTCCTTTGAAACTAACCCGTAGCTTCTGAATAAATAAAAATATAATTTTCTCTTATTTATTACAAACATTTATCATATAAATTGCACAAGGAATTAGTAGTTACTAGGATTACAAATACTAAGTTTACATTATACAGTAATAAAAGAAATACTAGGTTACTAATCGTAAAACCTAGTATTTATTTTATGAAATAATGTATTTCTTTTGTGAAATAATTTAAATAACAAAGGTCAAGTTATCTGGAATGTCAATTTATCCGAGGGTACTGCGTTTTTTTAAATGAATCAAATATGACGTTTGCCTGTTCCACAATCAAGCCAATGATTTACAGAGGTTTCTGCACAGAAATCTGAAAGGGGTTTTCCATTTAGGTAGATGTTCATAATTGCGTTTAATGCTTCTTGTTTAAGACCAGTACGTAATGTGTTTCTGTAAGTTCATTGCTGAAAAGCCTCTTTCAACCGCTGCAGTACTCCCAGACAGAGAAAACATCAATTCCACCATGCGCAGTATGTTGCTGTATTCCTAGATTAGAGGGTCATTTTAGAAGTGGGGCGCTAGACTCTTGCAAGATAACAAAAATTGAAAATCTATCACGAACATTAACGGGAAAATGGCCGTCCGCGCGGAGGTCGGATTCGAGAAATTAGTTGGTTGCGGGGAATTTTTAACCGCCGAGGACGGGCGGTTTTTCGAGCCCTGCATATATGGGTTTATTATAACTTACTCAATCATGAAATAAAGGATGAAGATCCATTATTAATAGCAGACATTACTTGATAGGTTACTGGTCTAGTAATAGTTAATTAATACGTCCCATCAATAAATGATGGGTGTTGTTGGTTCACCAACACCAAAAAATCATTTGATGATTGACCATCGTAGTACTAATATAACATTTTCCATCATGAGTTGATGGAATTTGTTGCTCAAGGAATTTTTAACATAACATGTTGGTTGACCATCATATAGTAAAATATTATTTCCCAACATGAAATAATGAAAGTTTGGTTGACCATCATATAGTAAAATATTATCTCCCAATATGAAATGATGAAAGTTTGTTGGCCCATCAAAATACATTGTAACATGATGGGAATTATTGGATGATGGTTACCGTCAAAAAGTGTTGGGCCATCAAGAAATCAATATAAACCATTTAAATATCTTGATGGTCCCATCAAGAATTTCATCTTGGGTATATATATACTCTCATGTAGCCAATTTTGGAAAAAAATCGTTAATTCATGGTGAAGGGGAGCTATATTTTTAACATAATAGAACAAAAAGAATGAATAATAAGATAAGAAACTGAGACCAGTTCGTTTCAATAGTAAAATAAATATTTGATTTTGAAGCCAAATACCTCAATTATGAAGGACATTCTACATAAACTTTCATCCGTATGCATTATAAACTGTGGCACTTATCCAAAAATTGTTCTAATAAAAATTTTTTCCCGATGGATGAAAAAAAGTTCTGGATTGAGCTTAAATATTTATTTAGAAATATTCTGTTGCAAATTTCTCCCTGATGAAGTTTTAAATTTATCGTATTTTAGTCAAAAGCGTTTTGATATCAAATCATCAAAAGAAGTAAATAAGGAAATATGCCTCTAGATATAATCCCAAAACACCAGAGATTTCAGAAAAAAAGCGTGTTTTCTATTTTTCCCAAGGATATTATGACAAAAACCGAATAACTTTTTCTTTTATTTCTTAAAAAAATGCTCATACACACTTTAAAAAGTAGAAAGCAAAAAAGCAGCTTTAGGTTTTTGACTTAAAAAACGCCAATATCGATCCAATGCAGGTACCTGTTCCCGCACTTTTGTTTCTTTTTTTGTATTGTGAGAATATGTTTTCTTTTCTTTTTCTTTTATAGCTAACATCACCTGCGACATTTTACACCATTCCTCCCACAAGCAGAAGGTGTAGGGCTTTAATAAAGAAAAGGAATAAAAGATTCGAGTAGAATGAAAAGTTTGGTCTTTCACTTGGATAATATCTAATCCCTGTTTTAAAAGTTGGGTGAAGCTTTATAAAGATTTACGCCCCATTAGGTTAAAAATAGAAATTGTAACTTAAAAATGGCGTTGGATTGCAAAATAGAAAGGAATTGCAGAATAGAATTCTTTAATAACTGAAAAGAGAGCCATTTTTTTTTTTTAAAGATAAAGTTTTTGTTTGAAAGCAATGTAGAGTTCACACAGTGTCACTTAAAATAATTGAACCTCGAATTCGATAATCCCCAAGTCCGTAAAATAAACTAGGTAAATGCTTAACGGATACTTGGAGCAAAGCTTCTAATTACACCATAGTTTGTTTAATTGAAAAATTTTATTTTTATTTAAGTTGCGCCATAAATTGGTAAATATGATCGAGAAATAATTTCATGGTGCAATGGGTCACTCCAAAATTTCGTACTATGAGAGGCATAAGCTTTAACTGTGACCGACAACTTATTTTTTTACTGTTGACTGCTGGACGATTTGGCTGTTGAAGCTTGGTACCAACTCATTAACGTCTGTCTTTAAAATTGTCTATTTCTTTTGAAGGTAAGTAAATTTTTCTTATGCATTTGAATGAATTACATTTCATTTCTTTCATATCATCTTTAAAAATTTAGTTGTCTGTTCTGAAAGAGATAGTTCCAAATTTCTTCTAGAAAATTACATTAATTGCATTAATAATTAAATATTTTAAAGTCTATATTAGCTCTTTTTTAGTAAATAAGGTGACACACCCATTATAGAAAGTGCAATACCAGTGACAAATAAACTGCAAATACATCTATCTTTAGCAGCCAAATTTACTGCCTGTAAAAATTTTCCAGATCCCTGTTTTAATTCTGTCAAGTTTCGGTTGAAAGCATTCTACCGAACAAAAAAAAAAAAGTAAGTACTACCCTCTTAAGATTAAAACTTTTTATCACTATCACTGCTTCTGTTTTGATTTTCATGTGGCATTATTCTGTATTGCTCATTTTTGTTTATCATACCACATAATTGCACGCATTCTTAAATGCTATATTCATCATGTCTATGCATTCATAAATGACTTTGTAGTAAAATTTTCTAAGCGAATTATACTCCATATTACCTCAAGTTGGCACCAGAGGGAATAGCAGGTTGACTGGCTTGCAGACATTGTCATGGAAATTGCGTTTCTTTTTATGTTGGTTGGGTGCATGAGGTAGCAAAAAAGCAAAGAAAGTGGCCAATATAGGCGTTAAAGAAAACAAAGTGCTAATTTTTTTTTATTCGCCAAGAATCTGATTGAAATTTTGAACAACATACTGACAAGAGCAAGATTTTCTTAGAGCATTTAGAAATAAGCTGATTTCTTATCATTTAAAAAAATAAATAAATAAATAAATAAAAATAAATAAATAAAAAACGGATTTTTTTATAATTATGCTCTAACTAAGCAAAACTAATTTTAAATGAAACAAAATATTGTATTTAATAAGTTAATATTTTTTTTATTAAATCTAAATAAAAAAAATACTTAGATGCTCACAAATACTTTGCTTTAGATACTTATTTTTCTATGCAACCTTTTTTTTTTGTAGTTTTATGTATATTAATTTAGCCCACATTGGTATTTAGTGGGAAAAGAAAAAGTCAACATAAGGATAAATCTAATATTTTCATTGATCATGAAAAATATTCTATGCATTCGTTATAATATTTTAAAAAAATTTTCTTTCTAATTTTTTTTCTGAAAAGTTTTTTTTTTAAATTATAAAAGTAATTTTTTATTCTGAAATATATCTGCTTCTATGAAACAAAAGAACTTTTCTTAAAAAGATAATCCTCACAAATAGTATAAATATTGAGTTTTAGTGAACATGAATATTGTTTGTATGTTTATCAGCTGCTACATCCAGCTCTCATAGACTCAACGCGAACTTTTTGACCTATCCAAGTGATGATCACGTTGTTCATTTAATATTTTAACAGTTGACAGTTCCCTTTTCAACTGTTCGTGGGGTCTCCCTGCATAGAATTCAGCTCACAGTTTCTCGTAAAGAGAAATTATACTTAGGTGGTTGTACGCTTTTTATCAACAAAAAAAAAAAAAAAAAAAAAAAAAAAACAATAATAATAATAATATTTTGAAATATCAGAACCTTCCTTTTCATTCCAGGATCTTTGTGGGTGAAAGGATTCTTATGATAAAAGTACCCCCCGTATAAATAGTTGGTCTTGATATATTTCTTCAGATGTTGAAATATTTTAACAATTTTCTACGTAAGAGCAACAATTTCTCAATTTTTCTGATATTGTATTTTAAAAATAGAAATTAAAATATGACTTTATGTTAAAAAAAGAGTTTCTTAATCTTTCTATGTTTAAAAAAATAGTAAGGATTCAAATTTTATGCCTTCTGTAACATTATTTATGTCATTGTCTCGATTTCTTTAAAAGTAGCTTACTCTATTCAAAAGCTAAATTTTTATTTCTAAAATATATTTTTAAAAAGCAAGAGACAAAAAGCTATTAAATAATTTAAATTTAAATAGAAGGAACAAATTAACAACGAATATTGCTTTCATGATAAATTTAAGAACTGTAGCAACCACATCGCCAAGCTACCACAGTGACACCACATACCAGGCAGTGAATGCTCAGACTTCGAACCGAAAGGACCTTTATCTTTTTCTCCTTCTCATATTTAATCAAATTTGTGTTTGTTTGTTCGTGTGCTGTTTGTAAATTAATAAAATATTTGGCACAAAGCTTTTCTTCATTTTAAACTCCCCGAGATTTAGCTAGGGCCACAGAACTAATTAATATAAATAATCAATCAGAAGTTTAAAACTCTCCTCTCTTCAGTTCTTTAAAAAGCAGGGTTCGCCAAGTGGGCCCACTTTGAAAAAACCTACCCGGGTTTTATTGGGTGGACCCACCTTGAAACAATCCACTTGGTGGGTTTTTTCACAAATCGTTTTTTGTTTTTTTTTTTAATTTGGTTGAAAAAGAAGTATCTCCTAATACTATCATTGGACACATCGTGGAAGATATTTTGGAAATGTGCATCAAGCACATGGATGGGCAAATGAGAAAAACTGATGCCCCCATTACCAAATGATATTGCTCCTTAACATCAAAATGAATCTAATAATTATATGTTAAAAATATTAAATAATGTTGGGCTTTGCCAATAAACTATCAATTTGGAAAAATAGATATCAATTGTTTCTGAAGCTTTGAAAAATCTTCAGTCAGAAAACATTTCCAGTTCAGAAGTTGTTGAAATATGAGTTAACTTACTATCGTGTGATGAATTAGAACCTCATAAACATTTTGCAAAAAGATTCCATCAGGCTATTCAGCCACCTCATTTATTAGCATATGCATCCGGGATCCCGAAACAATGGGACATTTTTTAAATGATGAACAAAATCAATTAGCTGAAAACTCTTTCTAAGCATCATCCAGAATTTCTACCAGGTGTTATGGGATTTAAAATTTCCGATCCTGAATACTTTCCAAAATCAATGATGCTTGATACTATTATTCAACAGTTTTCATCAAAAAATAGTGGAAAATCATGGCAAAAAAAAAAAAAATGAACAAAATTCCAAACTTCCACACAATTTCTGTCAATTCTTTTTTCTTTACACTCAGCACCAACAACTTTCGTTTTGGTGTGGGTGGAGTAAACTACGAAATAGATTAGGAATAGATAAAGCTACGAAACTCGTAAAAGTGTATCACTATCTAAGTAAGAAATGTAGACACTTTGAATCTGCTGTATGATAATAATAATAAATTAAAAAAATGACCTTTTTTTAAGTAAACTCTTAACATCTGCTGACAATTTTTAACTATTTGCTTATCACCATTAAAAAAAGTTAAAAATTTAAATATTACTTTTAAGATTTTTTAAATATTATTTTTAAGATTTGTTTTGAATATAATTCATTTTGTTTCTTTTAATCATGCTTAAAAACGAAAACAAAGGGATTTTTTTTTCTATTAAGTGATACATTAAACAGCAATTAACAAATTTAAAGTTTTATTTTCTGGTTTTAAAAAAAATAAGTCAAATTTTTTTATATATGTTTTTCATTATTTTAAGATTAATTTGTGTTTTGAAATTATAAAGTTAAAATTTATCTAAAAATGCAGTCTTTTTTTCTAAGGATAAATATTTGAAAAATGGGACAAGTAACTGATACTCTTTATAATTATATGTAATTTTAATTTCACTTTCTATTAATCGTATTATAAAAACATGGAAGACCATTAAATATTTATTACAGTTTAATTTTATTTAAGGTAAAAGTCAGAAGAAATTTTAGTTTTTACTGATAATAAATATTTATTGATTATAAATTAGTAATAAGTAATATATAATAATAAATATAGTAAATAGAACTCAAAAAGATTTGTAAACTTGTTCCTTTTATATTACTGTTGCATTTCTATTTTATAGTGCTTCAGATAAAAATTGTGAAACTTTATATATTTAACAATAAAGATTCAAACACTTATTAGTGATAATGCATTATTTAAACTTATTTTAATCTTATTATATATATTTTTTATATAAACTTTTTGGACTTATTTATATTTTGAAGCTTATACAACACTACTTAATAAATAAACACAGTAAAATTTTAAAGTTTATGAGCACTAAATGAAAAACCCGGGCGGGTTGGGCTTTTTCAAACCCAGTTAAAAAGGCGCATATATATATATATATATATATATATATATATATATATATATATATATATATATATATATATATATATATATATATATATATATATATATATATATATATATATATATATATATCGTGCTTTAACTGAAATTTGTTAATTTTAATAAAGGCTAAATGAGTTTCATAAACAATTCAATTATGTATTCATTATTCTTAACTAATCGTCTTTATTTAGCTTTATTTAGTTTTTAAAAAAATTAACATCTTTGATTAAAACACAGATAGACACATTACTGTTCGATAAAAAATTTAAAAAAATATTATATTTATATTTATACTACACAATTTGTTGTAGAGCAGTTATCGTGACATGAAAATTTGTATTTTAACTCAAAATTTCCCTTATGTTGAAAAATATCTTATAAATTTTCAAACTTTACTTTAAATTAATAATTTTAATACCACTGCTGACCAAACAGAAAATTAAAATTTTAAGGAGCCTTTAAAAAAAAAAACATTCTGTCGAAAGAAGTTAGATATCTAAAACTATCGAGCAAATTCGGGTTCGGCGAGTGATAGCTACAAGGGGTGGTAACTTCCTGGTTATAAATAATTTCCAAACTTTAGAATTATCTTCAGAAAATAACGGCAAGAAATATCGACAAAATTTACTAAGCACTATTTAATAAATTTGGGGATGCAATAATATTGTATCTCCTACAAAACTCAATACATACCATCACATATTGCTTTTCCATTCCCAGAAGAAATAACACGCAATGACTTACTTAGCACAGTTATCAAAACTGCCCATAAGAAATATCGACATGTAATGCATTTTTATTGACCAACATCTAACTTGAATAGACCTTTTTTCCCGTGATATTGGTTGCTTTTATACTTAGGAGCAAGCCAATAAATAATATAAGAGCGAATTGCAGACAACCCTTTGACAATTTATCATAACTTTGAACATCCAGTTGAGAGGGTGATATTATTAATGAGTGTTTCTTTTTCTTTTGACATATAACTTCCGTAGTGAACGATCCCTTTGAGAACGTGCTGTTAAGGGATTCCTACCTGAGGAATTCGATTGGAACATCATTCAGAACATTGCAGTTATAATAAATCATGGACATTTTTGAGGTAGAAGATGTTCTATCTGAAGGAATATCCTGTCAAAACTGAATAAGTTTTTGCTGTCTGGAAGAAGAAAAAAAAATCTCGTCCCATATATTTTGATTTCGTGAATGATAAGCTTGTTTATGATATTTTATAGAGTATCTTTTTGCATGATCTTTGCAAAAACAACGAATATTAGTTTACTGTTACACACAAATCTATTACAAACAAAGTGTAAGTTTTTAAATCAAAATTTAAGCTAATATAAATTTTAAAAAAATAAATTAGAGTCACGAGACTACATTTTAAATTTTTAACTCTGAAAACTGTTTAATGAAGTTTCCTTTAACAGTAGCAGTATGTAGAAGAATTTTAAAATAATTCAGTCAAAATTGCCTAGTAGATAAATTTGGCGGAACACGAAAGATAGTATGTCTTCATTTTCAGGTATCTATCGATCAATTTATCTTCATTGAAAATGCCACTGAAACTACAGATCGGAAGACCTTCAAATTAAAGTCAGAAATTCAATTAAGTATTCAGGAACATTCAATACCACAGCAATCTTCAGTCCCTTAGGATACGATAAAAATTGTTTGATTGTTTTAATGAAGCAGTGGCACTTTTGAAATACGTCAGAACATTTGTTTGATGGCAAGATCTGATCTTAAATATGAGAATTTATAATTAGATTAATTAAGATTAGATTTCGCGGGAATATTATAATGGTGGTGAAAGTGTTAAAGGTTTTAAGCAAAACTATTTTATTCTTAGTTTAGAGCAGTGAATTTCATATATAATTTACATAAACTCAGATTTTTATATATATATGAAATTTGGGTACCAAAATACAAATTAAAAATATTAACCTGACCGGTTCTGGATTATAAAATTAATCAAAAGCTTATTAATTTTCACTCAATTTTGTCTGTACCCATTTTATTTAAAACCCGAAATTTGTAACAGTGATCTTTATCGATTCGAAAAAAATCTTAACTTTTATAAGTTGGAATAACTAATGTCTGATTTTAAGATCATAGACAGATTACAGCTTGTACTAAAAACATTCTATTGTAAACAAAATGGTCATGCATGCTGTGAACGAATCTCATGCTCCGAACAAGAAAATAATGATTACACTATGTTTGCAGGATACTTATAAACTTAACTTTTATCATTTAAAAATATTTAAACTTATTTTTTTGGTAGAGACATGGTCAATTTTATAATGTAAAATTCAAAGCATTCCATTACGAAACAAAATGAAAATTTTTAATCAAAATATAAGTTAAATTACTATTTAGACTCACGAGGCTAAATTTAAAATTTCTTTACTCTAAGAACTATTCAATAAAGTTTCCTTAAACTTTTGATAAAATCAGTAATAGTACATAGTACATGTATATAGAAAATTTTTAAAATAATACAGTCAAAATTATCTAGCAGATAAATTTGTTGGGCGAACCTGAAAGCTATTTTCCAGTATCAATTATTAATTTATCTTATTTGAAAATGATACTGAAACTTTAGATCGGAAGATCTTTAAATTGAAGTTTGAAATTAAATTACGTATTCAAAAACATTCAATATCACAATCTTTAGTTTCTTTGGATACGATGGAAATTGCTTTAATGAAGTAATGGCACTTTTGATACACATTAGAACATTTGTTTGATGGCAACACCTGATCTTAGATACGAGATTTATTAAGATTAGCGTTCGCAGAAGTATCATAATGGTGGAGAAAGTTTCAATCAAAACTATTACAAATATTACATTTCTTAAACTTCTAACAAACCTATTTTATTTTTAGTTGAGGGTAGCGAGTTTAATAAATCGTTCACATAAATTAAATGTTGATACATATATGAGAGTTGGATACTAAAATTATGAATTAAATTATAATGACAGACGGTTAAAACCAATTAAAAGTTGAATCATTCTCTCTCAATTTTGTCCGTGCGTTGTGTAAACCCCTAGTTTTTAAAAAAAAATTGTTTTGAATTGTGGAATTTTTAAAGAAAATCTCGTTTGTTAGTGGAAATGAAGATCAAAATAAAGAATTATCCTGAACCGTCACAGGGATTTGAACCAGTGTCACGTTAAAAGGAAACTAACGCTCTACCCTAAGCCATTTAAATTACACTTGCTACTAAAACAATTAAAAAAATTATGATATAATAATATAACAATTAACTTACTCTGAAATATCTTATATATTGGTATAGATACCTCAAAACCTTCTTTATAATCACTATTATATTATATTAATAATCATATATTAAGGGGGGACTCCACCATGAATATTTCAAAAATTCGAAAAAAAAATTATTGCAGTTTTCGAATCTTTTTACACTTCCTAATGTCTGTCTAAAACGATTTATCGGTACCTAACTTCGTTTGGAAGTTATACCGAAAAATAGAGAGTCGTCGCTAAGCAGGTAGAAAGGCCCGTCCGGCCTTTCTACCTGCCTAGGAGGGGCGACAATCTTTTTGTGTCTCATACATTCTGTTGACTGTATATAGAAACTTATTGCAGGAATTTCATTTATCGACCATTATATATATGAAATTCAACATTTCCCCCTACCATAAGTCAAAACTTTAAACGCGTTTTTCTCAAAACGCTGTTTTTTGACCTGGCCTAACATTTTTCTCATGATTTATGCAACGAAATAAGCTGTTCTTTATTTTAAATTACGTAAAAATATATTCTTTAGAAAGTAGCATAGGACTTTTTTGATATTTTTATATTTCGATTTTATATTAGTATTTTAATGGATATTTTTTAAATGAAAAACTTAACTTTTTTTTAAGTTGCCGCCATTTTGGTAATTTTGCGAAGATCCGCTATGCTACCTTTTAGAAAATGTCTTTATGTTTCAGAAATCGTTTTCCCATGTTTCAGGGCTTCTAAATCCATGAGGCCAGTGGGGTGCTACTTTCTGATGACCATCCAAAGACGGAGCTGCCACCAACTTATTTTTTAATACTTTGTAAAAGAAATTTTTTTTAAATAGACTTAAATTGTAGCTAAATAACATAAAAAAAACAAGGAGTCTCTGCATTGTCTCTATTACTTAAAAAGAAATTCAAGAAAAACGTTAATATTTTACCATCTTAGGGTGGGGTCCCCCCTTAATATAATTGTAATATAAGATATTATATTATTATAATATATTTTATTATAATATATTTTATTATAATTATAATAATAATTCGATGCAATACACTTTATCGGTGTATATTAGAACTAGAGAATAATGAGGGATTAATATGCAGTAACGTAAGTTTTTTTCGCATTTTATGTTGCACAACTTTTGAGAAGTTAAGAAATTTTCACTCCAAAAAATTACTGATCAAGCTAAGCTATAAATTTTATGGTATAAAGCACTGTCACTTTAAGTGCATCCGTAAAATTTAATTTTATTGTGAAATCCATTTTTATTGTAAAATATTATAACGTTATTTTTAGAGATTAGTTGAGATTAGTTTTGTTTTATATTTAATTTATAGTCAGTGATTTTGCGGTAATTATATTTGTAAAAATTACGGTTTATCAATGTCTTTGTTCATAACGTGTTCTGGTAAAAGTGAATTTTATGGTTGAATATACCTGCGCATCGAATGCAGGTGTTTTTTACCGTAGTTTTATCTGGAAATTTTTTAAAGTATTCAATTTTTTAAAATTCAGGCAAAATGTTGTTTGTTATAAAACATGTTTAAAAATCTAAGTATTTTATGTCTGGATATCAATATACTTTTCTAGAATATTGTAAATCTATTAAGAAAAACAGCTTAATAATTCAAATACAATCCCAACTTGTATTGAGTAAATAACCCATAAAAAAAAATTTAAAGAATTTTTTTACAATTTTATTAAAAAAACTGTCATAGGTATTTTTTTTAAAAAGCCTTTGTAGTTCATAATTAAAAAATAGTGATTTCAAATAAGCACAGAATTCCATTTTTTTATTGTTATTTTTCATCGAAGTCAGTCGATTCAGTAATAGTCTAAGAAAAACATGATTTTAAAGTTAAATAACCCGTATACAGCAGATTTGAATTAGTATCGGTTCGGAAAAATGGAGTATATTATATTTATTAAGTCTTAAAAATAAGGGAAATAAAATTCTGAACTATTTATTTTTTTCTGACTTCTTTGGTCTAAAAAACTAATGCGTGAAGGGTACTTCTTCTCTTGTGAAAAATCCTAAAATGACATTGTTCCCTAATTTAAAAGTCCTTTTATTTGTATTTATTTGGAAAACAAACTCTAAATAGTACCAGTTAATTCAAGAATGCGTATTGATTTACAAGGCAGTGAGATAAAAAACGTACACATCGAACTAGTTTCTGAGAATGTAACGTTTCTAATTACCATTCTAAAAACTAACGAACTACTTCAATTTTCGGCATTAAAAAAATAAAATCACAAGTATACTTTACGTGGATATTTTGATACATTCTTTTAATACACCATGAACTATATTTAAATAAAAATATTTTAAATGTTAGCTTATATTTTAAAATATTAAAATAATAATAACAAGCAATATGATGTGGCCTTTATTCTATACCTAAGAGATAATAAATGTATCGAAGAAAAATATTTTATAATCAAGTGACTTTATCAAGACTAGTAAAATCCGAACTGTTCCAAAATGTGACCTGTAAATTCGGAAGGGGGATAAAAGACATCAAAAGGATGAAAACTTATCATTAAACATATAGTCGCAAACCACGTTGAGGTGGGGGAGGGGGTGCTGATTTGATGTCGAAAACAAGTTCAAGAAATACTACAAAACTTTCAAACTACAAAGAGGCTTACTAGATTAATTATTTCAAGAGTTGTTAGAAGTGGCAGCAGTTGACGAATAAGATGCAAAACTTTGTGTCAAAATTCAGTCAAAATTTCGGAAGGAATGCTGGTTTTTTTGAAAAATTGTTTGAAAAAAAAATTTGAACAGTATTTTAAACAACGAAAAAAAATTTTTTTGTTTTTTATTCAGACAATTGAAACAAAACTTTTAAGGGCTCAGGGGCCTTAAAATTGGTCGAAAACAAAATTAAAACTTACTAAACAATTTTTAACAACGTAAAAACAATTCCCAGACACGCTTGAGGCATGATTTTTAAGTCTTCGGAAGCAGTGACAATCCACGCTACGAGGGTCACTCTGAAATTTTTAGAGATACAACTAGATTTTTGAAGTTACACTTACAAAATTTTAGGTGTGTTCATCCTCCAGCACTTTTGTAGTCGAATTTTCCACAGATTAAATTCCTCAAGCCATTAATTTCTTGGAATAGTTGAAAAAAATGCATTTATTGCCACATCAATCTCTTGTTCTGAATAAAAACGACGTCCACGTAAGTTCTTTTTTAGATTAAAGAATAACCAAAAGTCACAATTCAGCAATTTAAGAGTTCCCTTACTGATTCAGGGGTGCTCAGTTAGATTATAGGGAAACCAACGGCAAACTACTTTTTTCATATGTAATTCTTCATGAATAATTTTGTGTATGGCTGCGGATCCAATGTTAAGTTCTTTATGTATAATTTGATAGGTACAGCGATTATCATCCCTTAACATTTTTCGTTACCCGGGATTACTGCCGACGGCGGCCTTCCTGTGTGTTCTTCACCCTGAAGAAAATTGCGACCTCTGATAAATTCTTTAAACCATCTGAATACAGTAGCAGGAGTTGGAGATTCATCACCAAATGCTAATTGCAACCGTTGAACGCATTCTTCTGGATTTAATCCTGCTTTAAAATCGTAAAAAATCATAGCGCAAAAATGTTCTCGCGTCAACTCCATTTTCTCTTCTGTTTAAAATTTATTCTACGCTAAACAAGGTGAAGTAAGTCAGTAAAAAATCGTCTGCTGTGTTAAAATACTTTGTATTTTAAAATTAAACCGTTATTTTTATTTTGCAAATCGCCGTTTGCGAGTATCTCAAAAATTTCAGAGTGACCCTCGTATAAGACTCTCTTGTGTATCTACAGCCTTCGCATAATCTAATGATTTAATGTTACCGAATAGGAAATAGTCTTTCGCATTGAGATTTGGTGAGCGTGGAAGCCATACAAGAGGTCTCACACGTCCGATTAATTATCTTGCATATGTTACATTAGACATGCGCTTCAAATTGGGTCGCATATAAGCGCTTAAGTTAAATAGAACAAACCTCAACTTACCTCCATCTGTTGATCTCTCTATGTTAAAAATCTTCATAAGATTTTAGCTATTTTCATCCACTCAACGTGGTTTGAGACCCCAATTTTTGTGGTAAATTTTCCTCTACTAGATGTTTTTCATAATCCCTCTATATTTATAGATACAATTTTGAAACAATCTGTATAAATCAAGTTAGTACTAGTCAACTTATTAACTTGCTGTTTAAATTTTAGTTTTTAATCTATTTTTCTTTTCTAAGCAAACTTTTTAACTTTCATGATCTGAAAAAAAACGGAATATAATTTGTTCCAAAAAGTAAGATTTATTGCTTACTTTTAGACGTCTTACAAAAGTTTAACATAATTTCATTTACCTTTTTGGAACAACTCAAAAATAGGGCAAAAACTTTTTATACTGTTACATACTACATTATTATTATATAAAGAATAATATAAAAAATTTGTAAAATTAATATGATATTGGGAGTTATCAATTTGAGAGCAAATTATTAGATTTTTGTCCCCTTAACTAAGCTTGTATTACATTATTGAATAACTGCATTTACTTTAAGATACTCAGCACCATGCTTGCTAAAGCTCGCTGACTCCCAAAAGATCGCTAAATGTCTAGCTCAAATGTTTCTGCATAAAAATTGTTTGCTATGTTCGAGCGTTAACAAATGTTTGTGCTGCAAATTTTGTTGAGTATTTTAAAGTAAATATAGTTATATTATAATATAATATCATATTGGGATTTTATCTTTCGCGATATCATCGACTCCTCTATAATCTAATTCACCTAATAATTAATACGTCCGTTCGTTCATTTGCTTATACAATAATTCGCTTAGTAAATTGATTATTTTAATGAAGAATTTTTTTATCATATTGTGTGCTGATACAATATGAGATGAACTAAAAGTTAAATATCATACCTCATATTATATCATCTTTTCACTTCTCATATGCAATTATATAATAATATGTATCAATTTTTCCTTATATGTATCAAATGTCATATCATAATATGGTATTTACCCAATATATCCTCATCTAAAATTATTCATTAGATTGAATTTCTATATTCTTACAAACAAACAAATGGTTTTATTGTTGCACTTTTTTTAAATACTTGGAACTTTTTTAACTTTTACTGCCAACTTAAAGTTGTTACTTTTTAACTGCATCTCAATTAGTGTAATGCAACTCCTGCCAAATTATATAATCTCTGTTTTGCCATCATTGTCATTGTCATTCTAATGATGAAGATGAAAGTATATTTCCCAGAAACACTTTTAGAAATTTATTTTAAGAATTAACTTTTAGAAATTTTAGAACTATTGTATTCTTTCACCAGACCCGGTTACAAAATATTACATTGATTTTCCGAATATTTTATAAATAACTGCAGTCAAACAAAATACAAAAAAATGAGTCATATATTGCTAGTTAAAGAATATTTTCGCTTAAGTTTATATCTTAGAACCATTTTTACTACATTCAGATTCTATGAAATGTAAAAAATTAAACTTTGATCTTACGTGTTGTGTCTGTTGAAACAAGTTATTTCTTTTTTAAAAATTTTTTTTTAAACTTTACTAACTGCATTTGAATGTCAAAACCAAAGTTAAATCTGAGAAAATAAACAGAAATTTGTAGTGCATTATGTTATTTTAATTTACTTAATGAATACTTATTATAAACTTTTTGAGAACTATGAATATAATGAGTAAAGAATTTTTAAATTAATACAAAATGGCAACTGTTGTTGTTCAATATTTTCAGTTGCATTTATTTACTTCTGAATTGGTATTTATCTTTTTATCAAGAATATGTATGGTTAATAAACTTAGTTAATTTTTAAGAATAGTTCAAAGCAAATTAAGAAACATTCAAGTGTTATTTATTAGATAAAACTTTGTTAAATTTTAATTCAAAATACATTGAATATTTTCGGAAATGAATCGTTTTCATTCCCGAAAAGTTTTTGCGGACTACTTTAAAATACAATACGCTTAAAATATTCCAACAGATAACATTTAAATATTTTGCCTGCCTCTGATTTGCAAATACGGAAACGAACAAATTGTAAGAAGAAAAAAATAGTTCTTTATCACGAAACGTTCAACTTCATTAAAATCTGTATATTTTTCCAGCAAGCCTTCACAAACATAATTTCAAAGTTTAAAAAAAAAGTAATAAGTTCAGATCAAATGCAAAAATTGAAGCTAGATTTCTTTTCTAGAAATACTGCAAGACGTGTTTCATTTATTCGAAATAAGTTTTGGGATAATATTTTCACCAAAAGATTTCGGCAACATATTTTTAAATGTTTTCAAAATCTTTCAATATCTTTTCTTTCATTATTTATATTAGAACATTGCTATAAATTCAGCCACATTGAAAGTTTTTTTTTTGTTTCTGTGAATAATTTGAAATGCTAATAAATGTAATCTAATTGTATAACATTAATTCAAACAACGGAATTTCCTTCTCACCATTTCCATTTATTTTGGGGAATTTAATTCAGAAACATTACTTTGATATACTTAAAAGTGACTTAATTGAACAGATGCTTTCAGATTTCGGAGAAAACTCTAGTTTTGATTTATCTGATTCAATTTCTGTACTCAAAGATATTTTAGTAAAACTCGGGAGGTTGGCTTCCTTCTTTGAGAAAAAAGCGCAGAGACTGTAACTGTAACAAATTTCAGCATAATTAGTCCTGTTCGCGGTTAATTTATCGACTCAAGGTTAACCTTGATTCGATAAAGAAATTACCTGAGCTTCAAATTAAAATTTCAAATATTTTTAGCATTAAAAAGTGATATAAAACTAAAAAAAGATTTTTAGAAAATTTAAAAAATTTAAACTACATTTTTTAATTAAAGGTAATGAAGTAAGTTTAAGCTTATATAATTTAAAACGAATATTTGTGGGGAGTATCACTTTCAAAAGAAAAAGAGAAAATTTTATTTGGTTATATAAATTTAAAACAGAAATTAAAACGTCCTTATTTTAGGTTTGACAAAAATAAATTTGTCTTTTTTTTCACCAATTTTTAAAAGCGTATGTTTTAAAATTTTTATTTCATTTATTTCCCCTCCTTTTTTTGTCATTTTTTTAAAAATTATAATTCAGAAATGTACATTGCGAGAAAAAAAACGGACTACCCTGAATAAATTCTGATCTTATGATTGGATCTTCACGTTTTAGGACTCAATCATATAGTTTGGGGCGGGGTAATCTCAAATATGCGAATAAATTAGTGCAGACGATATTTTAAATTACGAAATCAGTAAAAAAAACGTATTTACTCTGAATAAACATGTTTTTTTTTTTTTTTTCGAATTCGGCCTTATGATCCCCGAAATATGGGGGCTGATGCAAACTGGGAAATATGGTCCAAGGCGAATTATTTTTGCACACAATTATAAAATTTGTTATCCAAAAATGATTCCACGCAAAAAATAACTTTATTAAATATTTACTGATTTGAATTAGACATTTTTTCTCTATGAAATGTGTTTCAAGCTGGTTGAGATTGTCAACCAATGTCGTACAACTGGAAGAACCATGAGCCCAGACAATTTCAATACCATGTCACTGCATGGATTGTCACTTTAGTGATCTTTTTATTTTGGACATAGCTCAAAATGCAACATCTAAAAAATGAACGTAGTTCCAAATTTTTAAGATGATATACAATGATTGAAATGCGTATTTGAAAAAATAGATATTGCTCAAAATGCATATTTATGAAGCAGGACATGGGAAGAAATACTGCTTTAGAAGGTTAAATAATGAATCACAATTTTTACACACGTTATTCTAAAAAAGGCATGTACCAAATCAGTATTAAAATTTGATTATTTTTTTCATTAATGTGAATAATTATTATTTCCTTGACAATTCTAATTCACCATAATAATAGAAAAAATTCCATGCTCATTAAATAAAATTCTGTCTCTTCCAGGGTTGGCTTACCACCTTCTGTGTAAATAAATGACTAAAAGTAAATAAAAAACGAGAGATTAAACTGCTGTGTCGCTTATTTTAAATAGTTATGTCCGTTTGAAACATGCATTTAGAGTCATGTCCAAAATAAAAAATTCAACAAGAAGATACTTCAGCAATTATAAACTGAATACAAGATTTTTTAAAGCAGAAGAATTTTTGATATAAATATTACGTAGTCAAATAAAAGTGATTTTAATTCTCAAGAATTTCGCGTGATCTTGTGATAGAATACAAAATATAGACTTAAAAAACCACAACACTGAATAAAAGTAAAAATATCAATACTATTGTTTTACTCTGAACAAGTGGATCCATTATTTTCATTTGAAATGCAAAACAAACTTGTAAAGAGCAACTGAGCTTAATGATTAGAATAGCCATTGAATATATTTGTAATGCAATTAGAAATTCACAAACATAAAACATCATTTCATGAATAAATCATTTAGTCAGATGCACTAAAAGACTGCCTGTTGAATCTGTTAGTTAGTAAAAAAAAACTTTGTGTCAAGTAATGTAAAAAGACTTGCCAGATCCCATAAAATTTCCATAAACAGAAAAAGCAATTGATTTAAATAGAAAAACTTTATTGCTTCCATGACCCGATACACAGCATCAAGAAATTTTGCATTTATATTAAAAAGTTTTTTTATAGCAATTATTCAATTTTAAATTACAGAATACAAAATATTAAAGAAATCGGTCGAAAAGTTCTTGAAATTCGCAGAGACACTTTCCGATATATCGAGAAGTTTGAGCCACATAATGTTAATTTAATCTGTTTTGCGTTTTTCTTCGTATGTCGAAAAGTGTTTCAGCAGATTTCAAGAACTTTTTGACCGATTTCTTTGATATTTTGTATTCTGTAATTTGAAATTGAACAATTGATATAAAAAAAAGATGTACAAATTTGTATACCTTACATTAGAAAACTTTTCAATCTATTGCATTTTTATTATTATTATTATTATTAATGATAATAATAAATAGCTATTACAAAAAATTTTTTACTCGAAATTATCTTTGTATAAATAAGGTGTAAAATTGCATGAAAAATATGGGGGAGGGGGTAGAGCAATCTGTAGAATATGGTCCTTGTTGTTTAAGAAGCAGTCGATTAAAAATTCTGGTAAAATTTCCATACAATACGGTAATGACATAATGTATTCATTATGGTAATGACAGTACATTTAGGAGATTTAATCTTAAAAGTCTTATCCAAATCATATTTAATTGTTGTAAAAACGTTTAAAACTAATGTGGTCCAACCTTATATAAATGTCTGACAATTTCACTTACCGAAAAAATTATTTCTAAAGACTGATAATAATCAGGTAAAGTATCAATTTATCAATCAAGTAAAATCTTAATTTTATTCATCCTATGTTCAAAACCATAAAATATTTACTGAAAAGTAAGAATAAGTATAGAAAATAACAGAAAAATTATTTGGAAAACGATAAAGTTTTTCTTACGGCAAGCAAAACTGCCTGGCAAAAACTTAAATTCAAACTGAAAGTTTTAATCCGTTACTGATTAGAGTGAAAAACTGTTAAGTGAGAAACAAATTTAAACCACCAAATAGACGGAGAAAATCTGTAAAAAGACAGAAATTTATTTACAGCTCGCGGGTAACGATTAAAACAGAAACTGTACTTTTCTCTAAGCAGTTTTTTTCTGCAGAATTTGCAGTTACTTTATACAGGGGAAAAAATTATATTTTGAAGAGTGTTCTTACCAAGGTAAATTATAAATTTAAATTTTTTAACAATATAATGGTAGTATTTTCATATATCAAACGTACAGCAATTATTTTCTGGAAGTAATTCATCAAAGGAGTTAAATAACCAATGCAAATTTTAATTTAAAGGGTTAATAAAACCAATGCAAAATTTTGCTTTGAGACGTTGTTGTCACATTTATTTAATGTTATAGAAAGCAACATATTCTGCATGATGGTTGAATCTTGATTAGACGGAATACGAGGCTTGCAAATTTGAAGTATTCCATGCTATTTCGAGTATCTCCTCTGGACATTATTAAATTGGATTCCTTTTGATACAGAGATGTGGTGAGCATAGAGTCTCACTTTATTAATTTTAATGACAAATAAATTGTTTTTCCCGAGTATTCTTCGGTATATACTGCTCAGCGAAACTGGTGAAATATTTTATATCTCTAGTCGAATGCTAATTGTCTACAGAATGTTTTATTAATTAAAACATAAAATTAAAATAAGCATTCAACAAAAGTTTTACGCCGAAAAGAAATGCCTTAAGGATTTCGCTAAGATAAATCAAACTGCTAAAAATAGTTTTGAATATTAATGAATTTTAAAAATCATTCTTTGGGTTTAATATTAACACATACATTTCTAGCAATTTTCTTCAATCATTCATCAATAATTTCATACTTTGACAAATAATAGCTTTTTTTTCGAAAATTTCTGCAATGCCATAAAGATGGGGCTCAAAATTAAGCGAAAATGTGTCAAAATAGCTCAGAAACTAATTTACTTGAATTTTGAAATCCTATATACTCTTTGAGTATAGTGACATACAAAAAATACTCGTTTTTGAGCGAAATGCATTGTCTCAAAAATGATACATCATGACAAAAAGATTCATCATCATCAAATGTGACTAATTTTATTAGTTTATAACGATCAAATTTTCGAAAAGAAATCCTAATTAGATAAAAGCGCGTACATTTGTTCTCGAATAAAGAATGTCTTCAGGTCGGTAATTAGCACTTTCATTCTTCGCTGCCATGTTTATTTACAGATGAAGACGAATTCTCACATCTATTTCAATTTTGAGCGTCACTTTAATCAATATAGAGTACATAGGGGTTTTCAAATTCGACTATATTTGTTTCGGAGCTATTTTGACACATTTCTGTGCGATTTTGAAAAACTCTTCTTTTTTTTTACGGCATATATATTATCCAATTTTCTTAGCTGAGCAATAAGGGTGAGATATATCGCAAAAAGATGCGTTGTTTCTTCTAGAAATTTTTAGCTGCGTAATAAAAACAGAATAAATTATATTTGATAAAAAAAAATGAAAACGAAAAGCGTATTTTTGGTTAATGAAACTAAAATATGGGGTATTTAAACAATTCATTAGGTAATTTTACCGTTCGTATGGTAACTGTTTATCGGAAATTCTAATTTTTTAAAAATCGGAAATTCTAATTTTTTAGTTCTCATTACCCCACATTTAGTAAAAACAATTCAAAACTGAAAAGTAAATTCAACTGAATAAGTGGTTTTTATGCCATGCTCTGAGGTATCATGATTAAATTACGAAACTTGACCACATTTATAAAATTTTATCCCACATTATAAAACCATATTTGATTGAAAATTTTAATGAAATCATATACGAACCTCGTAAAAATTATTGAGCTTTTCGGTGTTTCCATAGAGCTGGAAACATAGCACTATATTTCTTTATGAGCTTGAAAAAAGGATGAGATATTTTTTTATAACCGTCGTTGAACAGCCTAACCTATTTTTGGTGTACTACTACTAATGCTCAACACCGTAGCTTTGTAATTTTGAACCCAATCCAGAAGAAAAGGGCACTCCTGGATCAAGTATTGGGAGGAATTTTGCCATCGTGGAGAACATTTTAATGGAACTAACCCGCATTTGCGTTACACGGTGAGGAGAAATACGAAAACATCCCACGATTAGCCCGACAACAAAAATACTCTAGCACATGATCTATCTACCATTGAGGATATTTTACATCAGTACTGTGGTCGGTGCGAGCTGGGTGCGGAATTCGACCAGCCATCACTGGGATTTGAACCCGGTTCACCTCATTGAAAGGCAAACGCTCTATCTCCTGAGCCACCACGGCTCAAGGATGAGATACATTGTATTCGAAAATTTTTAGCTGTGTTGAAAAATTAGAATAAAACCCAAAATTTTCTTTTACAATGGAATGGAAAATCCGTAAAGAAATGAAACTGTTTTTTTTTTCTTATTTCATTTCAAGTTACTAGTCAAGTTTTTTCGTTTAACAAAAGATGAAAGTACAAAGTTTTCCAAAAGTCAACATTCTCATTAGAAGCAGAAAGATCATGCAATCAATTTCTATTTCTATATAATTTTTTATGGTATCAATTTCTATTTCTATATCGCTACAAAAATTATCGTCTTCGCTTAAGAAAAGAAATAGAGCGTGGAAAGAAGAAGAAAAACTTATTATAACAATTATGAACAGCGACAAATATATCAAAGCGAAGCGTTCTATTTACGTATCGAATATGTTGCCACATTTTTAATTAACTTTACACAAGTTAAACTTTTCTCCACTTTGATAAATGTAAACTAATGCGAACCTTACAATTAAATTATTAATTCCTTCGTATATTATTGGTTTAATTTGTCGTAAATTAATTTTTCAATTGTAAGGTTCGCATTAGCATACATTTATAAGAGTGGAGAAAAGTATATGCATTTTTAATAGTTTTTTTAATATGGCTCTTTGAAGACGAAAAAGCATAGATTTTCTTACAAAATGACTGAAAACTAAAAAACTAATCCAAATTTTTGAAAAAGAAAAATAATGCTTCTTCATTATGTCAAAACACAATTATGTGCCGAGTTTCGTGCCTGGGCGAGGCTTCTGGGGCGATATATTGTGATTACAGACAGACACACACACAGCCGCTTTTATTATTATGTATAGAAAACGTAACAAAATGAATGCATAAATATCAAATCTACATTAAAGAAGGGAAAATTCTGATATAAGAATCCAAATAATACTCTAATACTACAAGTAGTGCTAAATATATAATCCCAAGAAACTGAATTGGTAAGATATTAATTCATTAAAAAATTGTGGAATATCCTTGGGCATCAATTTAATTTCGAAAATGTTAAAATTATTTCCACCCTAGTCACATCAGCACACTTTGATGCCCTGGAATCCTGAATGATACTGATTTCCCTGTTAACGACTTTAATTTCACATCACCTCTCCATAGTGCGTGGTATTTTTCATCACAGTTTTTCATCTTTATTTTCGTTTCACTCTCGGCTACTGTGGTTTTTCTAGTTTTGTTTCACTCCTTTATTTTCCCTTTTTTGTTGGCAACTTTGTATTTCTCAAAAACTTTACATTATTTAATAAGTCGCAAAACTAGGACATTTTGTTACCAGCCAGTAGTATAATTTTTTATAATCGCCACTTTTAAAAACATGTTGCCTCTTTTTCAAAAATTGAAAATTCTTAAATATCACAAAACATTGATATTTGAACATTGAAACATTTATGTAAAGCATTAATCAAAAAATGGTATTCACTATATGATTTATTTCTAAAATGAAGAAAAAATTTCCTGACCTCTCAAAGCTGGCTTATGTAAAATTTAAATATTACTTATGAAATAACAAAACAAATAAAACTTAGGGCTTTAGTTTTTGAATGCAAAATAAAATGTATGTTTATTAGCAAACCTAAAATTTGTTGGATACAAAATAAATCTGAAATTATTGCAATCAATATGATAGCATAATGAAATTAATTAGATTACTTTTAATTAATTAGATTACTTTTAAATATTATTAAATACAATTTTTTTTAAAAAAATGAGTAACATGAAATTAAATTGAATTCGGATAAAAACTTTTATCATCCAATATAGTTTCAGATTTCTATCTTTGATTAACAAAATTTTTGAAAGTTTAACCCAGCGTAAAATAACCTAAACCTTCTAGGGAAGCTTACAACCATTCTATGTGAAAAATAATTGTAAAAAAAATTTGGTGCACATAGTATGCAATTTCGTCAAAAAAAAAAAAAAAAGTAGGGATCGGGTAGCGATTAACAGACGAATTTTTAATCGCAATTTTTTGTATTTAGCCGTCTCTTGGCCAGTGGTGACCATTAGTCTTCCTACATATTATTATGTAAAGAAAAACATGTTTGTAAAAGTTAAACTCACGAAAAAAGACTTACTTTATTCTGTATCATTTGATACCGGGAATGATGCTATAACTACATGATAATCAAGATGTTTCGCAATGAAGCCAATTTACTCTTGAATTTATTTAAATTTTTTAATTTTTGTGTTTATTTAATGGAGCTATAGTTGATTCAGGATAATTTATACTTATAAAGTACATTTCGAAAGCGTAAACACAAAAAAAATAATTAATAAACACAAAGTTTCTCATAGCTTTCAAAATATTCATTTGGTATCATCATTTCATTTGTTGATGTTACTCAATGAAATAAAAATACTTAATCAGTAGCAGTTATTAGACATTATTAAAAATTCTCATTTGGTGATGTTACTAAACATTTCGGAACATTACCTCGTTTTATTATGTTACCCTATAAAATAAAAATACTCGTTTGGCAACGGTTATTAAAATATTCATTTGGAAACATCACCTCGACAAGCCATCCACGTTAATTATTGCTTACTTAATAATTAATAGAACATAAATAATTATTAAAGAACAAAAGTAGTCCATAAAATTTGTTTTTGATCAAAATTATAGCTTTAAGATAAGTTCACTAATGATAACTTTTAAATAATTGAAGTAAAAAAAAGGGAATTGATTTTCAACTTACTATGCGTAATACTAAACTTATGAAGAAAAAAAATTTCTTTTTCTAATTTATTTAGAATAAAGTTTTTGATAGATTTTAAGAATTGGGAGAGGGTAAAATTCCTCCTTGCTACAACAGTTTAAATTTCACGATCGTACCACAAGTATGCTTGGGATTACAAAAAAGATAAAACAAACTCTTCCTTTTATTATTGTATTACTCTACACGATGCGTTTTTATTAGTGATCATAGTTGAATCATTGTGCCATTTTCGGTATAGTCTTGGTCGTGTAAGCTTCTGTTTTGAAAATCAAAATTGACCGCCCAGGTCATGCAATTTTTTTGATTTAATGTTTATGCTATCAAGCTTAAGATTACCAACGCCTTGGAGGGAGAAATTCAGCGCTGTGTCTACAATTTTCGACCTTTTTTATGCATGATTGTTGAAAATTTCGACAAAAGAGCAAAATGGACCAGCAAAACCAAGGAGGCTATTTAATCGTTATGCTCTTCCGTGATTTATCCTATAACTCGAATAATGAATCAATAAAATATTCATAATTTTTAACTAAAAAATCTGTCCCTTATAGCTTAAATTTTGAAACATCATGTAAATATTTAATTTAGTTTCGCCGCCGTTATCGTGTTTTCATATTTATTAGAAATAACAACAAAACGCATTTCAATACACCATTAACAGGCACAGAATATCGGAAAAGAATAAAAATAGAACTTTTATCAAAAAGAATGTAGATGGAGAAATTAATAATCTCTCATTTCCTAATTTAAAAGCATTGCTAAGTAAAGTTCGATGACAAGGGAGAGAATATGGTATGCATAAATCACACCTCATAAACTGCGAAAACTAAAGCCCACCGGATAATGAAACGAGAGTGGAAAAAAAAACACTGAATATTATATAGCTTTTTCATTTCACTTCTTTTCTTTAAATACCATTCTCTTTCGGCATTCCATTACCCCCCATTCCGACTCTTTTTTCCTCCCAGGCAAATATCTCTTCTTTTTCGACAGGTAACGCATCCTTCTAAGCTGAAAATGAGGGATCTGAACGTGATCAATCATCTTTGCGTAGGTGTCTTCAGGACGAAAAAAAAATAAAAAAATTTCTTGCTCTTCAGCCTCAATGCCGGAATTTTCTTCGAATTTCAGAATATGGTGATTGTCTCTAATCTCATACAAAGCGTACATTTTTGTGCTTTATGTGTGTGTGTTTTTTCTTCATTTGACAAGTACGGTGGCAAAGGTACTGAAAGAAATATGTTTGTTTAAAAATACAGATTTGAAAAAGAATTACTTATAGATGAGATATTTCTTGCAGAAAGGGACATAATAGGATTCTTGTGGATGTGAAAGTGTTCATACAATTTTACATTTGCATAACTTTTTCTTTTGTTTGCCTAGCAAATATCCAGTGTGATGAACAGAAAGATATAATGTCAACAACGTTTCGAAAAGAACTGAACAGCCTACAAGGAGAGTTATACAAATATGATTCGTCAAACAAGAATAATTTTTATATACAAATAATTTCTCTTTGAAGCTAAAATTATTTCAGTAAAATGAGATTTTTTCTTCAGAAAAAAATTTATTTTCAAGAAATTTTGCTATGTTACTATATACCTGAAAACTCTCCAACTCTCCCGTATACACTTTCTTTTTTTTTTTTTTTTTTTTTGAGGGAAATGGTGTTAATAAGGAGGGAATTTAATTTCTGCTAAACAGACAAACGATGCAAATTTTCCGATGTATTTTGTCACGTTAATTTAAATTAGACAAATCACGATACTGTCAGAGCCTAATAGCTTGGAAGTTGTAAGCGGTGCAATTAAATAAACAAATATATATATATGTACCCATTTACGATCCTAATTGCTTGACATTGCTACTTCAACATTTGATGTGTTTTTTTCTATTTGTTTCAGGCGAATCATTCTTCATCAAGACAATGCGAGCTCTCACACATCGACTCAAACAAAGGCATTTCTGACGGAGCGAAAGATCGAACTGATGGGTCATCCGCCGTACAGCCCTGATTTGGCACCCAATGACTTCTTCTTATTCCTACACATCAAAAATAAATTACGTGGACAACGATTTTCGACCCCCGAAGAAGCGGTTGATGCATTCAAAACGCATGTTTTGAAGTTACCTCAATCGGACTGGAAAAAGTGCTTTGAAAATTGGTTCAAACGCATGCAAATGTGTATTGATCATCATGGAGAATATTTTGAAAAACAATAAAACCAATTTCGATCATACATATTTCTTTTTTCATTATTAGGCCAGAAATATAAATAGCAACCCTCGTATTACATCTGCAGCCATGCACATGAAATAATGTAGTTTTTGCTAAAAGCTTTATAAAATGAAATTTATTTAGGAAATTTATACTTTGAAAAATATAAAAATTATTTAAAATTCTTTCTTAAAAACACCGAGCTTCTTGAATTTTAAAATGAATATATATATATATATATATATATATATATATATATATATATATATATATATATATATATATATATATATATATATATATATTTATTTATTAAAAAAAACTTTTTTTTTAGTATTTTATTCAATTTTAAGAAAAATGGAAACCTAGATTCCTTTTCAAACTTATACTTATTATTACTTACTGTATTAAGTTTTTTTCCTTTTAAAATATCTTATTTAAAAGAAAAAATATTTACTTTTTCATATGAGCGAAATAGAAATGCATCATTCAATGCTATTTTCATCTTTCCGAATTTTTCATTATATTTCAGATTCAAAGGAATATAAAGGAGGTATTCACGTCGAATAGAATGAGAATAGACACAGAGAAAAGAAAAAGAAGAATTTTAAGGGATGTCTTAAAATTGAAAAAACGCTGGTCGAAATAGATTATTAGTGGATGGATTTTCTTTCTTTCTCTAGAAGGAAAGTTTGAGTGATGTTTTAAACATTATGAATAAATAATGATACTCATACTAACAAAATAATAGTTTTTTTAAAAAGTAACTGCATTTTGCTGATTATTTTCAAAGCTATATGAAAAATTACATATGTAAATGAAATTGTTAATCCCTCTGTTATTATGCATTTGTTACTTGAAACCCATAAAACAAAATCGATTTCGTGACAAAAAAGTACATTTTTTACAATATAAAAACTTCATATTTTGGCTAGTATCGAATATCTATTCAGGCTTATCATTAGTCATTTTACACACTGTAAAAACTGTGGTGAAATAACCTATCCGAATTTGGTGTTGAAAAACACAAAAAAATGTGGAAATGATTACTTTCTTTCAAGTTAATACCGAATAGAGTGTTTTTACGTATTTAAGAAGATGCAATTAAATCTCAACACCAATAATTGATAAAAACTGACACTTTGTTGAAGATTGTGATTTTCGAAGCTCTATAAGTTTGATGAATAATTAGTGTATATTTTAACTATTTAACTAAATTTTTGCACGAAATAATAATAGAGCATGTTTTAAACGTATAATAAATGCTTTTGGACTTAAATTAGAAGCCTAAAGGAGAATAATTGAGCAATTTTAAGATAGCGACAAGATGGTGGTTTGTTTACATGAAGTTAAATATAAGTTCTTCTTGTTAGATTTAACAGACAAAATGGTCATAGCTAATTGAATACAGCTTATTAAATTAAATACCGATCTTCTATTCTGATTGATAAAAAATATTGGTTGTGGATAAAAAATCTGCCAAGTAATTTCAAACTTCTAGTTAGATTGGTTTGACAAACTACTAATATAAATTGTTATAAAATGCATGTGTATTCTTTTTTGAATAATAAAGATATTTATGTTCTCATAAGATTTACGTAAATCTTACAATGGTATAAAATGATTTTATAATATTTAACTTCTATTCACTTCGGTTTTGTTCGAATTCATATTAATATTCTATCAGTGCTGTACGTCTGATTAGCAAAATAATTTTAATTTAAGAAATATTGTATATCTACATCCTTAATTTATAATTCTTGCTTTAGATTGGGTCATGAAAGTAATTTCACTGATTCTTATGTGTATCATAACTTACTCTAATTATTAATTTTAGTGTTACTGACTAACAAGCATGGTGGTGGTTATTTTAAACCAAGTAGTGTAAGAGAATACTCTATCCTTGATTTTCACTCACTTAGTGAAATACCACTTTGGTGTATAGTAGTTGTCACCTTTTTGGTGTTCAGATATGCGATATTTCTTTGCAGTGTATGAGTTCCAACAAGAGTTAATCAAAAAATCAAAGCACGTGGAAGTTAAATATCACAAAATTACTTAATATAATTGACAGACTGATACGAACATAATTATCTTTATGATACAACTAGAAACATACATACCTCTTAAAAAAGATTACTTCTGTTTATGCGGAATGTTCAGCACGGTACGAGGGGAAGTCGAACTTTCACCTCCTTGTTTCGATCGTCTGACAGTTTCCTACCTGATTGTCTGACGACAAAATTGGCGAAAACAGTTCATGAATGGTGCAAACGTATTTGATTTAAATGTAAATTTTCTTAATTATTAATGTTCAGATTTTACTACAACCTTATAAGTATGTATGAATGATTGATTCGGTATTATCTTGAAATAACGCACAATTTTTAGAATTTTTCAACATCAAATTCTGATAGGTATTACACTAGAGTATTTACAATGTATAGAATGTCGAATTTCATATGATGGCGGAAATGTACACATTTTTTTACTAGTATAATTTATTTTACTATTTTTTGTATAACATTTATCTAGAAATGAGATTAGCAGCACTTTATTGTTTTTTTTTTTCATCATTAAAAAAATGTAATAATACCAGTTATCAAGTCGAAATTTGCTATAGTGAATTCAAGGTTCAGGGCTCAGTATTAAAATAAGTTTTTTAAAAAAAATTTAAGTCTTATTTAAATTCCTTTATTACAATAAAATTTATTATAAAGTTGCGGAAAAATAGAAAAGATATCTGTATAAAATTTAAATTGTTCGAGCAGTTATAATTGAAAAGATTATATTCTATCAAATATAGCATACAATATCAAGAAATATTTTTACTTACGTTTAAAATATATTTAAAAAGACTACCTTTCTTTATTTAATCCTTTTTATCTATTTTTTATTCAATTCTTTTTATTTTCTTTTGATACAGCTATTAAGTTTTTTTTTTTATTCGAAAATGATAATCTTTTTAAAAAAATGCTCTTGTATTATGAACAGAAAAAAAAGAGAATCCAAATTTTTTATTATAAAAACACATTTACTTACTTTATAAACTAAAATAGCCTTTCTATTTTTTATAATTTTTATTAAGATAAAAATTTACTTACTGAAAAAAGTGAAACATTAATCGTGAAGAATTCGGTATCCTGCTTACATTTATCAGAAAAAAAAGGTAGAGAAAAAGATAGTAATTTTTATGCATTCGTAGATCACATTTTTATTTTTATGTTTTAATAAGTATTTATTCACTTATTCATTTTTGAGCAGAGGCATAACTTGAAATTAGATTTTTGACTAAATCAAACCAGTTGTTCATAATAATTGATAAATTGGTACTTTCTGTTAGAAATAAAGTTTAAAGATTTAAACTTGAAGGAAGAAAAGAAATCGACATGAAAAATATAAACTCAAGAAATCTGTAAAAAGAAAGAGAGTTTTTAAAATAATTCTACAATTAGTATTTTTTGAAAAATATTTATTTTTTGGAGAGACCTCCATTTTTCCTGCATGTCATTGTAATTCAATTTCATCCTAATATAAAGAATACTATTACTAATTATGCGAAATCAGTCAGTTGGTAAGACCCTGTATACTACACTGTAAAAAATTTCGGATCTAATTACGATAAAAAGTAATGACACCCTGAGTACAGCATAGTGTAAAATCTATTTTTCAGTAAAATCCATATTTTCCGTAAAATTTATAATAATATTTATTTAAGTACAGTGCTTCAGTGATTTTACAGTAAATATTACGGTATATAAGAATTATGGTACATCAGACTTTTTGTTTCGTGAAGTTTTACGTCATAATTGGGGTTTAATGTAAAAAGTACACCTTGAAAAGTACTGGCATCTTGATTGCTTGTACTTTTAAACGTTATTTGATCCAGACTTTTTTACACTGGATTGTACTTGTTTAAAACATGGTCCGTGTTTAAATAAATTTTATTATACTAACAAAATTTATTTCACACAATGATTAATAATTTAGAAACCTAGAACCAATCACATCTCGAACCACTTTACAAAAATAAAATAAATTGCTTTTCATATTTAATACTTTGCTGGCGTTTTTTTTTTAACGTATTTTTTTAAAATCTGTTTTCATACTCTGTTGGAATGCTAGTGAAAAATTAAGAGGAATAATCGAATTTAATCTTAGAAAGTTTATGCCTGTTCTGAAAATCAACTAGATATTTATTTCTTAAAAACAAAAAAGAAAAAGTTTTATCTTATTTTCCTATAAAACTCAATTACGCACCACAATATTGACAGAAAAAATTCGCTTAATATAAGAAACTACATGAACAGAGTGAAATTTTCTCTCTAAAGACGCGCAATAACAGAAGAAGTAAATAAGATATCAAAGTTTTTTTGCTTTCTCTTCTCTCAACAGTAAATGAACAATTTGATTCAATTAATGTGTTGTTCGTGCAATAAAGCACCAAGGAAAAGGTCCAATTCTACACTTTTAGAAGTTATGGAGTGTAATGAAACCTAATATTGTTCTAGTTTGCTGCAACCTTATTATGCTAAGTTGAAAGGTAGAATGGTCCTTCCGGATAAAATCTATGGACTTGATTGCACGATAATGTTGTTAAAATTTATCCGAATTCGAGTTCTCGATGACAGAAGAGCTTCAAAAAATTAATAAAGTGAGAAAGGTTGCTAGTTTTGAGCGCTAAAAACAAAGGCGCTGTAGCAGTCCTAAAAACTCTAGATGGCATCAGCAATAATAAAAAGCATCATAACAAACATATAACTCAGGCGATATTTTGAGTATAACAAGCAGACGATAATTTTGAAAATTCTCTGAGTTTTTTTTTTTTTTTTCTTTTTTCAAATGGTTGTTTTTGGTGTCAAGAAGTTTAGTAAACAAGTTACGATTAACCATAAAATTTTATTAGTACAAAGCTGAGCTACCCGGTACGGGAGAGAAAAAAAGTGAAAAAGTAATGAATATCATCGACTAAAGAGTTTCCAGTATTTGTTGTTGATGTCTTAGTCTGGAATGATTTGAATAGAACTATTTGCATGAAAAGTTATCTGACGGATGGAATGAACTTCAGTTTATGTTTTGAAGTCTTCTTGAGAATGTAAATAAATTTCTTTTTTATATAAAAAACACGGACTCATCAGCTTTAAAATTCGTAACGACGTCCATTCTCAAAACCCACTAGTCGTAAATAAGGAAAAGAACATTGTAAATTAAACTGTTGAACAATTTAAACTAAATGGCTTTTCAAATTAGTGCAAAGGTATAAAAAAATTAAACAGTCAAATACGTTTTTTTCTGAAACTTTCAATTAAAAATTCATTAGATGTTTACGTAAAATTTAAGTATATAATGCTTCCAATGATAGAATATAAATAACATTAAACAAATCATTTATTAAATATTTCCTCTGTTGACCAGATATTTTGTAAACTAATACTCGGAATAAACGAGTTTGACAGTATTTACATAAAGTTACCGATTTCAATAATTCTTTGCAAATATTATTAAAAAACTTTTTACACTAAAATAAAACTATTTTTATAATATTTTCTAAGTTAAGTATTTTTCTTTTATTTTAAACTCTCTTCGTTTACGTAATTATTATTCATCTATTTAACTTCTTAATTTATTAAATTCATCCCTATGAGATATTTCGGAATGCATATTTATGAGGAATACATTTTACCTTTGGAAATAAGTACCTCATCGTGATATTAATTGTGATTGAAAGCATTATTTTGCTAAAGAATATTAAATTCATTTACGTTGAATGGGAAGTACAATCATTATGTCAAATTTTAGTTTAGTAAATGCTAACCAAATTTGTCACCCATATTTAGCTAGCTTTCATAGTAATCAGCTGAAGGATTTTCCCTAATCCGGTTATCATTAACAAATATAGAAGCAGCATAAATCTCTAGTTTCGAAGATGCAGGTTAAATTGGATACTGTTATGTTATACGCTTATGGAAATAGCAATTAAATTTAAATTTCTTTAGTAATTAAGTAAAAAAGGAAAATGTTTTTAAAGATTCACCGAATAAAAAAGAATAATAGTGTTGGAGGCTATTAGTTTTTTTGTTTTTTGTTTTATGCTGGTCAATTTAATAGATGGTGTGATGTGTCAAGCTTGAGTTTGAGCAGTAATATGTTATTGTTTCTTTGTTAAATTCAAAAATAGTACATTGTTTTAAATTTCGATAAAAAGAGTATCATCAGGGAATTTTTCTGGATTACAAAAAGTCAGTAATTGTGCTTGCGTATTAAATATAGTTCTTTTGTATACTTTAAGCTTTATATTTATAACAAAAATGAATCTCATATGCAAACCATAAAAACATAATTTTTGCATCAAGTTATATTTGTTATAAAAAAATTATTTAAAAGTGAATTCCTTCTAGTCGAAAGTTTTTGTAAACAAATATAAAGCCCCAACAATGTTCAGCTATTTTAAAAAATCACGTTGGTTTTTGTGTATTGCTTTTGAGTGTTTAAAGAATAATCGAGGGATAAAAAAAACGGAAAGTGAAAAATATGTATTATTTACTTCACTCATCTTAAGAAGTTTGAATATTCCTTTTCATCACAAGTTTCAAAATTATTTACAAAATTCGTAAAGAGATAGCACTATCGAGAAAGAAGTTACGGCAATCTTACTTTTATTTTTTATTATTAAGATACCTAATAGCTTAGAAGTATACTTAAATTACTATTTATTACATTATTAAAATATTAAATTTTATTACTTAATTTTCTTAATCAGTTAAGTTATACAATTCAAATAATTGTGTTGTTTTCTAAACAACTTCTCAAGATTCAGTCTAAAGCATATAAGGCAACATTTTTAACAATTTCATCACTTAAAGAATGAAAGTTAAAGAATATTTTTTCTCTTTGCGCGCTTTAACAAATCGATTGACTATGGAAACATAATTGGATTTACCCTTTTTGTTTGGAGTAATTTAGATTATTCAAACTATACCTTGAATTATTTTGATTATATTAGATTTAAGGCAATACGCAATATGCAGAAAAATTAATTGGAATTAATTTGTCACCTTATAAAAAAATAACGAAATTTTTAGCAAAATATTTATAAAAACATGGTCTTACATAAAAAAAGAGAAATTTAGTTGATTTACTTTTTTTCCGTTTAACTTAAAGTAAATTTTTATGAATATTTACTATGTAAGAGAAATAATATTTTTAAAAACATATAAATAAAAAAATTCTTAAATATTCTATTTTTATAATGAGTTTATTGCTTAGCAATTTAATACAAAATCCTAAAAAATAAATTTTTGGCGTTTTAACGTTGTAAAGAAGAAGAAAAAAAACAGTTGCATAAAATAAACCTTTTCGATGGTTTACATCACATGCTTCCACTTATCCCGTCACGTAAGGCATAAAAAATATCTAAACGATAGAATGTCATAAGGAATAATTTTCTTGTCAAGTTAGGGATCAAGTTTTACCAAATAAGCAAGAAAGTATTCACCAATCTTTTTTTCTTTTCTTAGTAAATGTACGATATAAATTCTCTATTCTATTGTCAAATTATTTAGCATTTTTATTGTTTAAGAGCCTATAAAGTATTATTTATTCAAAAATATTTGTACTTTTTAAAAATTATTTTTTAGAAACGATAAATTTAAAAAGCTTTAAGTAAGAAGTAAGAAAGGGTAAAATGGATCGTCATTCTTTACGCATGATAAGTAGCTAATATTTTTCGATTTTCCTTTCTATATAATACATACATATATCTTTATCTCTATATAACATAAAATCATAATGGTCTGATACAGTTTTCCATTGTTGTCGGCTCATTTTTATTGGCCGGAAAATCACGTGGTAGGTTGTCATCAGCATAAAATTAACAAATGTCGTAAAGGTATTGTTTTCCTTTAAATATTTTTGTATCCCTAATTTGAACTTATTTTCCAGAACTGCTATTATTAGCGAATATTTTAAATTATGATTGTGAACTCATCAAATTTGTTTGAACAATATAATGTTATAAGAATATAAATGTAATTTTAAAAAATAATTACTTCGAAAAAACTAACTGAATGATCTGTTCACCAAAAGATCTAAATGTAATACTAATAGATAGTAATATTTGGACGTGGGAAGTAGCGTAAGTAAACAGTATTCTTTTTTGTACATATATGTTAAGTGAATAATTTTAACTTTAGTAGATAAACTGTTTTTTGCTAAGAAAAAACAATTAATGGGAAGCAATCATCGGGGTTGGTGAGCGGTAGCGAACAGGGGCTTAGCCCCCTAGTATAATATAAGAAGAGAGTAAAATGATAACAAATAGACAATCACAGAACACTTGCGGTTAGTAACGTTCAAAACAGCCAATTAAAATTGAGAACGCATGTGTTTGTAAAGGTAATAATTTTTATTAATCCAGTTTTTCCTTATTCATTTCAATATCGTTTTGGTTGTCATCAGCATAAAATTAACAAAAGTCGTAAAGATATTGTTTTCCTTTAAATATTTTTGTATCCTTAATTTAAAGTTATTTTCCAGTACTGCTATTAATAGCGAAAATATTGAATTATGGTTGTGAACTCATCAAATTTGTTTGAACAATATAATGTTATAAGAATATAAATGCTCTTTTAAAAAACGATTACTTCGAAAAATCACTTCTGTTCACCAAGAGATCTAAATATTTATAATACTGAAGGGATTTTATTTATCAACCTTGTCAACCTTCATCTATCAAAAGGTACCTCTAGATGGAATCAAGTTAACAGGTCTTATATACTAGTGATTTGGTATTTAATATTTATAGTGGTAGTTACGCCGCTTTACTCCCCTTCCAGAATTTTATCTGTGGTAGAATTCGTTGAACGAATACCACTAGTTGATTAATGCAGTTTATTTATTTATATCATTTTTGCTCAAAGTATTTTTTCTTCATTTTTTTTTAGCATTTATTTATAGCATTTCGCTCATTTTTTTTTTCTCAATGTTGTTTATTACCGGGAGACTTAATTTACTTCACCGGATATTTTTCTTCTTCTTTGAGCAGTATATTTTAAAGCAAATCAACTGTTTAATGTGGACCAACCATCAATGTTAGCAAGTTCATATCACGTCCGTATGTCACCATTGAAGGGATTATAATTATCGACTATACCAACCTTCATCAATCAAAATGTACCTGAAGATAGAATCAAGTCAACATGTCTTATATACTAGTGATTTGGAATTTAATATTTATAGTGGTAGTTACGCCGCTTTACTCCCCTTCCAGAATTTTATCTGTGGTAGAATTCGTTGAACGAATACCACTAGTTGATTAATGCAGTTTATTTATTTATATCATTTTTGCTCAAAGTATTTTTTCTTCATTTTTTTTTAGCATTTATTTATAGCATTTCGCTCATTTTTTTTTTCTCAATGTTGTTTATTACCGGGAGACTTAATTTACTTCACCGGATATTTTTCTTCTTCTTTGAGCAGTATATTTTAAAGCAAATCAACTGTTTAATGTGGACCAACCATCAATGTTAGCAAGTTCATATCACGTCCGTATGTCACCATTGAAGGGATTATAATTATCGACTATACCAACCTTCATCAATCAAAATGTACCTGAAGATAGAATCAAGTTAACATGTCTTATATACTAGTGATTTGGTATTTAATATTTATAGTGGTAGTTACGCCGCTTTACTCCCCTTCCAGAATTTTATCTGTGGTAGAATTCGTTGAACGAATACCACTAGTTGATTAATGCAGTTTATTTATTTATATCATTTTTGCTCAAAGTATTTTTTCTTCATTTTTTTTAGCATTTATTTATTTATTTATAGCATTTCGCTCATTTTTTTTTCTCAATGTTGTTTATTACCGGGAGACTTAATTTACTTCACCGGATATTTTTCTTCTTCTTTGAGCAGTATATTTTAAAGCAAATCAACTGTTTAATGTGGACCAACCATCAATGTTAGCAAGTTCATATCACGTCCGTATGTCACCATTGAAGGGATTATAATTATCGACTATACCAACCTTCATCAATCAAAATGTACCTGAAGATAGAATCAAGTTAACATGTCTTATATACTAGTGATTTGGTATTTAATATTTATAGTGGTAGTTACACCACAATATTAATAGATAGTAATATTTGGACGTGAGAAGTAGAGGCACAAGCGTAAGCAAACAAAATTCTGTTTAGTATATATATGTCAAGTGAATAATTTTAACTTTAGTAAGAAAGCTGTTTTCTGCCAAGAAAAGACAATTATTTCGAGGCAATCATCGGATTTGGTGAGCGGCAGCGAACAGGGGGCTTAGCCTCTTAGTATATATATATATATATATGTATAGTTAGATTGTCAGATTTTGCAACCTTTCTTTGATTTGCAGGGAACATCATTGAACTGCAACATCAATTATTGAAAAAGTTTGAACTAAAAATAGAATTTCTGGCAGGTCAAATTTAAGTAAGCTGTCATCTACTCATAATCATTTAAATGAAAATACAAAAAGGCAATTCCATGGTGGGGGACGGAAAAAATGAACATAAATTTCTTAGAAAAACTCTCTTATAAAGCATGAGTCTCTAATCATAAAATTTTTCAAATCAAATGTTTAGTACACCACAACCTATCAAAATTAAATTTTTTTTAATAAAGACTGATTATATTAAGTTCAAATTAAATGGATTAAATTGTAGGTGTCAGATTTAAATCATACGATAGCAAAAAAATTATTACTCATTTACAAATTGTCTTAACTCAGTGAATTTGTTTGTAGTTTAAATATGAATTTGATTGAATTTCGAAACTGACCTTAAAATAAAGAATTCTATGCAGTTCTTAACTTGCAAAATATTATGTATAATTAATTTGAAATTGTTTACTTTGGAGTCGGACCTAAAGGTTTTGGTGTTGGACCTTAATCAAGTTTAATCTTCAAGATTAATTTAAATTTAAGATAATGATAACAATTAAAAATACTGAAATTTGCTTTAATTTTTATGTAAATACTATAAACATTATTTGTCGATTGAACACATTCTTTAAATTTATATTGTCCTCTATTTGCTGTTGAACTAGGTGGATCAATGTGTTTTATAACATTTTCCAGTCTACAAAAGTTAGTTGAAAAAAATACTAGTTTTAATTTTAACTGTGCAGCGTATATTATTAACAATGTAAATTGAATTCATATAAGCATCACTATCATTAAGCATCACTGGCGTAATTTTTTTTTTTTTTTTTGTGAATGAGTTTTTTTATTTCAAATACCGTTTACTTTAAACAAATTTGTTTCATAGAAACACCGTTTTGAAGCATAACTATAAAAAAAATAAAACTGTGTTTTAAGATAGTTTTAGAAATGTTAATTTGCTGACCTATGTTACCGCGTTTACGTTGATTATTGAGTTTATCTAACATAAAAAAATAAAAGATTATTAAATATTAAAGAACATGAAACAAATTCTTTAATGAGAGCTATAAGCTAGAAAACATCACTGATGTTGTCTTTAAAATATCTAAAAAAAAAATGAATGTTTTGCAGTCTAAATTTTATCAATAGCTGGTTTTAAGCCAATGAAAAATTTCATTACTTAAACGTCCCTCCCAAACGATCTAATTTAACGATCTAATCATATAACATCAGTAAGAGTGGATTAACTTTTTGTTCTTTTACATATTCGCATTTTCAGATTCGACCTAAATGAGTGCCGTGATGAGTTTGAAATTTAAATCTTCAGTACAACACATTCTAGCATTTTAACACAAAAATATAAATACATGCTAATTGGCTCACTGACGCTTTTGACAAATAATAAAATAAATTATCAACTTTGTTAAAATCAAACTAGGTACCTACTTGCTTTAATTAATTTTTGCTGTGTGAGCAATTAATAATTTCCATTGCGAGACAAAGAATTTTATTTGTAAAGGTATTATTTTCGTCCAAAGTAAACAAAATTTAACTGTTATAAATTTCTTAATTAAAAGAAAATACAGAATTGCAACAGTAAATTAACATTTTTAAGCAAAAAATAAATTTAAATAAATAAATTATTTTATTTTACTGAATTTGTGTAAGAACTGAAAGACAGTAATAACCAAGTAAATCAGCATACTACGTAAAACGGTTGGTCTTTACATTTATTTGACACGTTTAATTGGCAATTAAAATGGACTTTAGCTTACCAACCAGTTTCATTTGCCTAGACTTTTTTATGCCTAGATGGATTTTGATTTAAAAAACTTTTCTTTTCTTAATATTGAAACCCAGGAGTCGAGACTTAATTAATCTAAATCTTAAATGTGTGTACTAAATAAGTGATTCCCAATATTTTTGGGCTACGGAACACTAAAAAATTAATCTTATTTTGGCTTTTTTATAAATAACGTATATTATAACTATTGTAAACGTATTAACTAACTATTTGACAATACTTGGAATGAAATTTTTGTATCTATTCATCTATAAATATTTTAAATGAGGTATTATGTCCGACAATTAATTCGCAGTTCTGGAGACGTATCAAGTGTAGTCATTTATTTTTCAGCATAGGTTATGAATGGGGAGTGTCGATGATTAACTTTAAAGCAGTCTAAGGGAGCTACATTTAAAGCTTTTATTGTGAAAACATTACAGGACAACACAAAATAATTATAGCTGCAACATCTTTTGGAGTTGCCCCTCCCCGTTCCGTAAATGAATATATATATATATATATATATATATATATATATATATATATATATATATATATATATATATATATATATATATATATATATATATATGAATATATATATATATATATATATATATATATATATATATATATATATATATATACAAATATATATATACAAATATATAAAACACAAATTAATAAGAAAAACATGAATAAAATAAAAACTAAAATGCAGAGAAATAGGAATGGGAAAAGCAATAGTCGTTCTCAAGACACATCTATTGCTATAAATGCGATATTTCTGAATAAAGAATAATTATCCTAAGATAAAAATTATTCTTTATATGTGTCGATATCGCAAAAAACATATTGTTGAAAAATAGTGAAAAAAGTAAAAAGTAATCTAACTTACCGGCATGTAGCAAACTAACGGCGTGTTTAGGTTTAAAGGTATGATAATAAAACAGTTAGTAAAATTGGCGAAGAGGTAAAATATTTGAAGTTGTGCTTATAGCTTGAATCGAATAAAAATATATATTTGATCGAAGTAGAAAAATATTTTAAGTAAGTAAAAAATTAGTGCTGCCATCTATGAGAAGAATTAACAAAATTAGGAAATAAATTTATTAGCACCCAAAAATGGGGAAAATATATTATGTTTAACGAATTCAATAAAAAAGAAAAAAAAAATCATCATTTTCATCCTATCATTTATACGGATAGAAAGTCGTTTATAAACTTTATCCTCCATTCATACATCCTTACATAATTTAATAGTATACACATTTTCATCATACATAGGGTGACTTATTTAAAAGTCAGAGCCTGCACATAAAATGGATAGAAAGTCGTTTATAGACTTCATCCTTCATTCATACATCCTTGCATAATTTAATAGAATACACATATCCATCATTCATAGGGTGACTTATTTAAAAGTCAGAGCCTGCACATCAAATGGATAGAAGCCGTTTATAGACTTTATCCTTCATTCATACATCCTTACATAATTTCAAAGACTACACGTATCACCAGCATTCATTTGGGGTGGTTTTTTAATAATCCAGAGCCCATTCCATTTATACAAAAAAAATAAAAAAAATAAAAAAATAAAAAATAAAAAATAAAAAAATAAATAAATAAATAAATAAAACTGTTTATTATACTGGATAGTTAAAATAATTAAATTAATATTAAGAGGCTACAAATTATTAAGAAGAAACTAAAAAAATTTAACCAATCCAGTATAAAAGGTCATACATCCAAACTGTACCGTCCAGTGGCTTTAGAACAGTTTATCATAGTTAGTTCCTACCTTAAAAAAATCAGAGCTCATTCTAAAAGTAGAAAAATAAAAATAAAATTTTTTTTTTAATGTACCAAGTTTTTTAGGATATTTTTAAAATAGAATTTTAGAAAAGAACTAGGAAAATGGCTATTGATTAAATCGTTTTTATATTTATCAGTATCTATTAAAAACTCTTTAAAGTTAGAATTATTCCTGTAAAATCTATGAATTTGATTGGTAATAATATTAGAAAAAACCTTATTGGCTAAGTTAGAGTTAAAATCAATGCATTTTTTTATTGGAAAGTTAAAATCATTTCTTTTGTCAAAAAGTTTAAATGTAATATTTTTATCTTCATTAATATTAAGAGTCAAATCTAAAAAATTTGCTGAAGTGTTACTATTATTTGTTTTATTAAGAATTAATTCATTAGGATAAATATGTTTGGCTAGAATATCGAAATCATGAAAATTTATAACTAATAAATCATCAATGAATCTGAGAAAGAAGGAATTAGTTGGAAGATTAACATATGATTTAATAAACCTATATTCTTGTAGAAAAAGAAAAATATTGCAGATGTTAGTACTATATATAACATATATAGTACTAACATCTATATATATATATATATATATATATATATAACATAAAAAGCTTCAATTTATCTTTTTATGCTATTCCTTTTCTGTAAATCCTTTTCTTTTCTTTTATTATTCTAATCGAAACACTTTCTCACACATTATAATTCACATCCTGTCCTTTAATCCATTTTTGAATCAAGTATGCATTAATTAAAAAATAAGAAATTTTTCCCTTTGTACAAATTTGGTTACTTCATTTTCATATGAAAAGCGCTATTAGAAATGCTATTTTTATAATTGCATATCCATTTCTTAGTTATTTCAATGTAATGTTATTGGAAAAACCATTTTATTTTTTTTAAAGAAAAACTAGTGTTTTTATTCTTTTGTACGTATTTTAATTACTTAAAGAGAATCGAAAAGCATTAAATAAATAATTGATAAATATCCAAGTATAATGAAAGGTTTATATTACTGATTAATAAAAAGACCTAACTCTCGAAACCTATTTCTTTCCCTCGGTTTCCGTGGAACACCATATGAGAACAGCTACACTGAATTATATAGTTTATTTACGTTTGGGGAGCCTATACGCAGTCGTCTCCCGACTATTCACTTTCTACTCATTGGTTATAAGAACCAAGTGTTGGAGACTGCTTTTTCGAGATGTTACTAACGCAAACTTTAAACTTTTTTTATAATATATAAAAAATCCACAAAATTAATGTCATAGTAATTTTTATAAATCTTAATAAATTAAAAAAGAATCTTATTAATATGCCAGTTTAAGAATTTCGCAATACATTATTTGCTTTTAATCAATACCCTTTCTTTACATGAATTCGAACTAACTACAATGAACATATCTTATTTTTAGATAGCGAAAGACAATTTTTTCAATAACTTATGATTAATATTTATTTTTTGAAAATGAAACTCAGATAATCTTACTTTTGCAAACAGATTAATTCCTGAGCGGCTGATTAATTTCAGCTTTCTCCGTGTTTTGAGCTTTTATAAATTCTTTTTTCGCCTAAATAATCACCAAAAATATGGCCTTCAATTTTAATTAAGCTCCATGATTGAGTCAGCTCCTGGTTTTGACGTTAAGGAACATAATGAGATTTTAGAACTAATTTCCTTCGAAGTAAAAAAACTAAATTAATAAAATATTAGAATATCTATAGAAGAAACGCTGTTCATAATTACTATGATTTTATTCATGTCAAGAAGAGTGTAATCTTACCATCTGAGCTACTTTCTGACTTGCAAGAGTACTCAAACCTTTACTACACTATAAAAAATTTAAGCTTACCTCTTAACATCAAAAATGGAAGCAATTTTTTTTTCATCAAAGTAATTAAATAAAGCACTGCAGATAACTCTCGCTTCTTGGTATTTCACTACACCAAGAATTAAGCATAGCTCCTCATGTAGTGAAACACAGCGATAGTTCTTTTATATTACATAATGATGATACTACTTAATGATGACTTGTAGATGCCATAAATTTTTGTTATTCAGTAACATTAAAATTGATAATAACAATAAGATATGATACACGTAAGAGCCAGTAAAGTTATTTTTATGACTTGAAAACCTCAACCCCTGCTCGCTTCTCTCGCTGATTCCCGTAAATGCTTCCTGTTCATCTTTTTTTTCCCTTTAAATGTCGATATTTTCCCCAGAAACACAAAATATTTTGTAGTCAAAATATTAAACTATTGTAGCTTGATGTAAGAACATTTTACTAACATATTATTTATTACAATTCAAAGAAAAAACGGTTTTTATAGCTCTTTCAACGGTTTTTATAGCTTTTTTTCATTTTATTATAGAAAATTTCACTATAAATCTTAAGACTGATATCTGGCAACATAATGTCTCTCTCTTTCTTTTTTTTTTCTTTTTTTTTTTTTTCTTTTTGCTTCTTTTGATTAACATATACACGAGTGCGGGCTTATAAAATAAAGAAATAAATGTTTTGTGAGGAAAATATTAATTTTCTAGAACAATGGTTAAATAGTCAATATTTAAAGCAAAATTGCTGGAAAAAATCTCGCAAAAGCACTTAAATTTACAATAACTTTCTAAAAAATTGGAATTTCGACACAAAATTTGCTTTAAGCTGACAAATAAAAATGGTTCTTTCAATCTGCCAAATTTTAACTCCGCAGTTGCATTTCAGAGGCTACAAATCAACCAAGCATTATATTTTTAATTCTGAAGTTGCATTCCTACGAATTGTATATCATCTTGTATGATGTTTTCCTACAAGTTTAACAGTTAGTAATTGTAACACTAATTACCAAATTCTTATTTTTTTGTTCTTTGTACATTTTCCTACTCGTCTTTGTAACTTCAAGTTTCTAAGTCTTATATTTTTTGGGCAACAAAAAAGTTCAACATTCAGTGGCAACAGCCGCCCTTCATGATTTTTTAGTTTGGTGAAATATTGCATTATAATAAAACCTAAGAACAGTTAGTTTATGAAGCATACCCACACTAATTCTCAAAATTAAATTTGTCAGTAAATAAAACATACGCGTAGAACAAAAATAAGATTAAGACGTATTCGAATTCAGCTCAGCAGAACAAAAGCGTATAGCGCATAAAATTTGAATCTTATTAGAATATTTATCACAATTGACAGGTATTTAAGAACTAAAATATAATTATTCTTATTACAAACTAAGAACATGCATACAATTTGTAATGACGAGCTTTTTCTGTAGATGTATAGCAAAGTGATTACTACAACAAACACCAAACTATTTCGTATTCAATTTTAAGCAATCTAACTACCTCAAAATTTGTGCTTTTGGAAGCGAAAATTATTCACAATTGTTGTGAATAAGCTTGAGTTTGTTGTAAGTTTTTTTTTCAATTATTGATGTTAAGTTTTAACTACACCATTTAAAGAGTACATGAATGCTCGATTTGATGTTAATTTCAAATAAAATATTACTTCATACAATTTTTCAACATGTTTAATACAAAATTCGAAGACCTATTGAGACCAGAATTTTAACAGGGTAGTGATCAGTGATGACAGACTGATCTCTGCAAACAGAAAATTGAGCTCCAAATAAAAATTATCGACAATCCTAATTTCTACAAAATTTTAATTAACTGACATTCTCCGCTTAAGATTTGTGTCTGACAAGCCATACCACAAAAAAATTTAAAGTCAATTAACCGTTTTTCAACTAGCCAGTGCGCTTGGATTCCAGTTGGAACTCTATTTTGAAGTAAAAAAATTATTGTTTCCTCAATGGTGCATTAAAATTTCATTTTCCTAGCAGACTATAAATGAAAAAAAAATTTTTTTCGGCCTAAAACAAAAATAGTAAGGGGGATCACTTTCGGTATAAATTTCTAACACCACCCGAAATAACACTTTTTTCTTTTGAACCACTTTCGTTGCAATAACTTTTTCTTTTTAGGCCTGACAAAATAATTTCTTCTTTTTAGTTAATTTTTAAAACGTAATTCTAGAACTTTTACTTTTATTCAACATTTTAGCAAGCTATCGTGGAAATACGATTTCAAAGAAAATTTGAATAATCCGATTTTTTTTTCTAAGCATTTGTGAAGAAAATATAAGATTTTGAATCATTGTAGTATTTTACTAGGGGTCTACAATGCCATGCTCTCTATCACTCTTTTTGATTGTTACACGACCCGCGACAGCCTGGTTCTTTCATGAGAAATTAGAATAAAATCTATTATTCTTGTTTAACAAATACGCTTGCACATAGACTTTAACCATCTGATATTTTGACGGTACGATATTTCTCTATTGCATAAAATAATATACTGACCAAATAATTAAAAAGAATGTAATCTTATTTGTTTTCCTCGAAAAAATGAACTTCCATGTTGATGCCTAATATACGTCTGTTATAACCGGCGAATTGAGTGTTATCAGCAGCATGATGTTATTAAGTTAGATTACATAATTTAAAATCAAAATTTTAAAAAAAAGCAAACAAGAATATATTGCAATTCTTTTTACTGCTTTAGTGTTTTGAAACTCATAGCTTAGTAAGTAGTCTTATTTATTTAATTTTTATTCCAAAATTAGTCAAATAAAAATAGTTTATACAACGTATAATATTTATTGAGTTAATGATGCTAACTTAAAGTTACAGTAATTTAAACGAGTCATTAAAATACATGATTACTTCGCACTACTTTGTATAAATGTATATCAGTAGTAATGTTTTATTGATATACGTATAATTTATATAAAGTTTGTCATGGTTTACACAAATACTTTAATATCACAAGCGCTTTATTTCCTTTAGCATTTACTTTCAATATTCAAACATTTTTAAAGCAATCGAGATGTTGCTGTTGCCAAAAGGAAGAAACAAATTCAACCTTCTTTCCGAGGTTGCGTAGGTATTTTATTTACGTCGTACTAGAGCTGCACAAAGCGCTATTGCCGACTGTCTGGAAAACATCCCCGAGGATGATCCAAGAACATGCCATCTCAATTTTGATCCACTGGCGCGGGGATGGCTCCCCTGCTTTGGTAGGCCGTTGATCTGCGCGTGAAGTAGTGCCCTTTACGGTAGAACAGTTTAACGAGGACTGATACGTCACACCTTCTGTCCCTACGCAGGCTGATCAAAGTGGTCACCCACCCGCTTACTGACAGCAGTCAGTGATGCTTGACTTCGGTGCTCTATTGGGAACCGTGTCTTTACGATCAGTCCACTGCGGGACCCGAAGTAACGTCAGAGATTTATACATGAAGATTATTATAAAGTTTTGCACGGATTGCCTAAATAAACTTTGCGACTAACTTTTTATTTTCCTTATCATTTTTCATTCGCTTTTGAACCATTTTTATAGAATTTAATCGCTACTGTTGCCACCTGAAAGAAGAAAACAATCACCCGTTTATCGGAATCAAATTAGAGATTTATGCAGATAGACTATTGACTAACAAAAAAAAACAATTATAAGTATTTGGGTCCATAATGTTTAGAATATGACTATTAACTGTTAAACAGAGCATTGAATATTATCTGTTTTAACGCAAATGTTCATTTATGCAAAAACTGCAGCGCACACTCTTGCAACATTTACATTAATCTAAAAAGGAAAATCTATTACATTTAATTTGGTTTTTCTGAAACATCAATTTACTGAAACACGTGTATATGCCAAAATAATAATGAATAAACAAGATTTCGGAAGTAAATGTTTAACTGGAAACTTTCCGATCATTCTAAAGAATAATTATCAATCTGTATCTGAAAGCGCGTATAAATTTTAATCATCTATTTCATGCAGAGCTTTCCAATTTACTCTTTCAAATTTTCAAATTATTCGCATATGCTAAGCAAAACAATTGTTTTTAACGTATTTAAAGATTAATAATTTGGATATGAAATTTTAATGTCATCTTTACCGGTATCGAAAAAATTATATCTTCCAATTTGAATTATTCTAACCACCAATAGTGAAGACATTTTAAGAGGACACGGCAGAAGAAAAAAAGAAAGATAGATATAAAACAGTAAAAAATACTTTTAGAGCTCTTTTTCATTTATTTTTTAAACGACTAATAATAAAGTGTGTTTAAAACAAAATAATTAGTACAAAAAAATGTGATTTGACTAGACATTTTGCTAAATTTGCAGCAAAGTTTTACAATAATCTAGGATTCGATTTCTAGAATTAGTTTAATGTTTGCGAAATAGAAATCGATACAATTAGTCATGTACATTCATTAGTAAGAATAGAAAAAAAACAATTCAAAGTTAAAATCATAAAACAGATAAATATATATACAAGATGTCATAACCATAATACAAAGGAAATTGGAATTAACTCCGAAATTTAACAGTGGAGGATCATTTGACCATATACCACAGGAAACATTTCATTAAATTCCTCATCAGTCATCATCAGTCCATCCATCTAGCATCCATTTGTCATCCGATGGCCATCAAAACCATCTGCCCAATTCGAAACAATTGTCTTAAAGTTCTGTAAACATAACGAATCAGCACCTGTCATTAAACATGAAGTTTGCGCCATCAAGCCTAACTCGATTTCTAATCAATAGTCGATCGGGAAAACTTAAATGGAAATGGAGGTTTGCCTTTTGGATTATTGATCCAATTCTAAGTGCTTGGCGATTAAGTATGTCATCCGAAAACAATGATTAATGACTTTCTCTTTCTGAAAGAATAAATACACATATTTAATAGCAAAAAGAATGTGGTTGAATATCTTGATCAGTTTTTCTCTATTTTCTTTATTCTCTTTGGCGCAATACTGTCTACCAAAGACCTTTTTTGTGGAAGGGCTAATGCCTTGCTATAGATGACGATTTATGACAGTAAAAAATCAATTTATTTTAGGTCCTTTTGAAGTTCGAGAACTCTGAAAGCCATTTGTAGGGACTCGTTTAGAAAATATTTATTGAAGCAAATATTTGAAAGCGATAAGGAATTGAAAAAAGTTTTCGTGAAATCGAAACGTTGAGGAATTGCGTTGATCTTTTTGTGAATAAAATGGAATATAATATGATATTAGTGAAAATAGATTTCACTATATTGGTGGAAAGTAAAATCTTAAAACTCAATCTATCAAAATTTAAGTTTCAAAGATTTTGAAGGTCTAACTTCTGAATAAAGAATTTTACTTTGTAAATTATGTAAACACCGATTTTCAACATGGTTTTAATTTTTAAATTGAACTTTATAAAAATTGCACGGGAGTTTATTAATATTTAAGGTCCTTAAAAAATCCCTACCGGTTCGTTAACAACCTGTATTTTTTGCAAAAGTCCTACCGGTCCTACCTATTTTATATGATAAATCATATAAAATAGAAAGTAAATAAAAGAAATCCTATTAATGAACGTTGTACCTATAATTTCTTAAGACTAATCTTTTTATCTTTATTTCTAGTTGGGCTATGTAAATGTAGTAATTTATTTTTTTAATAAAGAAAATCTCACAAAAGTGTCAGTTCAAAAACTATTTTTAAATTTGAATTTAAAGCTCAGAAATCTAAATTGTAGATTGAAAAAAAAAATCTGTATTTTATTGAAGTATATGTATATAATAGACAAAACTACATAATAAGCAAATCCAAAGATAAATTAAACTATAAAATTAACTCACCTAAGCACTTCAATTACTAAAACTAATTCAATATTTGATAAGTACATAATAAAACTTAAATTATTCTGAAAATATTCTATTCTTTTACGTGTATTCAATCTCAACATTTTATATCTATTTTAAAATGGTGTCTTATCAAAACTATGATCGCATTTCAGCAGTCTTTAATCTTCGAATAAACCGCACGATTCAACATTTAATCAGTCCAAAGCACTTAACTGATTTCAAATGCAGCATAAGGTTTGATTATGAATCTTTGTTGCCAAAATGATATCCAACTTTAATAAATGAACCGAGAAATGACAATGAGAATCTCCAATCAGATGGTCGCATTTCAGGGGAAATATTTCAGCTATAATGTTTTGGATATTGAATTTCTCGGGAGATTCTACAGAAATTGTTTTATGCAGGTAAATGATAAGTTGTAACAGTACGTAAACAGTAAAATCTTTGATTCGATTTGAAAAATCAATTTGTCCTTCCCAAAGAAACATTTTCTAGTATTAATTCTCATCAGTTAAAAAAAAAGATGTGAAAATTTTTATCTTTGGTATAGATTCTAAATAAATATATATTAAAGCTAACTTCTTCAAATAAAACTTCTCTAGGTATAACTATACAAAAAATCTGTTTCTTTAGGAAAGTACTTGTTTATGAATTGGACTACGTAAACAGTAAAGTCTGTGGTTTTATTTGGAAAATCGATGTTTCATTCAAAAATGAAAAGTTTTCTGATATTAATAATCCTTATCAGTTAAAAAGAAGATATTCTGACGAGGAAAATTTTATCCTTGGTACATATTCAAACTAAATATATATATTAAATATAACTTTTTCTAATATGACATTTTTGGCAATATCTTTATACAAAATCAGATTCTTATGTAAAGATAGATTCGACTATGTACACAGTAAAATCTTTGATTTAATTTGGAAAAACCATTATCTCTTCGTAATTAAAATTTTTTTGTCTTTAATCCCCATCAATTGAAAATAAGATATTTTGAAGTGGGAAGTTAGATCCTGCTTACCAAACTTTGGTACATTTAACCAGGTCCCGACTTAGCCTAATTGAGGCCCGGGGCCAAAACTTCCTTGGGGCCCCTCTTCTGCTTCACTACTTCAGTAATGAAGAACCGAACTTTAAATTTTTCGCCTCATTATAGATATTTAACAAGAAATTTGAGTCCCGCAGTGGACTGATCGTTAAGACACGGTTCCCAGCAGATCACCGAAGTCAAGCATCACTGGCTGCGGTCAGTGTGCGGGTGGGTGACCACTTGGATCAGTCTGCGTAGGGACCGAGGGTGTGCGGTATTGGTCCTCGTTAAACTGTTCTACCGTAAAGTGCTCGACTTCGCGTGCAGGTCGTTGGGCTACCGAAGCAGGGGTGCCATCCCCTCTGCAGAGGATCAAAATTGTGATGGCATGTCTTCGGATCATCCTCAGGGATGTTTCCCAGACCGTCGCCAATAGCCCATTGTGCAGCTCTAGTGCGACGTAAATTAACAATAACAAATAACAACAAGAAATTTGACCCATAATAGCTAGAAAGTCCCCCTTCCTCCAATCGACAGATGAATCGTTCTGTCCATTTTATTGATTTTCTGACAATTTTAATTTCATCATGCTGAATTCAGTTTTCTGGTTGTTAACTTTGTCACCTGGGTGCGAAAAATTTATATCCTTGCTGAAATTAGGGCGGAATTAAGCTAAATTTTCGCAATGACAATGGCTCAATTAAGCCAATCAGAAGCCCATATTTTTTCTAATGTCGCATTTTGCAATATGTAAAAGTACAAGCTTTTCATTGGCCAAATTTGTCATTGCGATTCGTCCTTGCGAAAATTTAGCTGAAATCCGCCAGAGAAAGCCATGGATTTACGAAATAAACATTTTTTGCTTTCATACTATAGATTAATGAAGAAGCTAATTTAAAACTGATGGATTTTACACTCGACATATATTTTGCTTAAAAAAAGTTCATTTAAGAAGGAAACCTAAAATAAACTATTTATTCGATTTGGGGCCCCTCTCTGACGTGGGAGCCCGGGGCAGCTGCCCCTTACGCCCATGCCTTAGTCAGGCTCTGCTTTTAACAGTACTAGTGTACTTTGAGATGACGCAAAAATTTTCCGTTTTTAACCTCTATTTTTAATAAACACTTGCTCACTTTATCTGTCATCGGTTATTTTTTTCCTTCATTAACTGTAAGTTAACATCAATCAACTTTTAAATTTATGTTTGTAAAAATACCATGAGATGGCTAATCTTAATCAGTAGCTTAATCGTTACGCATCAGAGCTTTCCTGAGATCCTAAAATGGAATCAAAGAGATAGCGAGCTCGAATTCCACCGTAAACCGGGAGGCATCTTTTTATATATTTATTGTTATGAACGGATGCACAGGCTTGTGTGATCAGTAAGTACAAAGCTCGTCTTATATGCCGCCATGTCAAATCGTAATATAGATAGCATATACGATAGAGAAAAAGATCACACACATATATCCTGGTACACGGAGGGACTCGAACCCAATACCTCTACGTTACAATTGATGCAGATTTGTACTGTCTTTCTCTAATTTGAGCATTCTGTTCTTAATATTGAAAGTAGCTTGTAATAAATCTTTATAATGAGCACGCAATCCTGAAATTAATAAATAAGTAGCAAAGTTTCTTCAAATTATTTTTTTCAGCGATCTCGGCTTTTCACTAGAGCGGAAATTATCTGGGAGGTAGCCGGTTTGAATCAAAGCATAACCATGGATGTGTTTCAGTAAATAAATAAATTTTATTTAGATACAGATACAGGCTCAGGTGCTTAATGAAATGGCTTGTGTTAAAATTCAGGACAGAAAGCTCAGAAATGAGGAAAAACAGCTCGAAGATATTGAGCCTGGTATTTTTACGTCTTAAAGTGTTTAGTGGAAGGATAATACTCCTTGGTAATAATAAATTTTTATTAACCCAATAGTGTATGGTTGTTTCACTTGCACCTCGCTGGACTGTATTCTAGCAGTCTTTCGTAAAATTTCACTATCCGTTTTTCAAACTGAAAAGAGCGCTAATCGTACTTTGAAATCCACGCATTTATGCAAATAAATAAAATAAATCTCACTACCCCTCAAAAAGATGGATAAAACAGTCACTACAGTTTGGGTTTGACGTTAAGTCTTCCTTGTAAAACTAGCAGTGAGATGCGCGTGGCTGAAGTCGTGTTCTTGGCCATAGATGGCGCCACTGACAAAAAAAAAAAGAAACTCACTCTCTGCCTTAAAAATTCGCTTGCTTTCAAGCAGGCTGGCTGATATTGGCAAGTGGCTTAAGTAACAACAACTTTGTTCGGGTTACGTAGCAGAACATAATCTTAAGGTTTGAGGGTCTAACCTTAAAAATGCTAAATAATTTGTAAATACGATATTTTAAGTTACAAAATTACATAAAAATGCATTTTCGCTTTATAAACATATCATTTTTTTGACGGATTTGTATTTTTGACCTTCAAAATATGGAGGGTAGCAGCAATTTTGGAAATATGGTTCCAATAATTTGAAAAGAAATATGTTCAAAAGTTTGGTACCTTAAATGTAAATTTTAATTTTTGCGTATTTTGCCATCTCAAAGAATTTGTATTTTTAAAGTTTAAATAACTAAAGAATTTTTTAAACTTTTCCTTGATTCGCTTTATTAGTTCTGGAGATATGCTGAGACACTCGATAGGAGCAATTAAGATTTAAGGGGTTGAAACTTTGAACCTTCTCGCCTAAATTGTTAGGACCCTATTTTCGAGTTAGCAATGAAAATTAAATTAGAATAATAAATATATATTAAATTGTCCGTATTTAAAGTTCCTTATTTAGAGTTTTTTTTAACAGCTTTAATTTCAGCTTTTTCTACAACTTTATTTCTGGCGAAAGTATTGATAGACAGAGATTTTCGTTGGTTATTTTTTTATTCATCATATTTTGCCTTTTAGGCTGTTTAAAAGTTTAAACTTTTTGAATAGTTTAAATTATATCTGTGTTCCTCTTCAAAAGTTCAATCAAAATTAGACACATAACTTTTTAATAAGTGACAAACTAATGCAGTGACATTCTTAATAATGTAGTTAGTTTTATAATAATCTAATACTATTGTCAAAATATTAACATGAGTAATACTTTTGCCCAATAACTATAATTAATTGACGAAATAATTTTTATAACATTAAAAACATCTTTTCTTCAAATGTCATAAAGATATTTGAAATAAATAATTTGTTTTGTATGTTTTTCTTTTTTTTTTTTTTGTTGAAAGAGTTATATTTCTTTAAGACAATTTTAATACCTAAAATATTTAAAATTTATCTCCATTAAAAAAGTAAGTATTAAACTTTTCTTTAATACGAGAACTAATTCGTTACTTTTGAGTTTAATTCATTTTACTAAAAACATCTTTTCTTCAAATGTCATAAATATATTTGAAATAAATAATTTGTTTTGTATGTTTTTCTTTTTTTTTGTTGAAAGAGTTATATTTCTTTAAGACAATTTGAATACCTAAAATATTTAATATTTATCTCCATTAAAAAAGTAAGTATTAAACTTTTCTTTAATACGAGAACTAATTCGTTACTTTTGAGTTCGAAAACTAAAACTAACGACATCTTTCTTATTTTGGATTGAGATGTGTTAGAACAAAAAAAAAATATATATATATATATATATATATATATATATATATATATATATATATTTTATATAGTACTTAAAACTTTTTTAAGTACTTGCATTTTTATTGCTTTTTTCAATATCTGCAAGAATGGAAGAAATTTTATTTGGAGTAGCAATTTTAAAAAACTTCATTTTCATAAAAAATACAAAAACTCGGTCTCAAGGAGATAAAAGAACTATCAAACAACTTAAAGTGGTTGTTTCGAGAAAAAAATGGATAAAATTGATTTTTAAACTAAGAAGTTTAACGCGTATAACAACGTTGACGGATCTCAATTTTTTTACATACTCATGAAACCGCATCAGTAAAGAAAAGAGTATTATTTTCACTAAAATCAAATACAAAAAGTGAACACACGCATTTCATGGCTATCTAGAAGGATATCTAGATCTAGGAAAACTTTTGCAAGTAGATAATCGAAAAGCATTTCCTGTAAAAAATAAATTTCTCACCCTATTTCTTAAAAATATTTTGTATAGAGTTGTAGAATAAGAATTTTTTTTTTTATAAAATGTAAAAAAGAGATACTTTTGAAAGAAAATTACCGATTAAATTAAGTTAAATAAAATGTCTCTCAATAAATATTTCTTCAATCAATTTATTTGTTTGATCCGTTTCTCATTTTTAAGCAGCATGAGAATCAGTGAATTAAAATACCTCTTAACCTTTTGTAAGGCCATGGGAAGTATATTTCCTACCAACTATATTCATTTTTAAATATTCAACGGGAAGCTGTTTTCCCACTTAAAAATCGGATGGCTACTAATTACTTCATTTGCACTACGCTCGCATCAACCACGGGGCTGACGTAAAATATCCTCAGTGGTAGATGGATCATGGTTTGAGTCCCCTTGTCGTCAGGCTAACCATGGGAAGTTTTCATTGTTCTCCTCTCCATGTAACGCAAATACGAGTTAGTTCCATCCAAAAGTCCCCCAGAGAGGCAAATTTCTCCTAATATTCGATCAAGGCGTTCCATTGTTTTCTGGAGTGGGTTCAAAATTACACGGCTACTGAGTTGAACATTAGTAATCTTAAACTCAAAAATCCGGTGGGTTCACGGTTCAACGACAATTATACAAAAAATAACTGATAACTTCCTAAATTAAAAAACATTAAAAAATACCAAGAAAAAGGTATATAAACATAAATGTAAATGGCGGCAAACGTTGACGTGATATAAAGAAGAGAGATTAACTCTGCCTACTTTCCCTTGTGTCTTTGGGTTCCATCATTCCTCATCTAGTTTTGTTATAAATTTACTCATTTATAAAGCACAAAAGTCTAAGTTTTTGTAAATTCTTTACAATTGGTAAAAGTATGGAAGTGACACGCGGCTTCTCACTAAAATAATTGTCTTAAATTACATTAGCTTTCGTTATTGAGCAAAATGAGTTTCTCTTTATAAATCTATTTGAACCTCAAAAATAGTTTTACAAAAAAAAAAAAAAAGGAAAAATGTGGCTCTATGAAGGTTTTGTGAATAAATTATCAAAGATCAGTAATAATTTTAGGAAAAATTTTTATTAATTATTTAGTACGGTCAAAAGTTAGAAATTTTGTTTCTTATTGAAAATTAATGGGTTTATTAAACTCTGAAAATGTTACGTAGATTAACATATTACCTTAGAAAGTCGAATCGAATAATTATTTATCTTTATAAAATAAAGCACCTTTTTCTAAATATTATGTAATAATTATTCTTGTTCTTAACTTCATTCTCTACAGAATTAGAAAATCTTTGGAACTAAAATTAATTATGTTTCCACCTGATAAGGAAAATATAACTGATTAGAAATTCATGGGGTAAGACTTTCTACCCATATCATGTACATAGGGTATTATTTTATTTCGCTGAAAATATTGTTTGTAAATTTGCCATCATGATATTAAAAGTATCAGTGTTCTAAATGTTATATTCTTTTCAAGACTTGAAGATTTGTGTATGTTTAGTTTAGTAGACGCCGATAAGATAGTAACAACTCAACGTTTAATTCCATACTACTATTTCCATGCAGTGCACGAAAAAAATAAGTAAATAAACGGACCACAAATAATAACTTTTGATCTACTGATCTGATCTTTATGTTCTTGAAATAAATCTTCGAATAATTCGAGGGGCTGACTTCAAATATGCTAATTAATAAGTGCAGACGGTAATTTAAGTTACGAAATCAAACTCAAAATCGTACTTTCTCTGAATAAACATACCTTTTTTTTTTTTTTTTTAAGGATTTGGATTTCTGGGTAGTCGCAATGTGGGAAATAAGGTCCTCATAGTTTGGTTAGGAGAGTGATTCTAAATTGGTATCCCTTAATGTAATTTTTACTTTTATATGTCTCGAGAACTTTTTAAGCGAATCGAAAAAATTTTAGACACAATTATAAATTTCGCTTGTCGAAAGGTAATTCCGTGCAGAAAATAACTTTCGATCAATATTTATTATTTTTTGTTGTTTCATTTAATAATAGTCAAAAAAGTTTGAATTGTATGGTACATAATAATTTACATCATTTTAAAGAATGTAATTCTGCATGTAAAAATACACAATTTGAACAAAATCAGAGAAATAGTTACTGAGCAATCAAATTTTAAATTTAACTTTTAGGAACTATTTGACCGATTCCGTTTATTTATTTATTTATTTTTTGTACTGAATATTTCTTTTCTTAACTTCCATTTAAAATCGATTCACTTTAGTTCTATTAACTTCAGAATTTGAATAATAAGCTCATAAAAAAAAATTCTAAAATTATTTTTAAATACTGTTGAAAATGGATATACAAATTTCCGGAAACTTTCTTCGTTTTTTTTTTTAAATGGTGTATGCTCTGGTATATGCTCCGAGCTAACATTTTGTCAAAATGACGAAATAACAATCGTCTCTTCTTCGAGGAAACGAATTTCGTCAATAGTAAAGAAATATTACATCATTCTATTTTTTTCCGAAAAAATAATCGGAGGTTTCATGCATCTAACTTTTCTAATAATAACGTCATAGTGGGTACTACATAGCTTGATCAATATCGCTTCACAACATAAAAATACAGACATCCATGCTCAAAGTGAGATTCGAACCCGGGTTGTCTCTGGTACGAGGCCATCTCTTCGATGACCATACATATCGGTTAGCTCATTTCGCAATTTTATTCTCGATCGTCTCCCATAATACACCACAGTAAGATTTCGAGTGGAGAAAACCTTTTCGCCATAGATTTGAGAGTTCGCGTTTTGTCACAAATCACTACCTGGTAATATCGTAATTATGGTAAAATTTGATAATTTTAATTTTATAATTTAAATTTTGATAATTTTAATTTGGCAATTTTTTTAATTATTTTAGTTTTCATTACAACGAAAACCATTATTCGCCTTATTTTATTAATTTTATCAATTTTTTTTAATTAATTTTTCATAACTGGACTCATAGTCATAACTACTTCATAACTTCAAACAAGTTCGTAACAAGTTCAAAAACAAGTTCATAACTAAACTAGAATCAGCTCCAGTACTGCAAAGTCATTCGTTGGTTATAAAACCTTATTTAAGTTAATTAATGATGGAATTCCGTTTCACTTATTAAATATTTCCAAAATAAAACAGTCTTTTAGTGGTTAATACATTCATAATCGTTTTTATATATTTAATTCTGTTAAGTCAAAATTCTGCCGAAAGAAAGTCGTTCATTTAGAGGTTCAGAGTCAAAAAAATTGGGGACCACTGCTTTAGAGCATGCCATATAAACCATTTATTGTATTATTACTAATAGTGTGATAATACGGACTAAGATTTTGAAAACAAAAATTTCCGGTTAACCGTTACAAAACTAATGGTTTAGATACCGTTCATTTTGATTTCATTAATCCGAATTATGGTTATATATATATATATATATATATATATATATATATATATATATATATATATATATATATATATATATATATATATATATATATATATATATATATATATATATATATATATATATGTTTTTTGTGTCTCAGATACAAAGGTGTATAGTGTAGTTTAAATTTCAAGAGAGCTCAAATTATTTTCTAACTACATAGATTCAAAGATTCAGATTCTAGTTTAGATTCAAAACTCTAGTTAAATAAAAAAACTTTTTTTTTATTTGTTTATTACCTGCAAAGATGCAAAGAAATACTTCAAAACAGCTTTTTCTTTTCTTACGTAAACTATTTCTATCATTCTATCACTAAGAAAAATATTATATCCTCTATATCATTATATATATATATATATATATATATATATATATATATATAACATCATTATTATATTATTATCATCATATTGCTATAAAAGCATCGTCTTATAAAATGTAAAGCTAAAAAAAGTCATGTTTTTTTAGTTTTTTGTGTCTAGGATGCTAAAGTGTAATGTATTCATTTAAGAGAGCTCAAATTATTTTCTAACTACATAAATTCTTCATACTTCTTAAGTTTATATTAAAATCTCTATCTAAATATTTAAAAAATTGAAGTTAAAAAAATTTTCTTTATATACGTTACTTTATTTTCATATACTTGCAAAGAAATTCTTCAAAACAGATCTCCTTTTTTCTAACGCAAATTAAATCAATCATTAAGAAAAATTCGTCCTAATTCAATAACTTTTGAGAATGAAGAAAAAAATTTATAAAAACTATTTATAAAATTTCATTTTATTTATAAAAACTATTTATAAATTTATTATTTTATTTTTGTCTCATATTATCTTCACTGATGGGAATAAAATATTTCCGTGTAAAATGAAGTTTAAACGGCACTTCAATTTACCATTTTGATGTATGGGCACTACGAATATTTCACAACACTATCCATCATTTTGAGAAAATAAATTTACATCTCAAAAATATTTTCGTTCAACAAGGATGCAAATTTGTTTCATATATAATGATATCAATAACATTTGTACAATTTAAAATGTTTAAATGATATACATTAATAAATGTTAAATGTTATAGCTAAAAAGTATGAAAATATATAAATCTTAACAATCATTATTTCTTGTCATGTTTAAAATGTGTTTGCATTTAGCTTTTGTGTAATGTTAATTTTATGTCTCTTAGCTAATTATTATTTTTAATAATTTAACTGTTCCGTGCAAAATTTAAAATGTTCTGAATTTCAGCTTATAAAGCGTATTATCCAAAAAATATCCAAATATTATGTAAAATGCATTATATATATAATTTCCTATAATCTTAGTCTTATATAAATTTTCTATATAAAATGTATAGTATATTTTATATAAAATGTTAGACTTGTTTATTTTTCCCCATTAACTAGGTTCCAAGTTTATAGAAAATTTTAAACTCACGTTTATTTTTATGATTTGGTGTCTTATGTGAAAGTTATTATAAAATTGCATTTTTTATGCAAATAAAATATATGTCTCTAACAATTGTTTGATTTTATAAGTTAGATTCTTTAAATAATGACTCATGGATAAATTTTATAAGATGATGAAGGTGAAACTTATTTTTATATGAAGGGAAAAGTAGAACACTTAGTAAAATTTTATAATATTTGTTAAATATTTTGTCTTATTTTTTAAAGGTAGTATTTTATACTCTAGTTGCACAAAACGAATAATCACCAAAAAAATACTGAAATGGAAAAATATTTGAAAATAATAAATTTTTTAGTACGACAGATAGCTGAAACAATCACGTATTTAATAGAAGAAACATAAAACTTGGTATACATATGGAACATAAATGAAAGTACGCAAAAAAGAACCAACCTGAAAAACTTCTTCACATTCTAGGGGCCAATGTCAATGGTTCGAGGGGGTGATCTCAACTATGGTAATTAATTATTACAGGCGATATTTTAAATTACGAAATCAGAGGCGAAAACGCACTTTATCTGTATAAACACACTTTTTTTAATGGATTGGGCTTTGAAAATCTAAGAAATGTGGAGAAAATATACGGTTTCAATAGTTTGATCAGGAAGGCAGTCCACGGTTTGGACCTCTAAATGTTAATTTTACATTTCACTTATTTCACCATATCTCAACTATTTTTTAAGAAAATTTAAAAAAAAATTCCACATAATCATAAAGTTTGTTTATCCTAAGATAATTCCATACAAAAAAATGTTTTAGTAAATATTTATAATATTTAATTTTTTTATTTAATACTACTATAAATAACATTGAATTATAAGGTACACAATGTTTTGCATAATTTTAAAGAATGTAGTTTTACATAACAAAATTTAAGAGAAATCGGTCGAATAGTTTAAGAGATATAAAATTTTAAAAAGTTGTGTTCTTAAGTCATTCAAAGTGGTTCGAAATGTTTTCTTTCGGCACGAAAGGATATGGCAGTCACTCAAAATCGAGTCATTCGATTTAAAAAAAAAACTCTTTTATTTTTTTATGATGTTGAATGATATTTATTGAGGCAGTGACGAGAATCTTATGCCGTAGTGGCTCAGGGGATAGAGCGCTGGCCTCCCAATGAGGTAAACCGGGTTCGAATCTTGGCAATGGCTGGTAAATTCAAATTTCGCTTCCGGCCCACACCGATTACAGTACTGACTTAAAATATCGTCAGTGGTACACGGATCATGCGTTAGAGTCCCCTTGTCGTCAGACTAACCGTGAAAGGTTTTCGTAGTTTTCCTCTTCATGTAACGAAAATGTGGGTTAGTTACAAAATTTCTCCCAATACTTGATCCAGGAGTTCCTTTGTCTCCTGGATTGAGTCTAAAATTACAAGGATACGGAGTTGAACACTGGTAGCCGTAAACTTAAAATTCAGTGAGCTGTTCAACGACTGTTATAAAATAATAAATAAAAATTTTAATTTATATTCAGCATCAATTGGCTCCGAAAATGAAGCTACTGATAGCGGTCAATTGAAAATAGATCAAATTTATCAAAATAAAGCGATTTTCTCCAGTAGTTTTACTTTCGAGTACATCACTTATTTTTTTATTTTAAATTGTTTTGTTTTAAAGAAATATGTTTCAAAAGCAAACTATAAACAAAATAAACACATGATTTCAGATAACTCTAACAATAAGAATTCGAAGACGTACCTCTCATATGCCCTCAACGTTGCTCGTTAAGCTTTACTGACTTAACGAATAAAAGATTTTTAAGTATTAAATAGAGGACAGAGCAGAGATGCTGGGAAAACAGAATATAAGAAATTTTGGTAAATCTACCACAAATCGACATTAATAATTTTCATTTCAATCTTCTTTATTTTTTTATCACACAAGCATAAAAATCCTGTTGACTGGAAGAACCTTTTAAAATTTTACAAGTAACCTTTTAAAAAAGGATCATTAAGTTACATTATATATGTATATATATATATTCGTTATAGTTTCTTTCGAAATTAACTGGTACATCTAAGTTGCAATCTACTTTCTTAACTATTCCCCTATTTCTAAAAGATAAATCACTCTTTTATTTATAGACAAATTTAAAAAATTTCTCTAAAGAATTTTTGTATTGGACATTTTGCTTGTTGGCATTTCGAAAATTTTGGAAGCATTCAAAGCATAAAACCAGAAGATATCAAAATGAAAGAATTAGCTTATAGCTTACATAGAGAGATAAATCTAAGGGATTGAAATAGAAATTAACAAAGTAAAAGTGTTTAAGTGAAGTAATGGGGTAAAACAAAATTGTTAGAGGAAAAGGATGTGAGATGAAAACATCACAAACAATTGTTGTTGTTGTCGTTTGACAAGTGCCCGAAAAGTACAATCAAATCGGACCAAAGGCAATCACAAACAGTAAACTTCGTTTTTGATTAAACATGCCTGATGTTATCTTTCAAATATCTGGGGGAAAATAAAAGCAGAATCTTCTATAGTATAATTAACAATTATACCGAATGTTAAACCAATGAGGTAAAATCATTTTCCAAAGAGTAATTGAACTGTAATAATTTGAACTAATTCAACTAATTGAAATTTTTGAACAATTTTTAGATTCGATTACAAAAATGGCCCCTTTCACCCACTGTTTAAATTTCCAGATCCTTCCACATACGGTTTTAGAGTTATAAGAGAACGAAGCACATACGGTTCTAGAGTTATGAGAGAAAGAGACACACACAGTAAAATGGCGAATTCTTCCCTTTATTATTATAGATTGAGCCGTAAATTAACTTAATAGTTAGAAAATTCATACATATTCTAGATGTTTTATAAAAGAAAAGAAAAAGATAACTTAAACTTATAAATTTATTGTTTAATAAAATTCAGATTTTTTATAAAAAATAAAATAAAAATTATAAAAGATAGCATTTTTGTTACCTCATCTGATTTCCCAGAAATTAAATTCCTTGCTACAACTGTTATTTTGGGGGAATTCATTAACATATCCCATCTTTATTTAACAAAAAATTATCAGGAAAATAAATCCAATTCATTTTAAAAGTAAAGAAACTATTAAACTAATCTGGAAATAAAGTTAAACATTATTCTGCATAGCTATCTTGTTCAGTTTCTTCAAACAAAGTATATCTATTTATACCATTCGAATTTCCACCTAGATTAATATCTTTCTTTACACTTCCTGTTAAGGTAAATAATTCTAAATTTAAAACAGATAATTGACATTTAACAGATTCTAGATTTTAATTAAATGTTCAAATGCTCTTATGTGAAAAATCGATGAAAACTTCTTGTTTTATCGGTGGAACAATAAATTCCCCATTTCTACCATTATTAATGAAATAGAATTTTCAACCACTTTACACCGAGGAATTTCAGATTGTCGAAGCTGCAAATGGGTTATAATTTTAGAAAGTTTCAAGTGTGAGACAGAGCTAATCTGAAAATAATTTAAAAGCCTCTCAAAGCAAATTTTTGTTTCATGTTACTTATTTTACTGCCAGTTCTTGTTAGAATAGAATGAAACGTGTCGAGCAAAAATGTTTTGTAATCAAATTGTTTCTTGATAAAAGTGTTTTAAAATATTTTCAAAGCTCTTTTACAACATTTTTAATTCTCGATAATTTTTCACAACATTCTTTTTTCTTTATAATAATAACAAAATAATATGTTTGTTGCTGTTTATTAACGAAAATAACATGTTTATTGTAATAAATTTGTGCTATTGTTATCTGTAATGAAAGTAAAATATTAATTTTATTAATGTACCAAGATAGAGAGGATGTGAACGTGGCTCATACGTAATTGTCAATGCTAGATTTTGTATTTTTATTCATAGTAATCGCAGCAAATGTCACCTAATTGGGCTAAACTTTCCTTATTAGAGTGGTGGTTGCTCAGAGTGTAATCCCAGCGGTGACAGGTTGATATAAATTCTGTTCCTGGCTCTCACCGAACACAGTGCTGACATAAAATATCCTCAGTGGAAGACAGATTATCAGTTAGAATTCTCTCGCCGCTAGGCTAGTCTTGGGAGGGTTTCGTTGTTTTCCTCTCCATGTAACGTGAATGCGGGTTAGTTCCATCAAAAATTCTTCCCTCAAAGCCAACTTATCTCAAAGCTTGATCCATTTCATTACAAACTTTTGGTGAAACTATGTTTTAAAATTGTGTGCCCAACTCATTAAATTTGGTTTAAAAATTTTTCCAGTTATACCAATTTACCTGTAACGAATATGCTAAGCAAGTTGAAAAATCCCTTAAGATACATTGTATGTCAATGGAACGTAATAAATAATCATAAGTTAGTGAGATGAGAGTACTTAGCAACACTGAATCTGCAACTTTGCTAAAACGGGCGTTATGTTTCTCAGCTAAAAGTATTCACACAGCCTCGAAAAATCACGTTGCTTTATAATCATTGCTACCATACTATCACCATAATTGATGACCAGGACAAAATTCGTTTCTTTAATATTGGTACATACTTGTAATAAGATTCCTTTTTTTTTCTTGTTTTGTTGTTAAAGAGAAGAAAAGGTCAGCGTTTTTCTAGCCCTTGAACACGACGCCCTTCATCGCGACATGATTCAAACAGAACAGGTCAGAAACAAAGTTAATTATAATTCTAAAGAAGAAAAAAAAATAGTTTAGGGGAAATAAGAGAAACCATAACAGTCGAAGGGACGGTGATGGATAAAGGAGGTAAATCTTGTGTTATGATGGTTTGAAGTTAAACTGAGGTATTTTACGAGAAAATATTTACGAGAGTTAATTTATTAATATTTTTTGTTTGTTTCTAACCTGTTCTGCATTTATTATTGACGTGGTGCCGTCTTGATGAGGAGAGTAATTTTTATTTATTTACTAGATGTACCCTGTGTGCGTTGCAACGCTTTCAGTTTGAATTTTAATTTTGTATTTAAGTGTGTAAATGAGATTTGCGATTATGATTTGAAATGAGAATTTTATTTAATGGTGAAAAAACCAGTGGTGATAGTCTCAACAGTTGATTCTGTAGGATATCGTTAGTGCATTTTCAAACAGACATGTATGGTTATGCACACGGACCATGAAACATATTTTGGATGATGATCTGAAAAAAGTCTGAATCAATGGCGACATCAGGTATTCCTGCTGATATGAGCTGACCAATTTGTCATGGTGTGATTTTTTCAATAAGCCAAATCATGTGGCAATTCTCTTTTTTTGCCATTCAATAGAATACATCAAACACCGTGTTTCTCCAAAAACATGACGCTTCGCAATAAAACCAGGAATAGAGATTAATATTTGTTTTAACTCACGTGCGGTAATGTATCATGAAGATCCGATGATGTTTGCCTAGGTTACAAAAGCTCTTTAATGTTTGCTCAAGCAGGATTGCATGTGAATGTAATAAATAACTCTGACTGCCCGTATGCGCACCGATACTCGTAGCACCGAATGAAGTCATTTGGAAACACGAATGTACCGACATATATTCGCCAAGAAAAGTTTCTATTGATTTGGTTGACCCGATAACAACGTTGATAATGGCATGGCTGGCGACGTCAAATCTGGTAGTATCACTTTGCCTCCAGAACAGCAAATTCGAGATGTTTCATTCTTAAATTTGAGAGCACTACAAAAAATACATAATTGATTCATTTTTCCGATGATGACGCTTGGGTGAAGACTATAGTTGGTTGTCGGATCATAGTGAAATGCACTGAGATTCAAAACAGAGTATTGGCAGCGTCTGAATAGCGAAGTGCGTTCTTGATTGATTTTCATTCTTGCATCCCGTTGCTCTGATGTTTCCGACGAACGGGCTTAAGTAGTGAGTAGTTGATTTGTTAACAGTTTTCTTTCCCGTTGCTCTGATGTTTCCAACGAAAGGGCTTGAGTAGTAAGTAGTTGATTTGTTAACAGTCTTCCTTCCCGCTGCTCTGATGTTTCCAACGAACGGGCTTGAATAGTACGTAATTGATTCGTTAAGAGTCTTCTTTCCCGTTGCTCTGATATTTCGACGAAAGGGCTTAAGTAGTGCGTAGTTGATTTGTTAACAGTCTTCTTTCCTGTTGCTCAGACGTTTCTAAGAAACGGGCTAGAGCATTGTATTCTCGATTAGTTTCAAGTCTTTTTTCTTGTTTCTCCGATGTTTCTGAAACACGGGAAGTTCTCTTTTTGCGAAATTGAGATGTTGATCGACTAAGAGCGATTCATTTAGGTGGCATATTTTTGCAAATATTCACTCTCATACAAAAAGAAATGCAAAAGTTGACAGTGGTCGCAAATTTGTTAAATCGAAAATTCACATATTTATTTTAAATAATTGTGAGGATTATATATTATAGACTATGTCAACCTTCATCTACCAAAAGGTACCTCAAGATAGAATCAAGTTAACACATCTTATATACTAGTGATTCGGTATTTAGTATTTGTAGTGGTTGCTACGCCACATTACTCCCCTTCCAGAATTTTATCTGCGATAGAATTCGATGAACGGATACCACTCGTTGATTCATGCTGTTTATTTATTTATAACATTTTAGCATAATGTTCTAATGTCGACAGTGACCTTCCTCGTGCTTTGAACTATCTGTATGCCAAGTTTCATAGCTTTTGGTCGGTTGGTTTAGGAGTCTATAAAGGACAAACAGACAGACACACATTAATTTTTTTATATATAAAGTTATTTTTGCGTCCTATTTCAATGCCAGCTCTTTTCTCAATATCTTTATGTAGTGGAAATTGTAGGATGTATTCTTCCGTAAATTTGTAAAAAATTTCAATAAAAATTTGAAAAAAAATTTTTTTTGCAAATTCTGTTTAATCAAAAAACACTAATTTAAGTATGAAAAGTCTCCTTTCAGCTGCTCGAGACGATTGTATCTATGCGGTGCTTGTCTTCATTCTTTATTAAAAAAAAATACCACCGTTTCTTCTAAAGAAATTCTCTTTGTCTCTGCATTCTGGTAATTTATATTTTTAAAAAAAAACGCTAATTTTAACTATTATGAGTTAGCATTAATCAATAGCATCAGACCAAAAGATACTGAACTAAGTTAGTCTTTATTTTGAAAAGTTAAATTTCTGAGCACATGTTTTGTTTTATCTAATAGTGGGAAGCTGTCGAGAAGGCGATAAATAATAATTAATAAAAAAATTGATTTGTTTTAGCTTTTTTAATTGCGTCATGATAATATTTTAGTTTCGTGCATGATTTCGTAGCGTGGGTTAGTACCTATTTATTATTTCCTTTTTTACACAGAGTGGTTATAGTCTGTCTATGGAAAGAACTCCCCTTGCCACTTGTCTGGAGCTGTGGCGGTGACTATGGCTATGAGGTTTAACTATTTCAAGTAGGGGAGGTGTAGGGTCAATATTTAAGAGAGCTGGAGCGAGAGAAAGGGAATCAGGGGAGAAAAAAAGCCCCCCTCTTTGAAATGCGCTATTTCTTGTTGCTGTAGCAACCTTGGATTTTGTGGCGAGGGGAGCACTTTCTATAAGTAAACTATATTCAGCTAGTAGCGTAATAAATTAATTTTGATAATTTCAAACTGAACACGATAATGGTTCTAATTTCAAATTAAAAATATTAAAATGAGAATTTATTTCGAACAGTTTATCAAATTATAAGAGATCTTATAGTAAGTATAAAAAGGAATAATTTCCCTTAATTCATTTATCCCTGTCGTCGTGTAATTTATCCAATATTTCTAATTGATACCAAAGACATCACCCAGCGTACATTGCGACCTCCCGAATTTAGGATTCTGGTAAAAATCATTATCACAAATACACGCACATACAATTGAAGTCCCAAGGGAGACTCCACACTTTCGGATGAGTAAAAATTATTCTATAAGTTACTAGCGTAAGTTGGCATCATTATTAGATGAAGGTTAGATTGTTACGGCCTCTAGCTACATGTTGATTCTATTTTAAGATATAATGGTCTCTTGTTGGTTGGTCCGCTTTGATGAATGATGTTAGTTAAAAACTTTTAATAAGCGTTGAAGAGCCATTTGAATCAAGGATTTTTAACCCCTAGATAGACGTCAATTTTAACTTTCACGCACTTTTGAATTAAATAACTACTTATTATTTCAAGTAATAGTATTTTTTTAAAAATTCTTCTTGATGATTGTTCTTAATGCTTTTTTTCAGTGAGAAAAAAAGAAACAAAATTTAAATAAAACATTACAGGCAAGATATTCTACTTTTTATTAAAAAAAAACTGTGTTAGATTCATGGCTTAAATAATTTTGTAATATCTATTCATTATTATTAATAATAATTATATATTTATTTATTTGTATGAATTTCATAATTCTTACGAATTGCTTTTATGAGTTCAAAAAAATTGCAAATTATTTCTCATTTATATGAAGTTATTTATGAAATTTTGAATTATTTGTGTCCTTTTTATGCTATTCTTATGAATTTGAAAAAAAATTAATTTTGTCTTTTATATAATTTTATTTCATTCTTATGAATTAAAATATAAAAATAAGGAATATTATTTGTCATTGTATTATGTTATTTCAAATGCCAGGTATCATAAATATACCAGGTACCATGCATATTATGATATTAATGAAGCCATACGTTCATGAATATGATATAAATTTGTGATGCCATGGTTAAACCACAATAGAGTATGACAAGGTGAAAACTGAAGTATTTGTGATTATTCAAGTAACATTTATTATATAATCTCAAGAGTTTACTTTTAATAGCAAAATAAAAGTTTCCAATAAAAACAACAAAAATTTTTTCTTGTAATGCCTCAATGTTACATATCCAAGATAACATCACAAACATATTTTACTGAATTTTCAGATATTTTAATAAATATTTGGAAATTAATGATTAATAATCATTCTTAAACGTAGATACAACGTTTTGTAAAGTGTGGATACGAATCTAACAAAAACACCTTTTTGACCTATTCATAACAGCTAAATTTTAAAAATCATCGTTTTAGCAGTTAATTACAAAAATAATTGTAAAATATGTATAAACGGATTAAGCATCATGCATTAGAAAACATATATGTTTTTAAATTTTACTAAATTACCTTCATAAGTATTTAAAATATTAAAACATAAAACAACATAAATATAAGCAATTAAATAAATATCCATAAATTTTAACTTTTCTTATCTGATTTATGATTAACAATTTTGTTAAAGTCAACCTCTTATATGAAAATGCTATTCGGAAGATATAGAGCAGACAGACAATCAAAGGAGTATAGACCAGGGCTTGAAAAAACCCATAAATTTTACCCGTCCCCGAGGACGGCTTGCCCAACAATGTACCCGTCCTCCTTTGAGACTAACCCGTAGCTTCTAAATAGATAAAAATATAATTTTCTCTTATTTATTACAATTATTTATATAAATTGCACAATGAATTAGAAGTTACTAGGATTACATTATACGGTAATAAAAGAAATACTAGGTTAATAATAGTAACCTAGTATTTTTTTTATGAAATAAAAGAAATACTACATGAATCAAAACAAAGGTGAAGTAATACGAATGACGAATGACAAAGGTTAAGTTATCTGGAATGCCAATTTATCCGTGGGTACTGCGTTTTTTAAATGAATCAAATATGATGCTTGTCAGTTCAACAATCAAGCCAATGATTTACAAAGATTTCTGCACAGAAATCTGAAAGGGGTATTCCATTTAGGTAGATGTTCATAATTGCATTTAACGCTTCTTGTACGTAATATGTTTTTTTGTAAGTTCATTGCTGAAAAGCCCCTTTCAGCCGCTGCAGTACTCCCAGACAGAGAAAACATCAATTCCACCATGCGCAGTATGTTGCTGTATTTCTAGATTAGAGGGTCATTTTAGAAGTGAGGCGCTAGACTCTTGTACGATAACAAAAATTGAAAATGTATCACGAACATTAACGGGAAAATGGCCGCCCGCGCTGATGTCGGATTCGAGAAATTCGTTGTCCGCGGAGAATTTTTGACCGCCGGACGGTTTTTCGAGCCCTGGATAGACCACAATCCTAAGCCGAAAAGCTGTCCCTTAGGCAATGCTTTTCTAATTCGAGGTTATTCGTTCATTTCCCAAAAGATCCATTCCTTCTTCTCTCTTTTTTTTTTTATCGAAAGTATTTGTAGCAAAATAAAACAGTAAAAATATCCTGATAGTTTTAGACAGTGTGATAGAAATCAAAGAAAATTGTGGGATACGAATGTTGAATACATGTTTCATAAATATGTAGAATAAAAATATGAACTATTTGTTATTAGTTTTAAGTAAGAGAAATATGCCATATCAATATATTTCTGTATTTATTGTTATTATTTTTATTATATATTTTTTTATTATTCAAATAAACATGTTTCTTATAGAAAATATTATGTTTTTTTAATACGTCATTGGCGTAATTAAATTTAAAATAAGAATCTGCTCAAAAAGTGTTTCTTTTTTTTTAATTTATGACTATATATACCGATTAAACATATATACCGATAAAACAATACTTAATATAGTATTGTTTTAAAAACAAGGTTAACATGTGAAATTAATATTTAAACATTATTTATAGTTTAAATAAATAATAGTCATCTTTAAATTTTGTTCTCGTACGTGTGAAGTGAATGTTTTTAAAATTATTAATTTCTGAAATTAATATTACAAAACCAATTACTGTTGAAAATATTATTTTAAAATTAATTACATTAGAAAATAATATTTTAAAATTGAATATGTTTGAAAAAAGTGTTTCAAGATGGTTTTTAAATTAATATTTTAATAACTAATAACATTCGTAATTAATTATAATTCGTAAAATTAATATTTCAAAGTAAATATTGCAGAAAGCAACATAGTGCTATATTTTTGGAAGATAAATAATATTTCTGAATTTTGAATGAGACTTTATACTGTGTGAAGACGATCAAATGAATGCTTTGCTAATAATGTGTTTATTCAAACTTAGTCTTAATCAAGTAATAATAAATGTTTGAATCAGAAGCATCTATAAAAATGAATTGTATTTTCCTATTTATTATCTAGGAAGTAACATTTTAAAAGAAAATGTAACACTTTAAAAGAAAATGTAACATTTTAATAGAAATTTTTGAAAGAATAGCTAACACTTCTGGGATCTAAGTTAAGTAGCGTAATAAGACTGATATGGCGAAATTAATAAACTGAATTAAGTTAAGTGAAAAAATTTTAAATAAAATAATTTCATAATTTTCTATTTTATTAATTCTATTGTAATCATCTATTTCTATTTTGTTGACACTTAGTCTAAATCAAGTAATAATAAATGTCTAAATTTTGCATCAGAAGCAATTCTCAAAATGAATAAAATTTTTATGTATTATCTAACAAGTAACATTTGAAAAAAATTTAATATTTAAAAAAATATGTAACTTTTTGAACGAATACGTAACACCGCTGGGATATGAGTAAAGTAGCCTAATAAGTCTGATATGGGGAAATTAATAAACTGATTAAGTTTAGAGGGGAAAAAAACTTTAAATGCAATAATTTCTTAATTTTCTATTTTGTTAAAACATAGATTAGTTTGAAAATAGATAGCTGATCAGCAATGTTCATATCATAGCAATTGAGACTTATGCAAAAATATGTATGAAATATTTTTAGTTACTTAAATGAAAGGTTTTAAGGTTATTTGCAAAGAACTTGATAATTTTACATTTTAAAAAGTAAATAAAATCATTTTTATGAAATTTAAAATGTTCTTTTAAATAGAAAGTTTTTCAAATAGACTGTATTTATTCCGGTTCTATGTGTTGTGTGTATGATTTATTATAAATTAAAATTAAATTTACTTGGTTAAGAATTAGAATTTCATTTACTTGATTATAATGAGATTCGATTCTTAACTTTTAATTAATATTACTTCATGTAATACCATAATGAAATTTGTGTTTAGAACGCTAGGCACTTCTGTAGTTAGAATTTTTCTTGTCTCATTTTTAAAATAATCTTAATATTCATGAGTTATAATGCTATATTTTTGGAAGATAAATAATATTTCTGAATTTTGAATGAGACTTTATACTGTGTGAAGACGATCAAATGAATGCTTTGCTAATAATGTGTTTATTCAAACTTAGTCTTAATCAAGTAATAATAAATGTTTGAATCAGAAGCATCTATAAAAATGAATTGTATTTTCCTATTTATTATCTAGGAAGTAACATTTTAAAAGAAAATGTAACACTTTAAAAGAAAATGTAACATTTTAATAGAAATTTTTGAAAGAATAGCTAACACTTCTGGGATCTAAGTTAAGTAGCGTAATAAGACTGATATGGCGAAATTAATAAACTGAATTAAGTTAAGTGAAAAAATTTTAAATAAAATAATTTCATAATTTTCTATTTTATTAATTCTATTGTAATCATCTATTTCTATTTTGTTGACACTTAGTCTAAATCAAGTAATAATAAATGTCTAAATTTTGCATCAGAAGCAATTCTCAAAATGAATAAAATTTTTATGTATTATCTAACAAGTAACATTTGAAAAAAATTTAATATTTAAAAAAATATGTAACTTTTTGAACGAATACGTAACACCGCTGGGATATGAGTAAAGTAGCCTAATAAGTCTGATATGGGGAAATTAATAAACTGATTAAGTTTAGAGGGGAAAAAAACTTTAAATGCAATAATTTCTTAATTTTCTATTTTGTTAAAACATAGATTAGTTTGAAAATAGATAGCTGATCAGCAATGTTCATATCATAGCAATTGAGACTTATGCAAAAATATGTATGAAATATTTTTAGTTACTTAAATGAAAGGTTTTAAGGTTATTTGCAAAGAACTTGATAATTTTACATTTTAAAAAGTAAATAAAATCATTTTTATGAAATTTAAAATGTTCTTTTAAATAGAAAGTTTTTCAAATAGACTGTATTTATTCCGGTTCTATGTGTTGAGTGTATGATTTATTATAAATTAAAATTAAATTTACTTGGTTAAGAATTAGAATTTCATTTACTTGATTATAATGAGATTCGATTCTTAACTTTTAATTAATATTACTTCATGTAATACCATAATGAAATTTGTGTTTAGAACGCTAGGCACTTCTGTAGTTAGAATTTTTCTTGTCTCATTTTTAAAATAATCTTAATATTCATGAGTTATAATGCTATATTTTTGGAAGATAAATAATATTTCTGAATTTTGAATGAGACTTTATACTGTGTGAAGACGATCAAATGAATGCTTTGCTAATAATGTGTTTATTCAAACTTTGTCTTAATCAAGTAATAATAAATGTTTGAATCAGAAGCATCTATAAAAATGAATTGTATTTTCCTATTTATTATCTAGGAAGTAACATTTTAAAAGAAAATGTAACACTTTAAAAGAAAATGTAACATTTTAATAGAAATTTTTGAAAGAATAGCTAACACTTCTGGGATCTAAGTTAAGTAGCGTAATAAGACTGATATGGCGAAATTAATAAACTGAATTAAGTTAAGTGAAAAAATTTTAAATAAAATAATTTCATAATTTTCTATTTTATTAATTCTATTGTAATCATCTATTTCTATTTTGTTGACACTTAGTCTAAATCAAGTAATAATAAATGTCTAAATTTTGCATCAGAAGCAATTCTCAAAATGAATAAAATTTGTATGTATTATCTAACAAGTAACATTTGAAAAAAATTTAATATTTAAAAAAATATGTAACTTTTTGAACGAATACGTAACACCGCTGGGATATGAGTAAAGTAGCCTAATAAGTCTGATATGGGGAAATTAATAAACTGATTAAGTTTAGAGGGGAAAAAAACTTTAAATGCAATAATTTCTTAATTTTCTATTTTGTTAAAACATAGATTAGTTTGAAAATAGATAGCTGATCAGCAATGTTCATATCATAGCAATTGAGACTTATGCAAAAATATGTATGAAATATTTTTAGTTACTTAAATGAAAGGTTTTAAGGTTATTTGCAAAGAACTTGATAATTTTACATTTTAAAAAGTAAATAAAATCATTTTTATGAAATTTAAAATGTTCTTTTAAATAGAAAGTTTTTCAAATAGACAGTATTTATTCCGGTTCTATGTGTTGTGTGTATGATTTATTATAAATTAAAATTAAATTTACTTGGTTAAGAATTAGAATTTCATTTACTTGATTATAATGAGATTCGATTCTTAACTTTTAATTAATATTACTTCATGTAATACCATAATGAAATTTGTGTTTAGAACGCTAGGCACTTCTGTAGTTAGAATTTTTCTTGTCTCATTTTTAAAATAATCTTAATATTCATGAGTTATAATGCTATATTTTTGGAAGATAAATAATATTTCTGAATTTTGAATGAGACTTTATACTGTGTGAAGACGATCAAATGAATGCTTTGCTAATAATGTGTTTATTCAAACTTAGTCTTAATCAAGTAATAATAAATGTTTGAATCAGAAGCATCTATAAAAATGAATTGTATTTTCCTATTTATTATCTAGGAAGTAACATTTTAAAAGAAAATGTAACACTTTAAAAGAAAATGTAACATTTTAATAGAAATTTTTGAAAGAATAGCTAACACTTCTGGGATCTAAGTTAAGTAGCGTAATAAGACTGATATGGCGAAATTAATAAACTGAATTAAGTTAAGTGAAAAAATTTTAAATAAAATAATTTCATAATTTTCTATTTTATTAATTCTATTGTAATCATCTATTTCTATTTTGTTGACACTTAGTCTAAATCAAGTAATAATAAATGTCTAAATTTTGCATCAGAAGCAATTCTCAAAATGAATAAAATTTTTATGTATTATCTAACAAGTAACATTTGAAAAAAATTTAATATTTAAAAAAATATGTAACTTTTTGAACGAATACGTAACACCGCTGGGATATGAGTAAAGTAGCCTAATAAGTCTGATATGGGGAAATTAATAAACTGATTAAGTTTAGAGGGGAAAAAAACTTTAAATGCAATAATTTCTTAATTTTCTATTTTGTTAAAACATAGATTAGTTTGAAAATAGATAGCTGATCAGCAATGTTCATATCATAGCAATTGAGACTTATGCAAAAATATGTATGAAATATTTTTAGTTACTTAAATGAAAGGTTTTAAGGTTATTTGCAAAGAACTTGATAATTTTACATTTTAAAAAGTAAATAAAATCATTTTTATGAAATTTAAAATGTTCTTTTAAATAGAAAGTTTTTCAAATAGACTGTATTTATTCCGGTTCTATGTGTTGTGTGTATGATTTATTATAAATTAAAATTAAATTTACTTGGTTAAGAATTAGAATTTCATTTACTTGATTATAATGAGATTCGATTCTTAACTTTTAATTAATATTACTTCATGTAATACCATAATGAAATTTGTGTTTAGAACGCTAGGCACTTCTGTAGTTAGAATTTTTCTTGTCTCATTTTTAAAATAATCTTAATATTCATGAGTTATAATGCTATATTTTTGGAAGATAAATAATATTTCTGAATTTTGAATGAGACTTTATACTGTGTGAAGACGATCAAATGAATGCTTTGCTAATAATGTGTTTATTCAAACTTAGTCTTAATCAAGTAATAATAAATGTTTGAATCAGAAGCATCTATAAAAATGAATTGTATTTTCCTATTTATTATCTAGGAAGTAACATTTTAAAAGAAAATGTAACACTTTAAAAGAAAATGTAACATTTTAATAGAAATTTTTGAAAGAATAGCTAACACTTCTGGGATCTAAGTTAAGTAGCGTAATAAGACTGATATGGCGAAATTAATAAACTGAATTAAGTTAAGTGAAAAAATTTTAAATAAAATAATTTCATAATTTTCTATTTTATTAATTCTATTGTAATCATCTATTTCTATTTTGTTGACACTTAGTCTAAATCAAGTAATAATAAATGTCTAAATTTTGCATCAGAAGCAATTCTCAAAATGAATAAAATTTGTATGTATTATCTAACAAGTAACATTTGAAAAAAATTTAATATTTAAAAAAATATGTAACTTTTTGAACGAATACGTAACACCGCTGGGATATGAGTAAAGTAGCCTAATAAGTCTGATATGGGGAAAGTAATAAACTGATTAAGTTTAGAGGGGAAAAAAACTTTAAATGCAATAATTTCTTAATTTTCTATTTTGTTAAAACATAGATTAGTTTGAAAATAGATAGCTGATCAGCAATGTTCATATCATAGCAATTGAGACTTATGCAAAAATATGTATGAAATATTTTTAGTTACTTAAATGAAAGGTTTTAAGGTTATTTGCAAAGAACTTGATAATTTTACATTTTAAAAAGTAAATAAAATCATTTTTATGAAATTTAAAATGTTCTTTTAAATAGAAAGTTTTTCAAATAGACTGTATTTATTCCGGTTCTATGTGTTGTGTGTATGATTTATTATAAATTAAAATTAAATTTACTTGGTTAAGAATTAGAATTTCATTTACTTGATTATAATGAGATTCGATTCTTAACTTTTAATTAATATTACTTCATGTAATACCATAATGAAATTTGTGTTTAGAACGCTAGGCACTTCTGTAGTTAGAATTTTTCTTGTCTCATTTTTAAAATAATCTTAATATTCATGAGTTATAATGCTATATTTTTGGAAGATAAATAATATTTCTGAATTTTGAATGAGACTTTATACTGTGTGAAGACGATCAAATGAATGCTTTGCTAATAATGTGTTTATTCAAACTTAGTCTTAATCAAGTAATAATAAATGTTTGAATCAGAAGCATCTATAAAAATGAATAGTATTTTCCTATTTATTATCTAGGAAGTAACATTTTAAAAGAAAATGTAACACTTTAAAAGAAAATGTAACATTTTAATAGAAATTTTTGAAAGAATAGCTAACACTTCTGGGATCTAAGTTAAGTAGCGTAATAAGACTGATATGGCGAAATTAATAAACTGAATTAAGTTAAGTGAAAAAATTTTAAATAAAATAATTTCATAATTTTCTATTTTATTAATTCTATTGTAATCATCTATTTCTATTTTGTTGACACTTAGTCTAAATCAAGTAATAATAAATGTCTAAATTTTGCATCAGAAGCAATTCTCAAAATGAATAAAATTTTTATGTATTATCTAACAAGTAACATTTGAAAAAAATTTAATATTTAAAAAAATATGTAACTTTTTGAACGAATACGTAACACCGCTGGGATATGAGTAAAGTAGCCTAATAAGTCTGATATGGGGAAATTAATAAACTGATTAAGTTTAGAGGGGAAAAAAACTTTAAATGCAATAATTTCTTAATTTTCTATTTTGTTAAAACATAGATTAGTTTGAAAATAGATAGCTGATCAGCAATGTTCATATCATAGCAATTGAGACTTATGCAAAAATATGTATGAAATATTTTTAGTTACTTAAATGAAAGGTTTTAAGGTTATTTGCAAAGAACTTGATAATTTTACATTTTAAAAAGTAAATAAAATCATTTTTATGAAATTTAAAATGTTCTTTTAAATAGAAAGTTTTTCAAATAGACTGTATTTATTCCGGTTCTATGTGTTGTGTGTATGATTTATTATAAATTAAAATTAAATTTACTTGGTTAAGAATTAGAATTTCATTTACTTGATTATAATGAGATTCGATTCTTAACTTTTAATTAATATTACTTCATGTAATACCATAATGAAATTTGTGTTTAGAACGCTAGGCACTTCTGTAGTTAGAATTTTTCTTGTCTCATTTTTAAAATAATCTTAATATTCATGAGTTATAATGCTATATTTTTGGAAGATAAATAATATTTCTGAATTTTGAATGAGACTTTATACTGTGTGAAGACGATCAAATGAATGCTTTGCTAATAATGTGTTTATTCAAACTTAGTCTTAATCAAGTAATAATAAATGTTTGAATCAGAAGCATCTATAAAAATGAATTGTATTTTCCTATTTATTATCTAGGAAGTAACATTTTAAAAGAAAATGTAACACTTTAAAAGAAAATGTAACATTTTAATAGAAATTTTTGAAAGAATAGCTAACACTTCTGGGATCTAAGTTAAGTAGCGTAATAAGACTGATATGGCGAAATTAATAAACTGAATTAAGTTAAGTGAAAAAATTTTAAATAAAATAATTTCATAATTTTCTATTTTATTAATTCTATTGTAATCATCTATTTCTATTTTGTTGACACTTAGTCTAAATCAAGTAATAATAAATGTCTAAATTTTGCATCAGAAGCAATTCTCAAAATGAATAAAATTTTTATGTATTATCTAACAAGTAACATTTGAAAAAAATTTAATATTTAAAAAAATATGTAACTTTTTGAACGAATACGTAACACCGCTGGGATATGAGTAAAGTAGCCTAATAAGTCTGATATGGGGAAATTAATAAACTGATTAAGTTTAGAGGGGAAAAAAACTTTAAATGCAATAATTTCTTAATTTTCTATTTTGTTAAAACATAGATTAGTTTGAAAATAGATAGCTGATCAGCAATGTTCATATCATAGCAATTGAGACTTATGCAAAAATATGTATGAAATATTTTTAGTTACTTAAATGAAAGGTTTTAAGGTTATTTGCAAAGAACTTGATAATTTTACATTTTAAAAAGTAAATAAAATCATTTTTATGAAATTTAAAATGTTCTTTTAAATAGAAAGTTTTTCAAATAGACTGTATTTATTCCGGTTCTATGTGTTGTGTGTATGATTTATTATAAATTAAAATTAAATTTACTTGGTTAAGAATTAGAATTTCATTTACTTGATTATAATGAGATTCGATTCTTAACTTTTAATTAATATTACTTCATGTAATACCATAATGAAATTTGTGTTTAGAACGCTAGGCACTTCTGTAGTTAGAATTTTTCTTGTCTCATTTTTAAAATAATCTTAATATTCATGAGTTATAATGCTATATTTTTGGAAGATAAATAATATTTCTGAATTTTGAATGAGACTTTATACTGTGTGAAGACGATCAAATGAATGCTTTGCTAATAATGTGTTTATTCAAACTTAGTCTTAATCAAGTAATAATAAATGTTTGAATCAGAAGCATCTATAAAAATGAATTGTATTTTCCTATTTATTATCTAGGAAGTAACATTTTAAAAGAAAATGTAACACTTTAAAAGAAAATGTAACATTTTAATAGAAATTTTTGAAAGAATAGCTAACACTTCTGGGATCTAAGTTAAGTAGCGTAATAAGACTGATATGGCGAAATTAATAAACTGAATTAAGTTAAGTGAAAAAATTTTAAATAAAATAATTTCATAATTTTCTATTTTATTAATTCTATTGTAATCATCTATTTCTATTTTGTTGACACTTAGTCTAAATCAAGTAATAATAAATGTCTAAATTTTGCATCAGAAGCAATTCTCAAAATGAATAAAATTTTTATGTATTATCTAACAAGTAACATTTGAAAAAAATTTAATATTTAAAAAAATATGTAACTTTTTGAACGAATACGTAACACCGCTGGGATATGAGTAAAGTAGCCTAATAAGTCTGATATGGGGAAATTAATAAACTGATTAAGTTTAGAGGGGAAAAAAACTTTAAATGCAATAATTTCTTAATTTTCTATTTTGTTAAAACATAGATTAGTTTGAAAATAGATAGCTGATCAGCAATGTTCATATCATAGCAATTGAGACTTATGCAAAAATATGTATGAAATATTTTTAGTTACTTAAATGAAAGGTTTTAAGGTTATTTGCAAAGAACTTGATAATTTTACATTTTAAAAAGTAAATAAAATCATTTTTATGAAATTTAAAATGTTCTTTTAAATAGAAAGTTTTTCAAATAGACTGTATTTATTCCGGTTCTATGTGTTGTGTGTATGATTTATTATAAATTAAAATTAAATTTACTTGGTTAAGAATTAGAATTTCATTTACTTGATTATAATGAGATTCGATTCTTAACTTTTAATTAATATTACTTCATGTAATACCATAATGAAATTTGTGTTTAGAACGCTAGGCACTTCTGTAGTTAGAATTTTTCTTGTCTCATTTTTAAAATAATCTTAATATTCATGAGTTATAATGCTATATTTTTGGAAGATAAATAATATTTCTGAATTTTGAATGAGACTTTATACTGTGTGAAGACGATCAAATGAATGCTTTGCTAATAATGTGTTTATTCAAACTTAGTCTTAATCAAGTAATAATAAATGTTTGAATCAGAAGCATCTATAAAAATGAATTGTATTTTCCTATTTATTATCTAGGAAGTAACATTTTAAAAGAAAATGTAACACTTTAAAAGAAAATGTAACATTTTAATAGAAATTTTTGAAAGAATAGCTAACACTTCTGGGATCTAAGTTAAGTAGCGTAATAAGACTGATATGGCGAAATTAATAAACTGAATTAAGTTAAGTGAAAAAATTTTAAATAAAATAATTTCATAATTTTCTATTTTATTAATTCTATTGTAATCATCTATTTCTATTTTGTTGACACTTAGTCTAAATCAAGTAATAATAAATGTCTAAATTTTGCATCAGAAGCAATTCTCAAAATGAATAAAATTTTTATGTATTATCTAACAAGTAACATTTGAAAAAAATTTAATATTTAAAAAAATATGTAACTTTTTGAACGAATACGTAACACCGCTGGGATATGAGTAAAGTAGCCTAATAAGTCTGATATGGGGAAATTAATAAACTGATTAAGTTTAGAGGGGAAAAAAACTTTAAATGCAATAATTTCTTAATTTTCTATTTTGTTAAAACATAGATTAGTTTGAAAATAGATAGCTGATCAGCAATGTTCATATCATAGCAATTGAGACTTATGCAAAAATATGTATGAAATATTTTTAGTTACTTAAATGAAAGGTTTTAAGGTTATTTGCAAAGAACTTGATAATTTTACATTTTAAAAAGTAAATAAAATCATTTTTATGAAATTTAAAATGTTCTTTTAAATAGAAAGTTTTTCAAATAGACTGTATTTATTCCGGTTCTATGTGTTGTGTGTATGATTTATTATAAATTAAAATTAAATTTACTTGGTTAAGAATTAGAATTTCATTTACTTGATTATAATGAGATTCGATTCTTAACTTTTAATTAATATTACTTCATGTAATACCATAATGAAATTTGTGTTTAGAACGCTAGGCACTTCTGTAGTTAGAATTTTTCTTGTCTCATTTTTAAAATAATCTTAATATTCATGAGTTATAATGCTATATTTTTGGAAGATAAATAATATTTCTGAATTTTGAATGAGACTTTATACTGTGTGAAGACGATCAAATGAATGCTTTGCTAATAATGTGTTTATTCAAACTTAGTCTTAATCAAGTAATAATAAATGTTTGAATCAGAAGCATCTATAAAAATGAATTGTATTTTCCTATTTATTATCTAGGAAGTAACATTTTAAAAGAAAATGTAACACTTTAAAAGAAAATGTAACATTTTAATAGAAATTTTTGAAAGAATAGCTAACACTTCTGGGATCTAAGTTAAGTAGCGTAATAAGACTGATATGGCGAAATTAATAAACTGAATTAAGTTAAGTGAAAAAATTTTAAATAAAATAATTTCATAATTTTCTATTTTATTAATTCTATTGTAATCATCTATTTCTATTTTGTTGACACTTAGTCTAAATCAAGTAATAATAAATGTCTAAATTTTGCATCAGAAGCAATTCTCAAAATGAATAAAATTTTTATGTATTATCTAACAAGTAACATTTGAAAAAAATTTAATATTTAAAAAAATATGTAACTTTTTGAACGAATACGTAACACCGCTGGGATATGAGTAAAGTAGCCTAATAAGTCTGATATGGGGAAATTAATAAACTGATTAAGTTTAGAGGGGAAAAAAACTTTAAATGCAATAATTTCTTAATTTTCTATTTTGTTAAAACATAGATTAGTTTGAAAATAGATAGCTGATCAGCAATGTTCATATCATAGCAATTGAGACTTATGCAAAAATATGTATGAAATATTTTTAGTTACTTAAATGAAAGGTTTTAAGGTTATTTGCAAAGAACTTGATAATTTTACATTTTAAAAAGTAAATAAAATCATTTTTATGAAATTTAAAATGTTCTTTTAAATAGAAAGTTTTTCAAATAGACTGTATTTATTCCGGTTCTATGTGTTGTGTGTATGATTTATTATAAATTAAAATTAAATTTACTTGGTTAAGAATTAGAATTTCATTTACTTGATTATAATGAGATTCGATTCTTAACTTTTAATTAATATTACTTCATGTAATACCATAATGAAATTTGTGTTTAGAACGCTAGGCACTTCTGTAGTTAGAATTTTTCTTGTCTCATTTTTAAAATAATCTTAATATTCATGAGTTATAATGCTATATTTTTGGAAGATAAATAATATTTCTGAATTTTGAATGAGACTTTATACTGTGTGAAGACGATCAAATGAATGCTTTGCTAATAATGTGTTTATTCAAACTTAGTCTTAATCAAGTAATAATAAATGTTTGAATCAGAAGCATCTATAAAAATGAATTGTATTTTCCTATTTATTATCTAGGAAGTAACATTTTAAAAGAAAATGTAACACTTTAAAAGAAAATGTAACATTTTAATAGAAATTTTTGAAAGAATAGCTAACACTTCTGGGATCTAAGTTAAGTAGCGTAATAAGACTGATATGGCGAAATTAATAAACTGAATTAAGTTAAGTGAAAAAATTTTAAATAAAATAATTTCATAATTTTCTATTTTATTAATTCTATTGTAATCATCTATTTCTATTTTGTTGACACTTAGTCTAAATCAAGTAATAATAAATGTCTAAATTTTGCATCAGAAGCAATTCTCAAAATGAATAAAATTTTTATGTATTATCTAACAAGTAACATTTGAAAAAAATTTAATATTTAAAAAAATATGTAACTTTTTGAACGAATACGTAACACCGCTGGGATATGAGTAAAGTAGCCTAATAAGTCTGATATGGGGAAATTAATAAACTGATTAAGTTTAGAGGGGAAAAAAACTTTAAATGCAATAATTTCTTAATTTTCTATTTTGTTAAAACATAGATTAGTTTGAAAATAGATAGCTGATCAGCAATGTTCATATCATAGCAATTGAGACTTATGCAAAAATATGTATGAAATATTTTTAGTTACTTAAATGAAAGGTTTTAAGGTTATTTGCAAAGAACTTGATAATTTTACATTTTAAAAAGTAAATAAAATCATTTTTATGAAATTTAAAATGTTCTTTTAAATAGAAAGTTTTTCAAATAGACTGTATTTATTCCGGTTCTATGTGTTGTGTGTATGATTTATTATAAATTAAAATTAAATTTACTTGGTTAAGAATTAGAATTTCATTTACTTGATTATAATGAGATTCGATTCTTAACTTTTAATTAATATTACTTCATGTAATACCATAATGAAATTTGTGTTTAGAACGCTAGGCACTTCTGTAGTTAGAATTTTTCTTGTCTCATTTTTAAAATAATCTTAATATTCATGAGTTTTTAGTAATTCTAAGTTTAACAAAAATGAAAAAAGTTTAATGTTCATAAGGTAAATATGCGCAAAAAATTTAACTTTGTCAAGTTTAACTTAAACTTAGGCCTAATCATAAATATACGGGGGGAAAACAAAAACAAAACACATTTCAAGATATTTAAAAGGATATTAAACAAAAAACAGCAGTCTTTTGTAACCATCAGTTTTAAACTTAATACTTGCTTTGCATTAAAATAAAATATTGTTGGAGTTATGCTTATTATCTAAGCTTGTCTGCTGGTTCAAAAAAATTTTTCTTGAAAATACTCTTACCTGTACTCTTTATTATCGAATTGCTCACTAAGGCGATAAATGTAAGAGAACTATTTTTTTTCTTCCTCGTAATCTCTTAGGACAAAAATTGCAAACCTGCGTTCACTGATTCATTTTAGCATGAAACTGGATCTTTACTAACATATTTCGCATGATGGAACACAACTTATTTCCATTAAGGTGGTGGTTAAGAACATGCATTTCTTTTTTATAGTTCTCGTAGCTTTATTCAGGAACTTTTAATACCAACAAGTTATTATTTTTCAGGAATAAGTAATAAAAAACTTAAAGTATCGAATCTATAATTCCCCTCTTGCAAATGCTTGAAAAAATATTTTTTCAAAAAATGAGCCTAGTCATAGTAATATGATTATGCTAGTTATATAATCTTTTGTATATAATCATAGTAATTATCACATAATTCTAAAAAACCTAATTGTAATGGCTAAACATGAAATTATAATAGATAATATCTAAAAATAGGTCTGCTGAGCCTTAAAATGAAACCTACAGAGTGTTTATCTATGTCATGAATTTGCATTATCGTAATCACTTTACATCACTGTTTGACATCTGATGCAATACCTCGCCAAATATCGTGTTTAAAATTACTGTTGGTAAGAATGAATACTTTATTTTTAAGTTCACACCAAATTGAGCTTTTACTTTCAAAGATGTATTTAAACCTAATCATAAATAATAACACAAAAGCTCCCATGCATTTACATTAATTTTGTACTGTTTTTGCTTCTGAAAAAGCCAATTTTGGTTCCACGAGTTTTTTGTGATATATGCGCAATTTTTTTTAAGTACTATTACAGGATTAAGCTTAGTAAAGAACACATAGACTTCTTTAGTAAATATACCAAGAAACTGACAGTAACATCAAGAAGTATTTAACCTGCACTGTAAAAAGGAACTAGAAGAAATGGTAAAAGAATTGTGACAAAAGAATTTTTAGAAAATATATACAAGAAAAACAATTGCACTGTACAAAATTCTGAATCAAATTACTGTATAAAGTACCGGCATTTGGAGTGCATCATCCGAAAAATCAATTTAACTGTCAAATCCTTTATTAACGTGAAATATGATACCATAGTTTTTACAGTAATATTTATTTAATTCGACTGATTCAGTGATTTTACGGTAAATGTTACTGTAAAAAACACGGTATATCAGATTTTTTGTTCCGAAATATGTTCCGGATAAAATGGATTCCTCAGTAAGAAGTACCTCCATCCTGAGTGTCGGTACTCTTTTACCGTAATCTGATCTAGAATGTTTTACAGAGTGCAACGCTACTAAGAAACTCTTGGCTATTAAGAAACCCTTCAATCAAAAAACAGATTGATTTTATGCAAAATTATTTTATTTATTGATGCACATACATACATGAGTTTGAGTGATGAATTACAAAAGTACGGCTCATATAAGCTTAAAGATAACCAAAGGGACACGACTCTTGACACTTCTTCCGACATGAGTGGGGAAAAAAAAGAGAAATTTGTACTGAAAATGCCATTTCTTGGTACTAAAAACGATACTATTTTGCCTTGATCTGGACCTATCCTTAGTCCTATTTTACATTAATTTTAAATGTTCTTTTACGAACTAATTAATCAGTTAAACGCAGTCTGTTGTGCTTTCATTTTATCTGCATTTATAGCTGTGAATGGTGGCACTACGGTCGACATTATATTTCTCGCGCTATGGCGTGCACACTTTTCATTTGTGCAATCATTCATTTGTGTAATTTTAGCTGAAAACATAAAAAACTGAAGACAACACACAAACCATATCAACCCTTACACTTCGTTTATATCGAGATATTAATTTCTTTAAATCGATTCATGGCACACGGTTCTTTCAGAATTTTTTAAAATGCATAAAATTCTTATGAATGTTAAAATTACATGTAAAATCGAATACAATCTCAGTAATAAAACGTTATAGTTTACATAATAACATGTTTTTTCCTACAAAATTTCGTAACGGTAACACAAATGGAGGTGTACACCGAAAGTTTCCAAGATTCCGTTCCAGTTCGAAACGATTTTATTGTTTATAGTCAGTTGACCATCTATAGTTAAGCTTTTAAAGCGTTTTTCTGTAAATCTAAATAATATCAAGTCAAAGAAAATGGAAAAAGAAAATTTTAAATTCAATTTGTGAGCACAGTACCAAACATCCATGCTAATTGCATGGATAAAGGAAAATCGTGACTATCATGGGTTGCTTAAGATCAAAAGCATTTTTCATGCCAAATAATATTCTATCAAGTGAACATTTCTTTTGGTGAATTCAAATTCTAAAAGTTTTTTCGATGTGTTTAATAATAAAAAGTCATTTGAAAGACTAAAAATTAACTTAAAATTGTGAGAATTACGTATTGAAGAAAGATACGTAACCAGTTAAGCATGTAAACCCTATCATTTTGTTCAACCAAAATGATATTAAAATAAATTCTGTAAGTATTTATTTACCAGAACTACATAATGTTCACACACACCACTTAATCAATAACATGATTATTTTTATCCTTCAGATACGTCGTGTTCAATAGCTAGCAATAAATAATTAACAAATGAAGAGCGCAAAAAGTGTTTTTAATTTTCTGGTAATGAATACTTCACATCGTATGTATCTTTGCTTATTGATTAACATCATATGCAATTTAATATTCTATTACTGTCTTCTTAAAAATTTCTCTGCTGAAGCTTATTACAAATTTTCAGCTAGAAACTCAGAATATTGAATTTGTTTTGGCAAGGAAAAGTTACAGCTCAGTTTCTGACTTTACTTTTACCGCAGTGGAGATTTTGGAGAACTGCCATAAGAAAAGGCCCTTAAGGCGCCGAGACGCGACGAGAAGGAGTCGCTGACCCAATAGACCCTTTTTTCCACGCTTTACAGTTACTTCAAAAAAAGATGTTTACTACTTACTTGGGTGACATTTAAAATCAAGGCCTTCTCTTTTACAATTGTTCTAAAACTCGCAGTTTATGAAATATATCCACGTTTATGAAATATATTTTTAACTGAATAAGATTGTTATGATTATTGGATATTAAAGTTTTTGAAAGTTTGATCCTAAAAACAACAACAGAATCTTTTCACATTATGCATATTAAAGTTACTTTGAGATTATTTTTTGTTTAAATTTAAAATGTTCAAAACAATGCATAGAAAAATGTATCTGACTTCTTACACTTATGTTTCAAAATTACGTCGCAAAGCACTTTCGAAATCATTAATATATATATATATATATATATATATATATATATATATATATATATATATATATATATATATATATATATATACAGAGAGAGAGAGAGAGAGAGAGAGAGAAGAGAGCCTAATATCATCTAAAAATACTCAGAATTTTTATCATAACATTTAGATTACAATTACTTTACCATAATAGGATATGCAGCTAATTATCTCAGAACCCTTTTTAATATCAATTTTGTAATAAATTCAATACTTGGTAAAATGTTTCTTTATGTTTCAGGAACGATTTGATTTTGGCCATTAAAAAGATGCTCGTTATTTTTAAAGACCTATGAAAGACTTTCATTTACGTTTTTAAAATGAAAAACTATTATATGTTAATTTTCTTGACAAAATGATTTCGATGCTGTGACGTAATAAGGATTGCGATGCCATCTTTTTATTAAATATGTAACTTATCTTTAGCGCAAGGAGGACAATATAAAATAATATGAAATAGAGTAATAAATTATACGAAGGAAATAGATATTTGCTTTCTCTTTTCTATAATCATTTAATTAAAAAAAATAATGAAATCGAATGATATCTATTCCATTAGTAAATATCATCCATCGTTTATATTTCCCGATACTAATATCGGAATGGATATCATTAGATATCATACTATCATTGCACTCCACCCAAGGATCGAAACCAGTTCAGTCTGTACTGTCTACAACTTATAATAGAAATTTCTAAACACTATTATTTTATTTTATTTCATAACCGTCATTGAACAGCCTGCCCAATTTTGGGTTTACGACTACTAATATTGTTTAACTCCGTAGCCTTGTAATTTTGAACCCTATCCAGAAGACAAGGGAAGTCATTGATCACGTATTGGGAGAAATTAGCCTTCGTGGAGAATTTGTTTGATGGGACTTACTCACATTTGCGTTTCACGGGGAAGAAAACCACGAAATCCCCCATGATTAGCCTAGCGGCAAGGGGATTCTAATCCATAATCCGTCTACCAATGGTGATATTTTACGTCAGCATTGTGCAAGCCGGGTGCGGAATTCGTATCGAGCCGCCATCGAACCAGTGTCATCTCATTGGAAGGCGAACGCCTTATCCACTGAGCAACCACGGTTCTTAAAAAGCTGTTTTACAAAAATTATGAAGGTTTTATTTTAGTTTTTTACTAAGCATCTTTTCATTTTAAATTTAGCCATGTCATGAATTCTTCCCTCCACCCTCATGAATTCACGGTTTTCTGGTTCCCCATTGCTAATGCTGACCTGATAGCATTGCTTTGGTAGCTTGGTTCACCTTTGCGGAACTCATCACTTCGTGTAGTCAAATTAATTTCTCACACTGGATCAAATAAAAGTATGCAACGCTGCGCATCTGAAGTTTAAATCAATGGAGGAAAAATCATAATAGGCCTTAACGCCACGTAGCCATTAAGTTGCGAGATTATTGATTTTTATCTCACTTTCTTAATGAGCAATTACATTAAAACTTTGGTCTAAAAATGATGGGTCTATTAAACGATTAAATATTATTTAATTCAAATGAAAAAATATATTATATTTTTTTATTTTTTTTTTTTTATTTTTCGAAATATCCTTAGGATCTTATTGTTTGCAAAATAAATATATTTGTCAAAAATAAGAAGAAGAAAAACGAAAAATATACTCCAAAAAACATTATATTTGCGAAAAATCAAAAGTATTTAAAAAGTTTCCTAACCAAAGTGGATAAAAAAAAAAAAATAGATATAAAACGAGTTACGATCTTCCAATATTTTTTTCTAAAACCTTTGCAAAAATCTCCCTCTAGAATGTGTCACATTTAGAATGAAGATATGAGCAAAGAAAGTTTTTAAATTGCAAATTACGACAAGTTTTGCTTCATATTTTGTTAAGTGTCGTAAAATGGAATCCTTTTTAGAATATATTAAGAGAAAGAACTTGATGGTATGGTGAAAAAAGAAAGAATCCATTCTTAAATAAAAATAGGAAAGGTTCAAAGTATGGGTGGTTATTATTTAAAAAGTTGAGAGTTTTCATTTTCTATGAATACCCACTTCTATTTTAAATGAATTAAGATTTTCTATTTAATTTTTGATTTAAACATATGTTAAAATTTGAACTTTGAATCGCGTTTTATTTCAAAATATAATACGTATTTTTTGTTTATTTTTTTCATAGTAAATTTACATTTATAACCATTTTCCCCTTCAGGACCGCAATCGTGATCTTGATATTCTCCCTTTACAGTCCATATTAAACGAGCCTTTCTGACTCTAGCGGCCCAAGATCACACGGACGTGATCTTAATTCAGTACTCTTGTATTGCATCTCGTACTAGTACTTATATGAACTCTTTAGTACGGATAAAATGGGAGCATGTGGGCCTGCACTGTAAAAAAAATTAGGATCAAATTACGGTAAAAATACCGACACTTAGGATGACAGTACTTTTTGCTGTAAATTTTTATGGGGCAAACAATCTGATATGCCGTTATTTTTACAATAATATTCGTTGTAAAATTACTAAATCGCTGTAATGAAATAAATATTATTTTAATAATTATGATATAAGATTTTATGACAAAAACGGAATTTACGTATACTGCCCTCCAGGTACTTGTACTTTTTATCATAATTTCATCTGGAATTTTTTTACAGTGTAGGGCAGAGCTTCTTTCTCCTTCCGCCAGTTCTAAGGAAATAACCTGACCTTTATTTAAAAAATTGATGGGAGGGGGCTTTCTATTAAGGTTATCCAGGTTCGAATCCCAGACATAGCCTACTGATTTGTACATCGCAGTTCTGATACAAAATATCCCTCGAGACAAAGAGATCACAGTTTAAGGTCCTCTCACCATTGGCCTAATAGAGAGAATGTTTTTGTAGTTCCATGTAACGCTAGTCCTGATGGTTAGTTTTTATCAAAAGTTCCTTAAGAGGTGTATTGTTTACTAGGTTGGGAACAATTTTAAAAGACCACGAAATCGAATATTTAAAGCCAAACGTACCACTGCCAAATAGATCGGCTGATCAACGAAGGCAATTAATGTCAAACTAAATTTGCAAAATTTTTCAAAAATTTTATTATTAAAATAGTTGCAATAATAATATTACAGCAAGCCAATTGTTAAAAATACCTAATAAGAATGTTCATTACGTAATAACAATGCTCATACGTAAGAACAATGTTATTAAAAGTCGTTGCGAACTGAAAATACGTATTATAAGCTAAGTAGAGATTAGAGAGTAAAAAAGAAAAAATGGAACTTTAAGCTTTAGTTTTTATGGGTAAGATTGATGAAAAAGTGCTTACCAGTAAGAAAAATAAAAATTTAAAAAAAATTTACAAAAATATACTTTTCCCTGTAGCATTATTACCATGCTTAAGAAGAACTTTATAAGAGATACAGATATCAATCTTTCTCATAGCAAGCTGTATTTTAATCAGAAATTAATAATGACTTCCTTACTCCCTGGTGTTTCAGTCTGTGTTGGACCATGATGTCTTGAACAATTTTACTTCTAAAAGGCGGCTGTCTCAGGTTTTCGCTTTCGAATTTCTTAGTGTTAAGGTTTTTAAGGTCTATCTCAACCTCTTCTATCTCCCTTGGCCTTTCCGTTTTTGTTGTTAAATTATGAAAAAAGAGTTTTAACTAATAAAAGCTAAACTTGAATTCATTTATTTTTCAAAATTCATTGTTTAAGAACATGTTAATTAAAAAAGTTATCAGGATATTAAAATCATCAAAAAATTTTATTTCTATTTTATTATTTAGAAAACGCTAAATCTGCTTCATATGGTATTCAAACGATCTTTTTTCAACTACAGTGAAAATAATAGAGTTTATAAGCTTAGAGTTAATAGAGGCTGCCAAAATCATCATTATATTTAAATGAATTTTTCTTTATGAAGATTATGCAACTAATTACTTACATTAAACGGTTATATCTTTGGAATAATTAGTTAAGCCATCAAACACGCATATTTTACATGTAATTCTTTCAATTTTCATCAGAAATCTGAAAATGTTCCCAATAAATTTGGTTATTAAAGTTCGAAATAAATGCTACCTGAAATATGGATTTTTATCTAAAATTTTTCAACTTTTTAAAAATAACAGTTTGAAGAATACAAAATTTTGTTTAAATGTAAAGCAATATAGGAAGGGACATTTTTTTCAAAACTTCCATTTATAATTCTTAGATTTATATCAAGCATTTATAGTTTACACGTTTTTAAAAGTTTTTAAATAAAATATTTTTCAAATAATGCATGAAATTATATTTTTTATATATTGAATATATGCTGCAACTTCTCCTGAAATTTTAAAGCTCTAACTTTAACAGTATAAGGAATTTAAAAAAAGGACCTATTTCCTCTTATATAATTCAGTTTCCAAAAAATCTTAATGTAAACATTTATATTTTTAAATAAGGCTGTCTTATTTAAGTTTGATTGCTTGTGAAATATTCGGCTGATTCATTTAAAATAGTGCGTTTTGTCATTTAAAAATATATAAACTTATTATGATTCAAAACTTTCATACTTAGCAACTCAAAATGTGTTTAATTTACTTAAGTAACAGATTAATAAAATAAATAAAAATCCAACAATTTTTAGATTGCTGTTTTTGTAAGTACAGTACAATATAAGCGTTAGCATAAATGAGTGTCATTACTATTTATGTAATTCTCAGAAAATTCGACACTTCATTAAAAAAACAATCATACATTACCAATCATACATTTAAGCAAAAATAATCAACGCTGGCGTTTTTTATGTAGATTATAGCGAAATGAAAATAAGTGGCCAGGTAAGTGACATATTTTTGCTTGACATAAAATATTATTAACTATAAATCTTATTTTTACAAAATGTTTTGGAAATCGTTCCTTGTTTTCATGTTCCAGAAATGCATTTAACTGTTTAGAAATAAAGAATAGGACAGAGAGAAATGTATATTCACTTTTAAATCAAATAACTGTTAAAAATGTCGCTGGTGACATGACAGGAAAAAGACATTTTGAAACTCAATATACATTTTTAAATACATTATATAATTGTTTTAAACAGTGTAAATAAAAAGTTTAAAAAAAATCAGTACTTATTAAACTTGAAAAAAAATCATCATTTTATTATATGTTATTAGATTTCCATGGCAGTATAGAGTAAATTGTCGTATATTTTTAGAGTCACTCATTTATCCTTTCGAAGTTAGATCCTTAGAAGTCTTATTTTTTAGGCGGTGGCAAAGATGTGTTATTTTATTCAACAGATTACTTGTGTAACTAGGAACGCATTTCCAAAATCTAAAAATTATGGAATTGATCTGTTATTTCTATGCTCGATATCGTGACGTAATTATTGAGAAATCGAAGAAGAATACAATAGGAAATTGTCATTATTTTAAGACCGTGAGAGAACGCATATGGTTTTACATTGTTGTAGTAATAAAAATAAGTAAAGGTCAAAGAAAATGTATCAACATACGCGTGTAAAAAGTTCATAAAAGTTTATGATTCTCAATTGCTGGTTATTCGCCGATAATAACATCGTTATGTGGGTTATAAGTTAATGGTGAATATAGGTAGCACAATGAACAAAGTGATAGCCAATATTTTTTAGATAATCATTTTCAGTATCGATTATTTTTCTCACTTCACTTTAATTCCATATTTTTCTCAAAAGTAAAAACCATTCATAGATATGGAAAAAAAAATATTCAAGGAATCAAAGGGATTTGAGAAAAAATTTGGACAAACCTCTCTTTAGAAAAAATACATCTAATTACGAGGTTAAAAATTTCCTCTCCTTTACAAAATAATTATGCAAATCCTAAGTATCTTAGTAAGCGGAAGGGTCAGTTTCGTTTACCCTTTGCACGTATTACAAAAGTAGGACAAGATCCACTGCAAATCTACAACATCCTTAAGTCGTAGGATTAATTATTAATAAATGCCTCGTCTTAATTAGTTACAATATATGGATTACGTCAAAGTAGTATTCTTAGACAAAAAATGATCATTAAAATATAATTTATAATTTCATCAACTTGTACTTCAACAAAAAAATATCTTTTACTGTGAAACATATTTTATTCATGCTTATAAAGAATAACTGTTTGTCTATTCAGAAATTTTTTATTTATAAGTTACGAACTATTTTGTTTGGCGAATTTAGAGAATCAGTAACAAAAAAGAAATATTTTCTTAAAATTGCATTTTTGTATAGACCATAATGGTTTCAAGAAAAAATATAAAAATGCTATAGCTTTTGTTACCTCTAAAAATATAACTATCCTAGGAAGTTTTGAGTAAAAAGAATTTTTTAACAAGGAAAGTTTTGCCTTATTTTTGTTTCAAATTATTTGCAGCCTTTTAAACTCTGAATACCATTTTTTTCTCTTCCGAGAAATCTCAACTTTACTCACTACAACTTTCATTTAAGCTGCCACAGAACTAGTCAGATATAAGTTTCATTTTATTCTATTTAAACAAAAGCTATCCAATGAAACGTACACTTTAGTATCACAACTTATGCTCTTAAACACAATCGCGTCATTTCTGTTTACAAACTGGAAACAAAACTTCGAAAAGCCAGAACAAGAAGAATAGTTCCTATTTTAAAAGACGAAAACAATTGCTGCTTCCCCTGATAACATAATTTATATAATTTACGCGTTTCCGTTCTAAATTCAGCAGATGTTACACTATTAAATCTTTTTAAATTATATAATTATAGTTATAACCGTCATAAAACAGCCGACCCAATTTATGGGTTTACGACAACTAATGTTCAACTACGTAGTCTTGTAATTTTAAAACCAATCCAGAAGACAAAGGAACTCCTGGATCAAGTACCGGGAGAAGTTTGCCTTCGTGGAGATTTTTCTTGATGGAACTAACCCGCTTTTGCGTTACATAGAGAGGAAGACCACGAGAACATCTCATGGTTAGCCTGATGGCAAGGGAACTCTAACCCATGATCCGTCTACCACTGAGGATATTTCAGGTCAGCACTGTAGTCAGTTTAAGCCGGATGCGAAATTCGTATCGACTGCGATTCGAACCCGGTTCACCTCAATAGAAAGAGAACGCTCAATCCCCTGAGCCATCGCGGCTCTTTATATAGCTGTTTATGACATCAGGAACAAGATCTTATTATTCGATTACAGCTGTTTATGACATCAGGAACAAGATCTTATTATTCGATTATCTATTGTTAATAATGAATATTTTTAGGTGTCCGACTAGGCTAATGACTAACATTTTTATTTTATTTTGAAAGCAGTCTTAATTAATATTTATTTTTATTTATGGTAAGCAAAGGTAACTAACATTATAAATCTAAAGTAAACTTTAAAAATTTTTAGAATATTCCTTCAAAGTAAGGGCAAATTTGAGCTTAAAACTACATTTTTTTTCATGTCATACTTCCATCTCTACAACAAATTGTACTGAATGAATATCAAAACAATTTTTGTCTTGATCATTAATATGAATTCCTACGTTTTCGACTAAAATCTTTAAAAAAATTCAAATATACAATGTTAAGCATTAAGCAATCTAAATATATTGTTTGATATTATATTTTTAAATAAAAATTTCAAAAATTCTTAGATAAAGCTGGATAAAAATATTAAATTAACACTTAGACTTTAGCTTTTAGTACAAAACATAACTAACATAATACAAAATATACATACCAAGTTTCAAAGAATTACTTTTTTTGCAATGTGTGTTAGTGTAAAGAAATTTTCTCGAAATCAACGTTTTTCTGAAAAAGCATTTAATGTATGTAATTTCTGTTTTATTTCGTATGACATTCAAACAACCAGCTAAAAAAAATAGCTACAACTTCGTTTCTAAAGATCGGAGAACAAAAATTTAAAAAGATTTTCAAAGCTAATGAACAAAAGTTAAAATATAGAAAGAATTTCGAAATATTCATTAAAATTGTCGATTTTCACCCAGTTAGATACCTTAAGATAATGATGTCTTAAAAAGTATATGAATAAGCGGGAGAATGACAAGTTTAGCAATAAATATCAAATTCGATAAATATAGATAGTACTCAACAACGGTAATATGACTATCAACTAGTTTAACAGTGATATTATATCGAATCGATAATATCGAGAATATTATCGATAACAAACATTATAACATCATAAATATAAATAGATAAGATTACAATATTAATGAAGAATATAATTATAATCAAGAATGCAATTATAATCAAGAATGCAATTATAATCAAGAATGCAATTATAATCAAGAATATAAATTCAATAATATCGTGAGCATTGTTAAGGAGGATCAGTATGAAGCATGATAATGATATAGCATAGATGAATGATGTATTATGGATTATATAATATTATGAATAACGATAAATATTTAGTCATGTTTGATAAATTATATTTGAGTAACTAAAATATTAGCTGATGCAAAAATAACGTAAATTAGTTAAATACATAACGTAAGACATCGATATTTCCTAACAATATATCACATTTTGAAAATTAGCTCTTTCCTTAAAATTGACCCAAGCAAGACAAGATTAAATTTTTCAATAATATTTTATATATTAATATTAATTTTTTACAATAAAAGTGAAAATAACTTTGCAACCCTTGTAAATTTGGAAAATTTTATGACATAATATGTAAAATGCTAGAAAATCTTTAAAAAATCAAATATTATGAGTAATTTAAAAAATTGAGGTATTTTTACTGAAATATTTGCAAAATGTAAATAAAGTAATTAATGAGGAGTAACTAAATAAATAGTAAATAACTTAACTAACTTCTCCTTCCTCTTGATACAGAAAAAAAAACTAACAACGAATCAAAAATGAAAGTAAAAAAACGCAGCAATATAAACTGAATAATGTACTAATATTGATAAATTTTTTTCAAAAAATAATAATAAAAAAGAACTTGTGTAGAAAAAATTTTTCGTCTGAGTATCAGATGCAATTTTTAAGTTATCCCTTCAAAGGGACAGGGAGAACTAATGCATTTTGTTTTGATGTTTTCACTTTAAAAATTAAATAAGTAAATTTAAGCCTAATTGAAATTAACTAAATTAAAGCCCAATTCATTAAAACCTAAAAACAATCTAGAAAAGTTATGAATTCTTCAAAAATATTTATTTAGTAAAATGCTATGTATATTTGACATAGATCTCAAATAAATAAATAAATGTAGTCAGCTTTTTAGCTTTAGTAAGTTAAGTAAAGGCAACTATTATTTTTAATTTAATATTTTCTAAAAATAAATAAAATGATGAGAAGATCAGTATGCAATTTAAGGCACAGACAAAAGGATAAGAGGTAAGAAACTCTGAGAATTTTCAAATATACAAATTGTATTTAAATAATTGCTTTTTCTTTAAGAAAATATTCAAATTTTCTGGCATAATGCTAAAAACTGGTTAAACTTTAATAAAATATTCTCACTGGATACAATTTTTTTAGCGCGATGGCATCCAGCTGAAAAAGAATTTGTAAATTCTTGTATATGTGTATATACATGCATCAATTCTTTTTTTAAATCAATGCTATATTACATTATTCTAAACAGTAGCGAATTTCAGATGCAAGAATAATTTTGAAGTATTATTTACCTTTCTTTAAGATGAGCTAAAACTACACTGAGAAAAAAAGGATGATCAAAACTACCAGAATATGGTAAAACTTGCAATCTTTCTGGCTTTATGGGAACACCAGAAAGATCAGAAGAGTTTACAGCTCTTTGGTAAATTTAACAATAAAATAAAGTTTCACAATATGTGATAAAATTTGGTAAATGTGGTGAAATTCGGTAATTTTATTATGACACCTTTGAAAATGGTATTAGAACCATTTATTTGGTAAATTTTACTTTTCAGTTTGTATTTTTTACTAAATGTGTGACAATAAAAGTTATAATTTTGGAAACCTGAATTTCTGGTGAACCGTTATCACATGAGCAGAAAAATTAACAATGTATGATTTAAATATCGTATATCATGGTTTTTAATACCAAAATTACGTTTTTTTCTTTCAGAAACATCATTACTACGATGTACAGTAATTTTACCAGAATTTTATTTTCCGTCTACGCTATTCATAATTAACATCATTTTTCTACTCACTTAAATAATGTGCAATGTATTTCAACTCCTGCTGATTGTTCCAAATTGTTTTTGAAAAGTCATTAAAAAAAAACAATTGTTGTTCGCGATTTTTTAAATATTGGATACCTAATAAATTAAATAAGTTTTATAAATATTCTTATCAAATCAATGTTTCTCGATTGATTGCTCAAAGAAAACAAAATTTAAGAAAAGAAAATCAAAAGGTGAGATAAATATCAGGTTTGCAGCATTCTGCTTGGGAACTAGATAGTTCTCCTCAATAAATTCCTTTAGCAGATGGCATTTAAAGAAATTATAAAGAAAAGTTTCTCTATAATCACGATTTACAGCGACAAAGTGATGCATTTAAAGAGAAATTCATCAAGTTCACGAATAATTTTTCAGTTGTAAAAGACTGTCATTACAATAGGCTTATTTATTTATAGTTTTTCTAACCAGAAGTGTGTATTGTGTAGATTGTAGTATAAACACAAGAGAGGGGTTGAAATTATTTTGTCTAAGGCCTTATTGATTAGCAGTAAATTTATTTTAGGTTTGAGCTAGATTTTGTTCTCTAGTAGTGACATTAACATTTTTCAAGTATTTTGTTCTCACAAAAAATAAAGTTGAAGAAAAAGTGCCATTACCTTGACAGATTTCAAAATTTTTTAAAAATAAAACAATTTTTTTCCTAAACAGACATAGAAAACCAATACTCTTTTGACTCTTTCAATTTTCATTTAATCGATTTTTAAAATCGTTGTGACACGCAGTATTATTACGGAAAAGAGTAAATTTTTGATACTCGAATTATCAAATTTGAAAAAATCATTTTGTAAAGAGTATTCTAAGAAAACGTTGTTCTAGAGTCGGACCAGTTTCTGGATAAATATTTTATGCTTTAAAGTTTCAGTCAATCGCTGTAGAAAATAAATAAGATATAAAAAGTTTCAGTTTCAAAAATAAATTGTGAAAAGGGACTTATTTTTTATAAATGTAAAAGTCATGCGATTCTTTAAAAATTACTAAAGAATTTGTGCATCAAATAAATAAAGAGCAGAAAAGAATTAGTCAGAAAAGGAACACCTCTAGAATCAAAAGGAATTGCACATTTAAATAATAGAGTTTGTCCGAGCTAACTAGAAATGGTCAGAATTTTTTTAGATTTTTCCCTAAAACCAAAAACCTATTACTGATTTTAATTAAACTCCAAAGAGTTTACTCCAAATGCGTTTAACCGACCTTACTCGTGTTTGGCTTCAACGCAAAAACGTTATCCTTTTATCTTTTGGCTTTCGACATTTTTCAAAATTATTAAAATAACTCTAATGTTTACAAGAAAAACTCATTTAGTCCCTAAAAGTGATATTTTTAGAACGAAATTGATTCTTCATCCTTGTGCTAAAAGCGAATCATCAGTGGAGCATGCAGTTGCGACGCAAAAATATACAAACTAAATGTACGATTTTGAAATTTTAACACATTTACTTCTCCTTTAAAATTTTTCATGCACATAAATCTTTATACTTTACGAATGTAATTAAAATATTTTAATAACTGTATTATTCAGGTAGTGAACATAGACATTGTATAGCAAATTCAGAAAATAAAACTCTAAACCTCTTCATATTTACGTTATATCAAATTTAATAAACGTAAAAAATCTAAAAGTGTTTTAGACTTATTCACTTATTCATTATTGGTACTCATTTATCCATAATTCATTATTCCCTCATTCATTACTTATCAGAACAAATTGATGCTTTATATACTCATAGTTGTCTATAGCATAATATTAAACGCGGAATTCTAATTATTTTTTAAACGTCACGGTCACTTGACACTATTCTTTCAATAGCACCTTGATTATAAACACACTCTCCTTTTTGCTTTTTTTTTAATTCGCTCACTCATTTATTATACGTTCACTCACTAATTCTTTACTTATCGGAACAAATTGATGTTATGTATACTCACAGACTATTAACATGATGTTACACACGGAAATCGAAATATTTTTAAATTATCATTTGACAGTACTATTCCTTCAATAGCACCTTGATTATAAACACACCTCTCCTTTTCGCTTTTTTTTTAATTCGCTCACTCATTTATTATACGTTCACTCACTAATTCTTTACTTATCGGAACAAATTGATGTTATGTATACTCACAGACTATTAACATGATGTTACACACGGAAATCGAAATATTTTTAAATTATCATTTGACAGTATTATTCCTTCAATAGCACCTAGATTATAAACACACTTCTCCTTTTCGCTTTTTTTTTAATTCGCTCACTCATTTATTATACGTTCACTTACTAATTCTCTACCTATCGGAGCAAATTGATGTTATGTATACTCACAGACTATTAACAAGATGTTACACACGGAAATCGAAATATTTTTAAATTATCATTTGACAGTATTATTCCTTCAATAGCACCTTGATTATAAACACACATCTCCTTTTCGCTTTTTTTTAATTCGCTCACTCATTTATTATACGTTCACTTACTAATTCTCTACTTATCGGAGCAAATTGATGTTATGTATACTCACAGACTATTAACAAGATGTTACACACGGAAATCAAAATATTTTTAAATTATCATTTGACAGTATTATTCCTTCAATAGCACCTTGATTATAAACACACATCTCCTTTTCGCTTTTTTTTAATTCGCTCACTCATTTATTATACGTTCACTTACTAATTCTCTACTTATCGGAGCAAATTGATGTTATGTATACTCACAGACTATTAACAAGATGTTACACACGGAAATCAAAATATTTTTAAATTATCATTTGACAGTATTATTCCTTCAATAGCACCTTGATTATAAACACACATCTCCTTTTCGCTTTTTTTTAATTCGCTCACTCATTTATTATACGTTCACTTACTAATTCTCTACTTATCGGAGCAAATTGATGTTATGTATACTCACAGACTATTAACAAGATGTTACACACGGAAATCAAAATATTTTTAAATTATCATTTGACAGTATTATTCCTTCAATAGCACCTTGATTATAAACACACATCTCCTTTTCGCTTTTTTTTAATTCGCTCACTCATTTATTATACGTTCACTTACTAATTCTCTACTTATCGGAGCAAATTGATGTTATGTATACTCACAGACTATTAACAAGATGTTACACACGGAAATCAAAATATTTTTAAATTATCATTTGACAGTATTATTCCTTCAATAGCACCTTGATTATAAACACACATCTTCTTTTCGCTTTTTTTTAATTCGCTCACTCATTTATTATACGTTCACTTACTAATTCTCTACTTATCGGAGCAAATTGATGTTATGTATACTCACAGACTATTAACAAGATGTTACACACGGAAATCAAAATATTTTTAAATTATCATTTGACAGTATTATTCCTTCAATAGCACCTTGATTATAAACACACATCTCCTTTTCGCTTTTTTTTAATTCGCTCACTCATTTATTATACGTTCACTTACTAATTCTCTACTTATCGGAGCAAATTGATGTTATGTATACTCACAGACTATTAACAAGATGTTACACACGGAAATCAAAATATTTTTAAATTATCATTTGACAGTATTATTCCTTCAATAGCACCTTGATTATAAACACACATCTCCTTTTCGCTTTTTTTTAATTCGCTCACTCATTTATTATACGTTCACTTACTAATTCTCTACTTATCGGAGCAAATTGATGTTATGTATACTCACAGACTATTAACAAGATGTTACACACGGAAATCAAAATATTTTTAAATTATCATTTGACAGTATTATTCTTTCAATAGCACCTTGATTATAAACACGCATAACAAATGGATGAAACTTTTGTCTCACATTCAGGTAACATAAGCTCGAAAGCCGATGGTAGTCGATTTATAAGCATGCAACAAGAATGCTGATGTAAAATATATTCAATTGTAGGAAGGATCGTGGATTTGAGTACCCAAGCTATTTCTCTAAACATGGAATCGTTGGGTTTTTGGGGTATACTACGCAAATTTAAATATACTTCATTCAAAAAGTCTTTCATGGAGGTGAGCTTACTCTTAGGATTGATGAAAAAGTTTCCTTGTCATCTGGGTCCGATGCAAAACTCTGACAGTTCAACTCTAGTTTAAAAAAAACACTTTTAATGTATATTTTAAAAGCATTTATAAATCTTCTTATTTTTTATAAAACTCTTGTTAGAGTTATTCTTTAAACCTGTGAATGCAATCAAGAGAGGCAAAATATTTTGTTATTGTTCTTTCTGTTAATTTATGCTAACCAATTTTCTGTGCTCTATTTTTTAATTATAACAATGAAAAAGAAAACAAATTGCATTTAAAAACTTTACTTTAATCACAAACTGAATTTCATTATATGAAATAAAATTATACTCTGTTTTATTTCAATTATTTTCTTTTTAAGTATTTTTAAAAATATTCCATAAATGATTATTTTAATTAAAGAAAACATTAGGCCGAAAAAATTATCTCTAGAAAAGCTCACACTTTCCCAATTTGATGTTTCTTTAGAAAGAAAATAAATTTAATTAAAAATACTTTTTATGTAAATGATTTTAATTGAAATTTTAATAAATACACAATCAAAATTATATAATTAGAAAATAATTTTTTAAAATCTCACATTTCATCAATAAAACTTAATGTTGATGCATTTTATAATATTAATCTCTATTTTAAAATACTGCTTTATTAAAAAAAAATGCTTTACATTTGTTTTGATGATTATTATAAAAATTTAAAGCAATAGCATCGTGTACAACGTATTCCTTATTTTTTATAATTTTATGTATACGCTTTTAAAAAAGATCATATTAAAAATAAATCTTTTTTTTTCATTAAATAGTTTTAAATTATCATTGTTCTAAGAATAGGTATTTTTAAAAAATCACTTCCTCAAATTGAAAACCTTATTATTTAAACCTTTTTTTTAAATTTCCAATGGCAGAGAACTAGGCATAAAGGGGGGAAAAAGACATGAACAAAAAAAAAAAAAAAAATGAGCCCCTACGAAGCGCTCTGCGGTGTGAAATGGCCATCCATGATGACGTGATCCCCACAGAAATAACAAAAGGGGTCCGGGAGGACACCAATAGAAAATAGATGTCCAGCCCGACAGTCATGCCGGGTACAAAGTCTGAACATCGCAACCGCATCACGTCGAGGATACTCCGGAATGCTCAGCTGATCTAAATGTCCCCAGGTTTTGGGAGCAGTACGTGTCCGTATATCTCTATAAAATCGAGAAGACACTGTGTTCTTAATAAGTCGCTTCATAGTACAATAAGGAACGTTATTATTCAGGAGCTGAAACACCTCAGCTGAAACACTCTCTTCGCCAATGCGTCTGCCCGCTCATTTCCACCAGGGACTAATATAGGGACTTTAAATCTAAGACCGGAACGCACTGCAGTCGCTTTCCCAGTCGCTTTTCCCAATTGTTCCACTTTTTTAATGGATAGTTGGCAGTCCAGTATATCCCTAGAAGATTGGACGAGTATAGAGCATATGGACTGGATAGCAGCTCTGGAGTCCTTGTATAACCTATTGGATAAACCTATATTGTAAAACATTCTGAATCAAATTACAGAATAAGTACCGTCACTTTAGGTGTATCTTCCGCAAAATCAATTTAATCGTAAAAATACTATACCTTAAATATTAAAGTAATAATTAGAATGATTTAGTTATTTTATTGTAATTATTACTAAAAAATTACGGTATATCAGATTTTTTGTTTCGTAACATGTTCCAGTAAAATAAGATTTTACAGTAAAAAGTATTAGAACTCTATGAGTGTGTGTGATTCTGACTTAGTTAAAGGAGCATAACATATATCTGAGCATAAAGGAGCATAACATATAACTAAAATAACCTTAATAATCTTAATCTTAATCATAAATCTTAAATATTTTTTTGACGCACATAGTTTTTTCACTCATCCGACAAACATTTTATTTTGTACTAACTGCCTTTATAACCTGAAAAAAACATGAACTGATATTATTTAAGGTGCATTCGATGGAAGCCATGTTGAACATGTACAGTGTCTAAAGAAACTGTTGAATTTGAAAAAAACTGTTGAAAAAAAAACTGTCAGTTTGTATGCCAGTATAAAACTGTTTATTTCGTTGAAAAATACTGTTATTTAAAAACAGACACCGGATTTTACGCAGATACGTACTGTTGTTTTGACTAAAAAACACTGTTATTCTAAGAAAAAATTCAATACAATAACTATGTCAGCATGGTGGTCGATGTGAGCCGGGTGCAGCATTCATGCGACCAGTTGACGCTGTGATTCGAACTTGAATCCCCTCACTGGGAGACCATCTCTCTGTCTTCTAAGCTACCACAGCTGTACTGTCTCAGCATGAAGAAAACCCTTAAACTAATTTTAACTTAAAGGTTTTACTTATTGAACTAATATTTAAGTATAAAACGTTTAAAACAACAGTGGTCCACTCGTATAAAAATGTCCGGCAACTCAACTTGCCCAAAAATAATGATTAGATTGAGTATCAATTTGGCAATAAAGCAGAATCACAGTTTTTTTATATGATGTCCAAAACTATAAATTAAATACTGATAAAAAGGTACATTTATCGTACGGTAAGTGAAACTGTATGGTAAAAACTAGATCTTAAACTGACGGTTTCAATCCTTTAAGATGAAAAACAGTGAAAAACCGTTTTATCAACAAAACTGCTTGAAACTGTCAAATATACAAACAAAGTCAGAGAATGGGGATTTCTTAAAGTGCGCGGATAACGTTTAGAAATAGAAAAAATCAATTTCTTGTTAAGCCGCTTTTTTTCTGTAAAAAATATAGCTATCTTTCGTAGAATTTAGAGTTATTTTATATAGTATACAGCCATGTTTTTAAGGCAGGCAGAAAACGCATATTTCATATTTAAATTGTCTTCTGTAATTAAATAATTATTAAGAAAAGCTTTGCTTCCAATTTATTGTTTTTTCTTAACATCAACGAACAATACTTAGTTATGATACTTTTTTTAACAACTCTACGGGGAAAACCATTTTACACATTATAATTACTAATTATACTCAAGTTTTTAATATTTAATCTTCTCTTCATTAAGTTTATTATTTAGGTAAAAAATTTTTCTTTCCTTATAAAATGAAATCATTAAACTGAATAGTTTACAACCTTTTGTAATGCACCTTGGATCTAAAACAAAAACATGACAAAAATCATGAACATGGCACTTCCAAATATTAGTGAAATATAAAATGCTTTAATATAAGAACAAAATAAAACTACACTCTTAGTCGTATTTATTGCTTTTGTATTTATTACCTCTTGTAAATTATGTAATTAGATTATAATGGAATCATAAATTAATCTTCTTGGTATTAAGAAAAAAAAAGCCACCTACGGTGAATATTATTCATTCTTAAATTTTATGGCTCCAATATCATAAATCAGAAAACCGCCTTGAGGCGTTATTTTATATCTTCAAGCTTCGTTATTATTTACCACTTTGGCTTCTGTAAAACAACACGAACGCCAAGTTTGTGGAGATAGCCGCCCTTTGTTGCTCTTCAATTATCTTTAACCTTTCACAAACAACTTATCAAAAGAGGAGATAAAAAACGGTTCTTTTTTGAGAAAGAGTACTTGATTCGAGTTCTTGTTAGGATTTTCCTCTTTCATCGCTATCATTTCTTCTAACTAATCATCCGTTGATTGATAGGTACTTCGAATTTCCTTTTGAAACAGAAAGTACTTATCATTAAACTTACTAAAGTTATATCTGATTATTGTAGTTTGAGATTAAATCTTTAGTGAAGAGTTTTTTTTTTAAATTGTTAGATTAAATTAAATTAGAAATCTTGTTCAAAATTCTCGCACATTTTTACTTGATATCAAATATTAAGAAGTGATCGTATATAAGATTGGGTTAATTTTAGCCGAACTGCAGGAGAAAAGATTTATTATTTTTTACAGCAATCAGTATGGATAATTTTTTTATTTTAATTAATATTAAAATAGATTTTATATTTTGGGTAAATGCCATTGTAGTTGCTTCACTATTATTATAAATTATAAACAAAATTCAAAGATCTTTAACTTTATAAACTTTTAACAGTGAAGTCAGTACTGGAAAAGTAAAAATCTATTTAAATGTTATCAAAGTTGAGACAAAATGGCATTAGTAAGTTTGTGATTATATAATATCAAAGTATGATTATCCATTTTTTATTCAAAATTTAAAAAAAAAGTAATTGGTTTTTTAACAGAAATGATACTACATAAGGGCAAAAAGGAAGCTCCATACACTGTGAAAAATTCCGGACCAAATTATGGCATAATTTACCGTCATTTTAGGTGCATCATCCGTAAAAATCATTTTAAAATAAAATTAGTTATACCTTAAAATATTATACCGTAATTTTTGCAGTAATATTTATTTACTGAGAGGAATTTAGTGATTTTACTTTAATTATTACTGTAAAAATCTTGGTTTATCAGAGTTCTTGCTCCGTAACATGTTCCGTCAAAAATTGATTTTACAGTAAATAATACCGGCACCTTGAGTGCCGGTACTTTTTACAGTAATTTGATCCGGAATTTTCTGCGGAGTATATTGCTACAAATTTTGTTTGAGCATTCTAAATTAAGTAGAACAATCAAAACAACTTTATTTTTATCATTGTATGACAGTACTATGGCATCAAATTCAAAATGTAACTTCTTTAGTAAATTATATATTTTTATATATACACATAATAATAGCCATGTTTTTCGGGATATGCTCGGTTTTATTTCAAATATATCATTAAAATTCCCCTTTGAGACAGTAGAGTGGCCTAAAGTATAAGGCGCAATGTAATTTTTGTGAAATTAGAGCCAATTGCCTTCAAGTATATTTATCCTATTTCAATATTCCTAAGAACTCTGGAAAACTGCTTTATCGTTTACTGTATATTATTACGCATTTGTGTCAAATAATAAGTTGTAAAACATATCAAAAGTTTTTCAATTGGATGAAATTTAATAAAACTTGCGGGAAAAAAAAACAATCCAAAGCAGACTAGATTTACGCTACAAAAAAAATGACAAATATTGTTTCTTAGAAACTGTTTATGTTATTAGAATAGGTGATATCAAAAAATACAAATCATAAAGCCTACACTAAGAAGAATGTATGATCAAAGCTACCATAATATGGTAAAATTTACAGTGTACCGGGCTCTTTGTGAACACTAAAAAGCTCGGAAATTTTTACCCAAGGGATTTTGTAATAATTTTGATAAAATTAACAATAAAATATGGCTTAATAATATGTGTTAAAATTTGGTAAATTGGTAAAATTTGATAATTTTATCATGATACCTTAGAATATGGAATAAAAGTCATTTATTATTAAATTAATTATCCATTTTTGTATTTTTTTAAATGTATACTAATAGGAACTATAATTTTGAAAATCAGAATTTCTGGTAAACCGTTATCATATCAAAAATTCCCAGATGAATGGTTTAAATATAGTATATTTTTGTTTTATTTACCAGAACTATGTTTTTTTACTATAAATTTCATTACTCTATAGTATGGTAATTTTAACAGATATTTTTTTACACCGTGTAGCAAAAAATTCTCTAAAATAGTTCACAAATCTGTATAATCATATAAAATGAAAAGAGGAACATTAAAATTAACAGAAAATACAACGAAAATGGTTGAAAATGTTGATTAAAAAATTAAAATAATAAAAGAAGACATTAAAAATTACGAAGCATATTTTAGATAGAAGCGTCTGCCGTATTTCATAAAACACGTAACCGGTTTGTAAATTAATGAATTTCTGCTGATTAAAAAGAAAATTGTCATGTTTCTAGACCTGTATTCATAGGCTCTATATATTTCATTTTATAATCATCGTCGAACAGCCGACAGAATTTAGTTTTAGGTTTACGACTGCTAATATTCAACTCCGTAGCCTTGAAATTTAAAACCCAATCAAGAAGACAAGGGAAGTCCTGGATAAAGTATTGGGAGAAACTTGCCTTAGAGGAGTACTTTTTGAAGGAATTAACGTCATTTGCGTTGCATAGAAGAGAGGAACCTCCCACGATTATTCTGAAGTCAAGAGGACTCTAACCGAACATCCGTCTACCACTGAGGATATTTAACGTCAGCACTGTGGTCGGTGCAAGCCGGGTGTGGAATTTGCTTCGACCATCCATCGCCGGGATTCGAGCCCGGTTCACATCATTGGTAGGCGAACGCTCTATCCCCTGAGCCACCACGGCTTCGGTTCTATAGATTGAATAAATGAAACTGGCACTTACAAAACTGATAATGGGTTAAAAAAATATTTTTGTAAAAGATTTATATGCTATGAAGAGCACTCGCTTTCGATTAAATTGACTCAGTTTTGAAACCCTGCAATGGACGATGATTTGCGTCCTGTCCCTGACTATATAGTTTTGACGAAAGACATCTCATTTAATTGACAAAAGTTACGTGTTAGTTTACGCGCTTAGAGTTTTTGTGATTTATTATTACCAATTTAGGTGAGTTGCAATCAAAATGTCCTCGATGCAAAAGAATTTGTCCCAATACACTGACCAATACACTTCTTCATTGCAATCTGTATGCGAGTGCCCGAATGAAATTTAAGACTGATTTGAGGCGTCTTTCTATTTGTTGGCCTCCTGTCTTATCAGAACTGGTCGAAAGTATTGAAAGTCTTGCTGCCTTGCGGAATTTTGTTTTTAATTTAAATTTGTAAATTTTTCTTCTTTTGTTTTCTACTTACAACTGTAAGCCTCATGTTATACTTTGTGGTGCATGAGGAGTTTTAAGTCGTTTAATAAAAAAAAAAATAAAAAAATAATAAAAAAATACACTGACCAGAAGTTCCCCTGTTTTTTAGATTGAACATTAAAATTAGTAGTGTATTTGCTTTTGTTCCCAATAAAGTTTGTTTGTTTGCTTAAAAAAAAAAAAAAAAAAAAAAAGATACTTTATTAACGTCGCACTAGAGCTGCACAAAGTGTTCACCCAACCACTCATTGACCGCAGCCAGTGATGCTTTACGATCAGTCCACTGCTGGACAAATTTAAATTAAAATACTATGGAGTTGAATATTAAACAACTTTCATGTGGATGCCAGTAACAAAATAATAAAAATATATATTAGAAGAAATAAGGTAGTTTATTGATAGGGGAACTTAATTCTGACATACGTGATCTATTAGTTAACAAAGGAAAGGATAAATACTTTGTGATAAGTAGAATAAAGAAAAACGAGGTGAATAAAGCACAGATGAAAGTACATAAATTGACATACTATAGATTTAGTTCTATAAACAAGGATCTTCTTCAGTGTCTTTGCAGATAGAAAAGTAAAGAGGCAAACACGTGTAAAGTGGTTAAACCAATACTGATCTATTAAGTTCTAATTCAAGAGATGATTAGTTTGTTGCAATACTGCTGCTCTCTACTGAACCAAAATACGCATAATGTCAGATTGATCTTAGCTTATGCCGAAAGTATCTTTGAACCAAGAGAATTTTTCGATGTTTTCTTCAACGTGTAGTACTAATGTGAATTATTTTAAATATCAAATATATCATGAAAACGAGCTTGTTAATAAATACTCAAGAATTGATTTATGTTCTGAATTATGATAAAAATCTAATGTTTTTAGAGTTGAAAAAAAAGAATTGCACCTTCGTTGTATTAGCTTTTAAATATCGACAATGAAATAAATTGTGCTATGAACCACACCTTAATGAATTTAATAACAATCATTGTCATGCAAAGATTAAATGCTTTATGATAGAGGATAGAAAAAAAAATTATTTAAAGTTTTGCGAACATTAGATATCATAAAATACTATTTCACGCCGAGATAATTGAAATTGTTACTCATTTTGTAATGGTAAGTTAAGATAATTAAATTGGGATCAAATTATAACTAAATTATTATTTCACACTTCTAATATTTAGTAATAAAGCCTCCATTTGTAAATTATTGTATATTATTAAAGTAACACCACTTTGATATACTTCATACATTTTTCATCAATAAGCCTTGTTGGTTAATTCTTTAAGTCACCCGAAACAACGGAAACTCTAATTGATAAGTAATTTTAAAAGATTACTTAATTGAAAGCTTAAGTTAAGTTTAAAAGGCTTAAAAATCATCTTCATTCCCAATTAACGTCAACTTAATACAGTTTAAAAATAAACAACGGAAAATCTAACTAAACGCATTGCGAATCTACGCATATGTTTAGTTCTCTATGCATAGAGCAAATCTATGTATAGAATTAAATATATCTATGAATATATTTAATTCTACATTAAACTTGTGATTGAAGTTTTCTTTCTGTTTTTGCATGGTTGTAAATTAGAAACACTAGAAAATGAGTATGTTTTTACCATGATAAATAGAAAGATTATTCAAACGGAAATTGAAAAGTGTAGGTATTCAAATAATTAATTTGATTAATTTGACGCAACTTGCCAAGATTCGAGTAGTAGTATTCAGTAAAAAAATAAAAATAGTATAAACATCTATTATGTATTTTGATGTTTTATTTTATTTTTTATTTTATAACAGTAGTTAAACAGCAGACCCAATTTAGGGTTTACGACTACTAATGTTCAACTCCGTAGCCTTGTAATTTTTAGCCCAATCCAGAAGACAAGGGAACTCCTGGATAAAATATTGGGAGAAATTTGCCTTTTTGATGGAACTAACCGGCATTTGCGTTACATGGAGAGGAAAACCACGAAGATCTCCCACGGATAGCCTAACGGCAAGGTGACTCTAACCCATGATCCGTCTACCACTGAGGATATTTTTACATAGGTACTGTGGTCGGTGTGAGACGGGTGCGGAATTCTAATCGACCAGCCATTGCTGGGATTCGACTCCCGCTCACCTCATTGGAAGGTGGACAGTCTATCCCTTGAGCCACTACGGCTATAATTGATGTTTAAATAATACAATAAAAAAAGGTAAGTTTTCAAAAAAAAGCATATTTCTTTCTTTTATGTCATAGGTATCACCAATTATTCAGCTTATTTAAATTGGCCTCCTGTATTGAACTGGAATCTAATCATTAAATTAAAAGTTATTCTTGCATTCCTGTAGTTTTTATCGCTTTTTCTTGCATCAACCACAGTGCTGACATGAAATATCTTCAGTGGTAGACAGATCATGCGTTAGAGTCCCTTTGCCGTCGGGCTAACTATGGAGGTGGTTGTTGGTAACCATGGGTAACCGTGGGAGGCTCTTGTGGTCTTATTCTCCATGTAACACAAATGCGGATTAGTTCCATCAAAAGTCCTCCACGAAGGCAAATTTCTCCCAATACTTTATCCAGGAGTTCCCTTGTCTTTTGTATTGGATTCAAAATTAAAAGGCCACGGAGTTGAACATTAGTAGTCGTTAACTCAAAAGTTGGGTCAGCTGTTCAACGACGGTTATATATAAGCAAACTGGAATGTTTTAATCTAAAATTGGTTACAATTTTATAATTTTTTTTCAACTGAAGTACATATAAAGGATGGCCAATTTGAAAAAGAATAGAAAAATCTATGGTTTTAAATTGTTGATAGTTTTAAAAGAAAATCTACAAGAACTAGAATTCAAAAATATTATTCTTGTATTTAACTTGATAAAGAGTATTACTGGAAAAACGTTTCAAGTTCGAAAAAATAACAATGCAAAAAATATTTTTTATGATCCGGTTTCGGCGAACGAATATAATTTTATTTTATTCTTTGAATAAATCTATTTTGGCAAATGAATAAATAGAACTTATTTGCTTTTAAGTACCCATTTTTCCTTGTTTAGTCTTATTTAACGAGTGCTCCATTATCACCAACCTTTATGTATATCTTTGGAATTCTTGTAAAAAAGGGTAAAAATGAGTAGGGGTCACAAATTAATAATTTCGCAAAGAAAAAAAAACAATAATCATCATTGAAAAACTGTTTGATTGCTGAATAAAAACGTATTTAAAAAGCAGATATTTGAAACTTTCTCCGTTTAAATAAATGTTTGTGAAAGATAATGTATATTCTTTTGTGACTCTAATTTTGATAAAATCTCTAAGAATATACATTAAAGTTGGTAATAAAAGAAACCATGTATATTGAAATTTCAGATATTATCTATATTAATGCACTTAATCTACTACACTGTTACAATTTTCATTCTAAAATTATGGTAAAATAACCGACAGTAATCTGTCTATCCAATTAACCATAAAGTTTACGGTCTTGAAACCGTTTACGACTAGTATAGTTTAAAAGAAACATGAATTCAAAACTGTAAAGTTTTTAACCATTTACAACTAGCATGATTTTGCAACCGTAAAAAAGAAATTTAACATTCATACACATATCGTAATTTTGACCTGAACTAGCGAGCGATCCATCTCCAACTCAGTACCCCTAGAGGTATAATTTGCTATGGGAGCATTGAGGAATCTGCCAGATTAACGTGCACCAGCCACCATTTACTACTCAAGGAATCTTCGGTCGGCGGACATTGCACTCAGGACCTCTTGGACATGAGCCCAACGCTCTACCAACAAGGCTATCCCGCCCCTATATTACTCAGCTGCAAGGAACTAAATAGCTTAAATAGGGTGGCCTAGTTGGTGGGATAAAATTCTGCTTGTTTCACAGTATTAAGTAAAAGCAGTTAATAAACGGTTTTTCTCACAGTTAACAGTTTCAGTACCACCTTATTTATCGTTACATGACAGTTTTGTTTGAATATAGTAAAAAAACAATTAACAAATTGTTATTTAATCATTTTATCTGAGAAATTTATATCAGTGTAATTAACCTAAAATATTCTTTATAGATAATTAATAAATAGAATGGTCAAATCAAACAAAACTTTGTGAAATATTAGAGATAAAAAATTTTTCTTAATACACAAAAATTATATCATTTAACTCATAAATTTGTCTGAAATGAATCGAAAAATTCAATAGCCATGTAAGTAAATTATTAAAACTGTGAACACATACCAAATCGTATAAAATTTCTTCGGTTGTAATTCTCAAACTCTTACCTGAAAAAATAATACAAATAAATTTGGTTATGAAAACAGCATAGGTGATAATAATTCAAAAAGCATACTTAATATCAACAAAAAATTCAAAATTAGTATTAGTATGAAATAGGTTCTCAAAAATGGTGGAATTTTTAAGTTGAAATTCAGCAGGATAAGTATCATTTTCAAAACCACCATTCTATAGTTAGCACATTTTACTTAAGATGTAAGAAACCCAAATCAACATTAGTATAACGTAATGAAAAATTTTCGGGCTAAAACTTATAAGCCGTTAGTTAAACAATTAGCATCAGCATGAAAACAGTTATTTAAATTAACTTTCATAATTTTTTAAACTAAAATTTTATTAAATAAAAAAAAATTTTGTTTTTGTATTTTTTTTATTTCCATCTTATGAAGTTCAGAACTCTTTGCCAAGCAAATTTTCATGCTTACTTCATATAATTTAAAACCATAATTAAAGCACAGAAAAACTACTCACTACTTTTTAAAAGAACAGACATCAATTTGAGTTTATTTATTAGCGTTTAATTAACATAATAAATTGACATGGATTGCCTAATTACTCTATTACTATTTTTTTTTTTTTTGTAAAAGCTAAAATGTATACATGCTTGCTTAGTTTTAGATTTGCTTACACGTTTACACACACACACACACACACACATATATATATACATATATATATATATATATATATATATATATATATATATATATAAATAGAATTATAAAATAAAATAAATTTTAATAGGAAAACGCAAAGGTTCTTTTCAGAAGACATACTATGGTAAAAGCAATATTTCAAAATGAAGAATAATTATCCTAAGATCCATTGCTTAGTATGAAATTATTTTTCCATTAAAAAAATTATAAAAAAATATTTATTTCTAAATGAAATAATTCAGTTTTTTTAATTAAACAAAAATAAAATTTATGTATATTTGCAAAGTGTTAGACTTGCTTACGCACTTAGGGAGCATTATCCTGATACACTATAAACTCATCTAGAAAATTAATTCCTTGAATTTATTTTCCCATATAGAAAAAAAGTATTAAAAAGTAATATATTATTACCTAAAAAATTTTTTTTCGCTTTAAAACAGATTTATTATTTATATATTTGCTATTATTTTATATTATATATATATATATATATATATATATATATATATATATATGCTTAGTTGGATGTAATGATTTTAGCACATACAGAAAGTTGATTTCTTGCATTTATTTTGCTATTTAGAAATAAATTACAAAATATTTTTTTACTATTATACATTTAAAAAAAGCAATTTTTTCAAAGAAAGCAATGCTAAAATTTATATATTTTTACTTTGTATTAGACTTGCTTAAACAATTAGAACCCTGTCGTGATACATTTATAAGGCATCCAGAGAATTGTTTTCTTAAATTTATTTTTCCACTTCAAATAAATTTAAAACTGCATTATATTTTCCATTGAAATTTTTCAATTTGCTTTTTTAAATGAAAGAATTAAAAAATTTTTGCTCATTGCTAGATTTCTTTCTACACTTAGAAAGCCCGAGTGATGCATTATTTACACATTCAGAAAATTGTTTTCTTGAATTTGTTTTTCTTTTTAGGAAAAGAAGCATTAAACAGTTTTATATTAGTAATTTTTATTTTTTAAAATACAAAGGTAAAATTTATTCATGTTTTTTTAGTGTTAGATTTGCTTTTACATTTAAATTATTATAATCAATATTAATGCATTCTGATAATTGTTTTCCTTGGCATTATTCCCACATAGCAATATTTCTATTTTTCCTTTTCCCAGTTACGAAAAAAAAATAATAGTATCTCAGCATCAACTGAAATATAGAATTTTTTAAAGGAAACTTAAAATCTATATATATTTGCATTGTGTCAGATTTGCATGAATACTTTGAAAACCTTAAGTGATACATTATTCACGCTTTCAGAAAATTGTTTACTCAAATTTATTTTTCTATTTTGGAAAAAATATTTGACAGTATTATTTGATAAATTTAAATGTATCTGTAACAGTTACAACTGTAATAAACAACTGTAGTTATTTTTAAATTAAAAGAAACGAAAGCTAATATTATTTATATTTGCTTTGTGTAGATTCAGTTGTCCTTTTCAAAAAAATTATAAAAAAAATTACATTATTATTTTAAATATTTAAATTTTTGTAACAAAAGAAAACTAAAATTTATGTATATTTGCTTAATGATTTACTTACACTCTTTAAAAGTCTATAGTGACACATTAATAATGCATCTAGAAAATCAATTCCCGGAATTTATTTTCTCATTATAGAAAAAAGTATGAAACAGTTTTAGTTTAATAACTGAAATCTTTTCATTTTTTTTTTAAATGCAAAGGAGAAATTTATACATGTTTTTTGGTGTTTGATTTGCTTATACATTTGCAGTGATTCTTTATTAAAGTGTCCGAAAAATTGTTTTCTTGAACAATATTCCCATTTTTCATATTTTCAATTATAAAAAAATTTAAAATAGTGTTAATTTCAATTTGTTTTTTTATTTAATAAAATTTATATTTGTTTGCTTAGTGTTTGATTTGCTTGTACACTTAGAAAGCCTGCAGTGATACATTATACACGCATCCACAAAATTGAGTGCCACCTGTTTGATTATAAGAGGAAACACTCAAGTGTTTCTGATTAAAGTCTATCCATTATTAAGCACATCAGTGAAACCAATACCTTGTCAAAATGAATTACTTTACTTCGAAACTTTATCAGAGATAATATAAGCAATTTCAATGCTTTACCGGATGAGTTAGTGACGTCAATAGTTGATTGATTGACGTCACTGTCAAAGTTCGCTCATTGGCGCACCTCTCTCTCAATGATTTCTTGTTAAAGCTTGATGTTTAGATTCTGTGTGAAATTTCATTAACAGAAAGGAAGTGGATTTATATTTAATTATAAGTTGAAAATTATTTTGCCTTTGAATAAAAATTATTCTTTAAATATATCATAACTGAATTTAACGTAAGAATAGAAGATTATTTCATTAAACCTCAACATGTTTTATATTTGTACGAATACTGTAAAATAATAATTTGTTTTGAAAATATCAATATGTTTTATTTTTATTAAACCTATACATAGTTTGAATATTTTATTGTTTTGCAGATAACATAATCCTGCATAATTATGTATTTCTGCTTGATTATGTTTTATTTATTATTATCCTGTTTGATTATGTTCTACATAATAAAAATGATATAAAACATTATTATTTCTAGCTATTAGCCAACAAGTTCAAAAAATGGAAGATATTTTCAAAAAAAAATCATACAACTCAACTTTAAAAAAGTACTCTCAGAATAGATAGATCTAATAGGTTGAATTTTCTAATTCTTTTGAAATAAAATGTAATGAAACAAAAGATTTCAATCATAAAAGGTTATAGTTTAATTATTAACTAAACTAAAACTAAATATTATTGAAATAAGATGTTTTAAATAATATTTCTACATTTAAATAAATAAACAAATAAGTAAATAAATAAATAAAAAAATTAAAAACAAAAAGACAGAAAATAAAATAAGGAAAAGATATAATCTTGTCATCTGCTCACAGGATTGTATATAGCTATTGTAATATATTTTGCTTTGGCTATATTAATGCAATATGAGCAATGTTTGTGTGAATATAATCGTGTAAGCTGATAACGAGATTGTGTATTTTCCTCATTTCGTTTTTAGGCTGTTTAGTTTCTTATTTATTTTTCTAATTATTTATATATGTATATATATATATATATATATATATATACATATATATATATATATATATATATATATATATATATATATATATATATATGTGTGTGTGTGTGTGTGTGTGTGTGTGTGTGTGCGTGTGTGTGTGTGTGTGTGTGTGTGTGTGTGTGTGTGTGTGTGTGTGTGTGTGTGTGTGTGTGTGTGTGTGTGTGTGTGTGTGTGTGTGTGTGTGTGTGTGTGTGTGTGTGTGTGTGTGTGTGTGTGTGTGTGTGTGTGTGTGTGTGTGTGTGTGTGTGTGTGTGTGTGTGTGTGTGTGTGTGTGTGTGTGTGTGTGTGTGTGTGTGTGTGTGTGTGTGTGTGTGTGTGTGTGTGTGTGTGTGTGTGTGTGTGTGTGTGTGTGTGTGTGTGTGTGTGTGTGTGTGTGTGTGTGTGTGTGTATGTATATATTGAAATTGTATTTAGATAAGAATAGAGGTGGAAGATTTTTAATTATAAATATAAAAAATGCATAGATTTTTTTTATTTGTATGTCAACATCCTAGCCGCTTAACCCTTCACTCAAAACTAAAAGAAAAGAATTCACATTTTTGCTTCTTAATTTTGTTTTTACGTAATCCTTTGATGCTTTATCAGCCTTTTCAAAATTTCTTTTAGATTACTCTTCAATAGTTGGAACTTATCCAAAATTTAGACTTTTACAACTAACTTGATGAAAGAACTAAGATAGAAAAAAAGAACATGTTTCAATTAAATATTTATTATTTCCCATTTATAAACAGTTATTTTTTAATCTTTATATTTTATGCATCTTCTTCTTACTTTTAACTTCTTACTACTTACTTACTTTTGCTTCTTTACAAACTTTTAAACGTATAATAATAATAAATATCACATACTATTAAAAAAATTCTTGCCATATAATGAAATATGGATTACGTTTCCTCATAAATAACATGCCGAAACACCAATTCATTCTTCACTAGAGTACAGGAGTTTAAGGAGCACACGTTAAGAATATTGCATTACTGTTAATGTTTAGTTAGTGTATTTAGTTCAATATTAAGCTGATTTTTTGAATTTCTAGCTTTCTTATCTTCTAGATGATTACCTGAAGTCTCTCTTATCAAATTTTTAACAAGTTCTCTTATCAAGTTTTTTTTTTAATTAAAAAAATTTAAATTCTCATGTTTTTTACGTATTAGGGGTGTTCAGTAACAAGAGCACTTAATATATATTTTATAGCCTTTGACAAAAATGAAGTCAAATGTATATGCTTTAGGGGCAATTAATTGATATTTAAGTGAGGAAAAATTGCGGAAGGGAGAACTGAAAACAACAACAAAAAAACACGTTTAATTGCAGAAGTAAATCAAAGTAATTTAAAAGGTGTTAATTAGAAAAAATACAAAGTTTCATCAGATACTCAAACTGATTTTAATGATTTTTCTCACTAAAAGCTCATTAAGTATATACATAAAACTTTATGAGAGTATGTGTATATGGATAAAGGGTTAAAATTTTAATATACCTTGCATGCTTAGAAACTTTGGAGTTCGAAATCAAATCTACATCGAAACAGTCAAATAATCATAAATAAGATAGTATTCAAACTGTTAGCTAAGAAAAACCATTTAGTAACTGCTTTCACCGAATACGGTTAAACATCCAAAACTTAATCACGCTAACTACACCCACCAAAATGAAGCTATTTTATTCCTTGCAGCTTTGTATATATTATAACTGAGAGGGCAAATAAGTCTTTATCATGACTAACAGAACGGGGGTTGGAGTTCCAGCTTCGAGAACAAAATATTTTCTGCATTCCCTTGAACGCAAGAGGAGTTTCCAGTCTCTTAAACCCCCTAATTTGTGACCCTGGACTAAAAGAATACGATTCTGTCATTCACGCATAGATAGCAGCACCGCAAATCCACTGCCCATTACCTAACGAAAAGCCTAGCGCCAATGCCCTGTCAAATTTCGTTTTCCCGGTTTTGAAACCCTTCTAGATGTATTCAAATAACCGTTCAAAAAAGAGTTGTTAACGGCTTAAAAACCGTAAAGATAAAAAAATACTGTTTATCTTAATTTTTACTGTTAATTAGACGAACAAGACTGCTGTAGGCTATTTTACCATAAATTTAGAATTAAAGTTCCAATAGTGTGGTGTCCTACTTTTAAAGACTCATAACTGTAAAGCAGCAACTATGAAAATGAATATATATATATATATATATATATATATATATATATATATATATATATATATATATATATATATATATATAGTAAAACATTTCAGGAAATAATAAGTAGATTAATTCAGTTTTTTAGAAAAGTTTATCCAAACATGCGTAAAAAAGTATATGGTTTTTCTTTCATTGGCATGACGAAACAACGTCGAAATAGAGATGACGAAAATGTTTTTCATAATATCTGAAACAATGTTTGAAAGGAAAAAAACAAGATTACGCTAAAATGGATTTCTCCAGCTTATTTGTTTCTGTTATTTACTTATCTCTGAGCCGTGTTGTATTTGATACTCTTAAATGTTTCAATCTAAACTGAAAAATACGCTAAAATTTCGTAGAATCACATTAAAGTACATAAACATGATGTATGGATATACATATCTAGAAACAACATCACTTCTTTAGTTTCTACGTGGCTTCATTTTTCGTTTATATTTCACATCCATTCAAAATGTCTAGTTTTGAATTTAAAATGATTTTTTATCTCTTCCTAGGCCTTATAAATTATTCATTTAAATTACCTTTTTTCAGTTTTAAATTATTTTAGTTTCATAAAATTCTTCGAAAGCAATATACCACTAACGGTTTCATATCAAGAAATTTAAGAGTATCTTTTTATTTTCGATAGTATAGCAATTTTAACATTTATTTTTGTCAAACGAGAAAGCATTATTTTTTGTTGAAAGCCATAAATATTCATTCGATAATTAATAAATAATTCATTGTCAAACTTCATAGATAGTTCGCCACATAATGCTAGATTAATATAGCAATGTAATTTTCTAATATTTTGAATTCAATTTTCTAGTAGTTATCAGAAATTAAAGTCATTTAGGTGGTCGTGTTGAGGTTTTTACTGGAATGAAAAGTATACCGTACGTTTCTATAAAGTTCAGTTCATTTGGTTTTAGTTTTTTTATGAAAGAATATTAATTCATTTCAATACTTTAACTGCTATTTTTTTTTTCTTTGCTTTTTATTTGCCTTTCGTCTTATTTGAGGTTGAACTGGGGAAAATGTGTGAGCAAGGCACATTCAGGATGGATTTTTTAAGTGTTGGCGTGAGACAGCAAGAAAAAAACACTTAAAATAAGAGGACATTTATTTTTGAGATTTTTTTTTTTTTTTGAACTTAGCAAAAACTATAAACTTTTTATCCGTATTATCACTTTTATCCTGTGAACTGAAGATGAATAATCCTTCAAACTTCTTTACAATTTTTATTTACTTCTGAAACAATTAAAATTTGGTCTCGCTTTGGAAAACAAATATTCAAAAAAATTTATTTGTTTTTGTGTTTAGTAAAGAGATCTGAAACGAACTACAGTTGGAGAATGATAGCTCACTGGAGTGAAGACTCTAATATAATGAATATAAAGTATAAAATATGCTTAAGTAAAAAAGCTTAAATATTAAAAAGAATTGAGATGGGAGACTTAAGCGGCTTAAGACTTGACGGAAGCGACTTAAAATGTACTGCAGTACCATAAGATGGCCAGGGAAAGAGAGTTGAAGCGTAGCTTCGAAATATTTAAAAAAAAACTAATGTTAGGGTACATTGTATTTTATAACTGGCAACGAACAGCCGACTTACTTTTAAATTCACGACAATCAATGTTCAACTCCTTAGCTTTATAATTTTAAGACCAACCTTAAAGACGAGACTAGAAACCAAATTAGCTATAGTGGAGAACTTTGTGAACTTGCCATCAGGCTAACTATGGGATGTTTTAATGGTTCTTCTCTCCATGTAACGCAAATTTGGGTTAGTAACATCAAAAGTGCTCCGCGAAGTTTCCATGAAGTCCTCCCGTTTGCCCCAATACTTAATCCAGGAGTCTTCTGTGTGGCTCTCCAAATTAAAAGGCTACGGAGTTGAACATTGATAGTCGTAAACTCAGAATTGGATCGATTGTTCAGCGCCGGTTATAAAATGAAATTTAAAAAATTAATAAGTTCAAAGCATTTTTATTAAGTATTTACCGGGAATACCCTAGCAAATAATAATAATAATAAAACAATTAATTACAATATTTTTAATGAAAAATAATATCGAGGTGAAAGTATCTTATATTCGCTGGAAGTTAATATATTCATTATTTAAAAATCAAATCATTTAAAAATCAAAAAAAATTTAAAAAAATGAGTAAATCGTGTAATTTTTCAACAGAACTATATGAAGCTACTAACAATTTCAATTGTAAATCTGGCAATGTAAAGTAGAGAGAAAATGCATTCATTTGATTAAGTTTTCCTTCGATGATCAAAGAATTCAAAGCATTTTTAACAGCAAATTTTCAAACGACATGAAAAATAATTAGTCATTCTCAACTAGGCCTTTCTGAATGTGACATCCGATTTCTGAAATAAGTGAAAGTATTCCACTAACCGTATGTACTTAATTGTAAGATTTAGTGTTGGAACAGAAAACCGCTAAAGTTAAAAGTAATCAATGAGAACTCAGTAGTAATTTGCATTTTAACTTAAATTACATTCTTAATTTTCAGGAAAGCGTATGACAAGTTTGTAAGTATATATATATATATATATATATAAATATATATATATATATATATATATATATATATATATATATATATATACCTATTTTAAATAATTAATACGTTTTATACTCTTCTACAATACGAACTGTGGTATGGCTTCACCAATATATATGCGCAGAACAAAGGAATATTCTTGGGCTTATGCATGTAGAATATATAATCAGGTATAATTGCATACATGCAAAAGTTTTTTTAATAAATATACAGTACAGACCCCTGATACATAATCATAAATTTGAATAAAAGAAATTCAACAACTGTTTACACAAAATACATCAAAAACTTAATTTGTAAATTTATTTAAAATTCTAAAATACTTTTTAAGGGGGTAACAAGATAAAAACATAATTGAGAACTGTGTGACTTTATGCCAAAGTAAAACTTATCACCAAGGCTGTCAAATTTATTGTCAAATCTTCAAATGAAGTAAATATTTCTATTATGTTGTGCAATCCAAAAAAATTTAAATGGACCACCGAATGTTTCTTTTGATCTAATGAGTGGAACCTAACATTCTTGGACTCTTAATGGTTCAAAGGGATACCTCAAATATGCTAATTAATTAATGTAGACGATATTTTAAGCTACTTAATCAGCCACAAAAACGTACTTTCTTTAAATAAACATGCCATTGTTTCGATGGATACGGATTTCCGTCCCCCCCCAAAAAAAAGGTAATAGCCGCAATCTGGAAAATATGGTACCAATAGTTTGGCCAAGAGAGGAGTCCAAAAGTTGGACCCCTTAAAGTTAATTTCAGTTTTTGCGCATTTCAACTTATCTCGAGAATTTAGTAAGCGAATTAAAAAAGTTTGCGCACGATTATAAAATTCGTTTTTCCAAAGATAATTCCATGCGAAATAGAACTTTCAGTAAATATTTATTACTTTCATTATTTTATTTAATAATATTCGAAAAAAACATTACAATACTATTTTGACATAATTTTAAAGAATGTAGTTTTACGCGGCAAAATACAAAATTTGAGCGAAATCGGTCGAATAGCTATTGAGATATCGAATTTTAAAAATAAGACATTCACCCGAAAACCCAAATTTGATCCCTCATCCAAATTGAGCTCTTGCTATCATCCTGAATTTACTGAGGAAGTCAAAAAGAAGTAAGGTTTAAACATTGCTATTTAAGACAAGTGAGGATTATTTTACGCTTGATCGAATGTCATCAAAAAATAATTGATAAAGTAAACAGTTCAAAAATTATAAAATATTTTTTTAAGTATCAAGTATAAAGAAATACAATTCTTTAATATACTTATTTGAGGGACCGAAATTCCTATATAGACAAGTAAAATAGTTAAATATAATTTCCTATGTGTTGTTTCATGTTGAACCGAAGGAAACCAAACAATTTCAATATAATAGTTTAAAAGTTATAAAAGTTTATATTCATAAAAATTACAATTTTATACATATGCATATCTGCACCTCAGACAGTGCTACATAAACAAGCCAAGCATTGGATTCTAAAATACTTTTTTTTATTATAAATTGAATGAGACTAAAACTAAGATGATAGGGCTAATGGTGTAGAAATTATATTTCACGTATAAAAAGTAAAATTATTCTACTTTATTTATGAATATGTTATTACTATTAAAACAAATGAAGAATTGTTTCTAATGCCTTTTTTACGCTAAACTAAATGAAACCAAAAGAAAGTCATTTTAACTTATGGTTTCAAAGTTGTAAGGGTTTAGTGCGTAAGAAAGAATATATGAAAAAGTATAATTTAATATTTAAAACTCACGGAACTTCTTAAATATAGGTCCTATCAACTTGATTTTGGTTTCATTCGATTCGACGTAAGACAAGACATATGACACAGTGTTTTTCTTATGCATAGATTAAAATCAGACTCTTAAGTAGACAGAAGTACAAAACTGCACTTATAGACAAAGCAACTTTAAGTACAAAACTGCACAATATAGACAAAACTTTAAATAACTTCGGAAGCACGCTAGCAGAAATCCCCCAGCACGGCAACAGACGCTACGGATTATCACAGCATATACATATTATTTTTCAGCTGTCATTTAAAAAACAAAATTATCACAGCATCTACAGATAATTTTTCAGCTGGTATTTAAAAAACAAAATCATCACAGCATCTACAGATAATTTTTCATCTCGTATTTTAAAAAAACAAAATCATCACAGCATCTACAGATAATTTTTCAGCTGGTATTTAAAAAACAAAATCATCACAGCATCTACAGATAATTTTTCATCTCGTATTTAAAAAACAAAATTATCGCAGCATCTACAGATTAATATTCATCTCGTATTTAAAAAAAACAAAATTATCACACCACCTGAAAATTATTTTTCATCTCAGATTTTTAAAAAAATGCCTAAAATATTACAGAGGGATGAAACAAGACAAGCATTTTTAATTCCAAAAGTTACTCAATTATTCTGCAACAATTACAAGCAAAAAAAAAAAGTGATGGCTTTCAAAAAGTCTTAATAATGTTCTTTATTTAACTTAAATTTTTTAAAATCGAGAATTTAAAAGAAAACAGAAATTTAAAAAATAAATTTTTAATATGCGAAACCTATAATTGTTTGGTTTCAGACTCTATAGGAACTTATTTATTTATTTTTTTAATTTAAAATATTCCACCATATACCATTACTATAAAAGTGTATAATAATTTTCAATTATAATAACAAATTTTTACCTCTTTGAGATTTTTACCTCTTCATCTACCTTTCTAAGTACTTTTTCAGTACACATGCTATATTAAGCCTCATGTTTAGAACAATAGTCTCTGCTTGACTGTACTATGGTTGCAGACAAATTTGAATTTATAAAGATTGTACTGCAGTTTGACTCATCAAATTCTGTTTCTGGGTTGTAAACAATTAATTTGTATAGCAATCTCATAAAAAAAAATTAAAAATTTAAAAAAGATTAAATCATAAAAAATAATGATTATATACAACATTTTTTCTTCAATTTACCGAACATTAAATTTAATTGGAACTTTAAATTAATGTAAGTTATTAATAACCAAACAATCGCATAACATTTCCTCATTTAACGTCGAAGTAATTAATATAGTAAATAAATTTAATCAAGTTTTCTTAAAAAATTCGTTATAAGAACGCTTTCTGACAAAAAAAACTTTATTTATTATAAGGCTTATTGTAAATTCACGAATTCTTTAGATCAAAACTTTGAAAGAGGAGCTGTGCTTAAGAAAAATGTGAGATGTCTGGGCTCTTTCTTTTTTTTTTCTTTCTATTTTGCTTTCTTCTTCTTATTTTTTTTTTTTTTTTTTTTTTTTTTACTATTTTTCTGTTTTCTACCTAGTTTTTAACCCAGATAGAAATATTAATATGAAAGGTGGTAACATAAGAAAAATTTCACGCTGCTTACTCTAGAAAACATACGTCACTTTTATTTGAGCATGCTTGAAGAGTTTAAGAGCTATTTCGCCTGCAGCCACATATATCAATGAATTTTTTACTTTGACTTATTTGTTGTACCACGTTTCTTTTATTCAAAGAAGCACAGTGCAATAACAAAGAGAAAAATAAATAAATATGAAAAACGGAATATTGTTTGCTTTCTGTAAGCTTTATTTGATTCATTAACATTTCATTATTAACATTTATTTCATTATTTAATTAAATATTTTTTTTAAATAATCTAGTGAATAGTTTTCAGAACAATAGGCTATGAATTTCATAGATCTTATTATAAAATACTCAAAACAACTGATAAAATTCTAAAATGTAATAAATTAAAAGAATTTAAATAAAAATCCTTTTTTTCGAATTCTATAGATATTTGAGTAGGTATCTTTGCAGTAAGGTGAAAAAAAACTAATACTACACAGTCAAAAAGCCATGCGAAAATACGGAAACTCTCCGGCAGCATATGAAGTCCATAAAAAATATTTAAATTTTAAATTACGAATCACCAATGATTGTACACTGCAGCAGCAAGTTTACATTGATCAGCATTGTAAAAAAAAGCAGCATTGCCCATTAAATAATAATTGCTATTTTAAAGAACCCTAATAAAGGAATGAACACTGTCTGTAAACTGTGTCCGAGACTAACGGCATGATTATGGAGATGCGGTCAGTATTAATCATAGACTGCCTTTACTTCCCAAACAAGCTGATACCCGTCGATCTGATGTTGGGCGGTTTCAAGCCGCCACTGAGGATCGAACCCTAGTCCTTCACAGTGACAGTTCAGAGCCTTTAACTTCTGAGCTATTGTATACATTTAGACTTAAAAGAATTAAGAAAGCAGTGAAATTAGTAAAGAAGTTTCGACGCTAATAGTAATTCGATATTCGACAGTCGAACTATTAAAAGTTAAGCAAGCATAGGCATGAAAATATTTGGCTGTGTTTTAACATGCATAATGTAGATTTAATTTTTATAGAGAATTTATGCATTTTTGACCTTCAAATATAATCTATCAAAATTCAAGTAGAGAAAAGTTGATTGACTGTATTTGAAAAAAGCTTTAATGACGTATTTGCTAAGTGACACTCTGAACAACCTAATTCTAAAAGAAAAAAAAATGGTACTAAGGGAATAAGGGAATTATCCCCCCCCCCAGTGGATTAATAGTTTGATTGTTTTAACCTCCGTAATAGAGTTACAAATCAACCAGTTTTCACCGAATCTAAACCTAGATCGCCTCAAGGGGAGGCCAATGATATTTGCCTTTATTGGGTCATCTCCCACTTTACGTTAAAGTAATTTCAGCGCCCTCTAAAATAAAAATAAATATTCAAAGTTGTTTAACATCTCCGGTAAGATACACTTTTAATCATAAAATCAATTTTTTTAAAAAATTTCTCTCTACAAATGCAACCATAACAGAAATATTATGAAGAATTATTATGAATTTCTATGAAGGGAACAAAGCACTTTTTCATAGAACTAAAATCAATATACAAGCACTTTTTCATAACCCATACTACAATTTTTATGAAAATACCTATTACAGTGTTAGGTTGCATGAAAATAAATACAATTTATCACCTTGGAATTTAAATTTCAGATACAATGTATGAAAACACTTATCGTTAAACTTGAAAACTATTCATCTATGAACATTTTATTAATTTTTAGTTTTGGTCGTAACATAATTAAAAACCATGTTTTCAGCGAAATCAGTTATTTATTTTTCTGAACAGGAAGCATAGCAAGAGTGTTGCTGCTTAAAAATTGGTTAACATTCCTGCACTCAACTGCCACATTAATAACATGAGATATGCGCGAAATTAAAAAAGGAAATTGTTTTTTAGAAAAAAAAAAACATTAATTTTAAAGTATATTTAATATTTGATGATGATTTTTTCTGGAACTTGAAACTGGGTTTCCAGAAAGTTCCAATTCTGATCTAGAAGCTTTCCACGCCCACGTTAACAGGAATACTTTTCCAGTTATGAAAGAATTTTTATGGAAGTTTTCAAAAAATTAAAACTTAGCTAATCATAAATTTTTTACAAAATTTTCTGCGGTATTACCAGTTATTAAAATAGGTATTAACAGTTATCACAGAGTAAACATGTATATGTAAATATTCCGTGAAAAAATAACTGAAACAAAATTTTGTTTAGATGCTAGGAAAAGGTACATAGAAAAAGGTCAGATTTGGCAATATTGGTATATGCCGACTAACCTCAATTTTTTTAACAAAAAAAAGTAAAATCGTTTCATCTGTATCGGCTCTTTGACACTCCATTTAAGCAATAAGCTAATTACATAACCTCAATCAATCCTGTGTAACACAATATCTGCATTGCCAATGAATAGGATCAATATATAACAGGCTGTTGAATCCTTCCTAGAAGGAAACGGGATCTCTAAGAAACAATCATTAATTCTAATGCAACATCTCAATAAACAAGCATCCCGAATGAATAGGTTCCCTTCAGTTGCTTATCAACAAAGATTACCAAGCTCAGGTCAACTTCTGAAACTGTTATTTTAAGCCATGCCACTATTCGTTTGATTGATGATTTCGCAAATAATTACCTTATTATAGATTGAAACGCTGTGTTTCATTTAATCAAACTTTTAGATGAAAAATAAAAGAATAAAGAAAAATTAATCAGATTATTTTTTGATTTATCTGGAGCAAAAAGTTCTCTGTCTACGCATGTGTCTAAGCAATGTAATTGCATACAAATATGTAAATAATAAAAATTGAATACTAATACATCAAAGACTTTTAAAACTGAGGTTTTAAAAATAAGTTTGTAGATGTTATGTATAATTTCACATTCTTCTATCATGAATAAAAAGCAGTTTTTAGTTAGCAGTTTACAAAAGCAGTTTTTAGTTAGCAGTTTACAAAAGCAGTTTTTAGGTTCGCAGTCCTGTGTTATCTTTTATTATCTTTTATTGGTCATATAAAATTCTTTTTTACTTTTTCCACCAAATTGATATTTTATACCTACGCAGTGCTGTTAAGTACTTTCTAAGTATTCGATTTGAGACATTATTTTAACTTAAGAAAGAAAGAAGTTCGCTTGTTATTTATAGGAATTTTTATCCTAGATCTTCCACAATTAAAAGAAAGCAACTATCGTCCCCATCACAGACCCCGCTGCTTGAAAATAATTTCGCATCAAAATAATTTCGCATTCATTTTGCATAACAATTCATTGTTCGCATGACTATTCATCCTTTGCATACTATTCATAATCTCATAACGCCAAAACTATCCAGCGAAAAATATAGGAAGTGAGCCAAAAAAACGGAACACCCTGAATAACTTTTGATCTAATAATCGGGTCTTCATTTTCTAGGAATCCATCTTAATCCGAATCCCGAAATCTGAATCCGTCGAAAAAAAAGTATGTTTATCATAAGAAAATACGTTTTTATATCTTATTTCGTAACTTAAAACATCGTCTGCATTAAATAATTGACATAATTGAAGTCACCCTCACGAACTATTAAGAGTGAGTCCCAGAACGTGAAGATCCGATCATTAGATTAAAGGTTATTCAGGGAAGTTCGATTTTTTTTCTTTTTGGCACACTGTACATATTTAGAGTAAAATTTTGGTGTATTCTGATATGAAAATATTTTTGATGCGGACATTGTAGGCCAGACAATAAAAGAATTTACCTGGAGTTATTTGCGAGAGTTTATTATTTTTTGTTTATTTTCGGGGGGTCCGCATTTCGTTACCAATTTTTTTAGGGAAATATTGTTTATTGCAGGAAAAAACCTAGATAAATCTAGTTGCTTTTTTATGATTTTTTTTGTGTTAGATAGAAAATTACTAAATGCATATTCAAGAATTTGAGACAATTTTCTTTAAATTCTTTACTTGCAATGTGTTTGCAGAGTAATAAATCAAAGAATTATGACTAAGAAAATAATGACTATAGCAGTAGAATGACGGATCACTCAGTATTTCAACAAAAAAATAAAAGAGAATAGCAGAGTACAGTTGTGCAATTTATAAAAATATTCTCTTATGGATCTAGTAATATATAAATATTTCCACCTCTTCGGGGCAGAACTTTCCTCAATAACAATAATTTTTCTAAAATCTCCCAAAAAATCACAATCCATGATTTTTTCAATTTTTTGATTTTTTGCTTAGCTTCGTAAATTTTTACTCATTGTAGACTTCTAACAACACCTATGTGAGTTTATTCATTTATTCCCAGCACTTCTAAAAAAGTTTTACCCCCCCCCCAACTTGCCCCCTTTCGAATAGCCACAATTTTCTTAAAAACTTTCTTAAAACCACGATGTTTTGTCTCTCTTTTTTAATTTTCATACGAAAAAAAGTTTGAATTAAAATTTTTCTTCAACTTTATATTTGTTCTAAATAACAAAAGTCTCCTCCCTCCCTGAGTGGCCCATCATCTAAAAACAAAATTTTTAAGTGCATTTCTAATTTAATATTTAATGTGAATTCTACTATGTTTACTTTATTTGCAAAGATTCTAAAATTAGTCGAGTAAAAAATAGTTTGATGTTTAAAATGAGAAAATCAAAAATAGGTCCTGTTATTTCTAAAAAAAAAAAAGGCTTTTCAGAAACAGTATTATTTTTACATGCTTTTAACTTTTATGTGCAACGTGAAAATGAAAGAGGATAAATAAAAATGATACAATTTACTTTTCAAAATATAAATCTAACGTTATGTCTACATTTTATTTATAGTTTTAAGTCTAACGGAACTATTTAGTTCATTCCTAAGAATCTAGAATAAAAATATTCACAAAGAAGTTACTTTTTCCCTCTCAATTGTAAGTTTTTTCTTTTTAAATCTATCATACGTCTACTAAAATTTTGAAAATGTTACGCATAATTTAAGAGCTATCAAACCCACAGGAATTTTTTAAAAACAAAACCATACACAATATAGTCAGAATATTTTATTTCTTAAGCTTAGAATAGTTGTTAAAACATTTGCTGTGCAGAGTTTTAAAAACTAGAGTATTAAAAAACAGAAATTTTTAAGCAATTAGCTAAAAACAACTGATTCGCATTCTTTTATCAAAGAGCTACCAAGGCTACTAAAGGGGTACGACGATTTTCTTTTTGTAAATATGAGTATAACTAATAGCATAATAAATAATGTATTTGGTTATAGTAATATTTAATGAAGCAATGAAGTAATTTTTAAAAATACCAGCTTAAAAAAATATCTGGCTTATTCTTGTATGCAGATTTTAATAGTTATTTTTTTTTCATTCATCTGTAATTTAAAATTAAGAAGAAAGTTAAATCAAATAAGCGGGGGAAAAAATTCAAAAAAAAAAATAATAAATAAGTAAGAGAAATTACACGTTTCTTATGTTAAAAAATGAAATACCTTTCCACCCTTTTTTTCTTTTTTTCTTTAATGTGTAGAAAAAAAGCTTTTTTCTGTTTTGTCATCAAAAATAATATGATTTTTATAATTTTATTTTTTTTAAAATTTCAATTCCATCATCATCACGTAAGAACTTCACACCTCCTCCTCACGTGTTACCTTTCTTCCTAATAATATTCCTAATTCCTAATAATTCAAGCACTTTAGCTGGTCGTAAAATGGACAAACTTTAGTTTGTCGTCCATTCTAACGTACAAGCAAGAAAAACTTTGCAAAATTATATTTTTTCATTAAATCTTGTAATTATTATGAGGGAATGGAATATAGCTCAGTACAGAGCAAAAACGAAATTAAGACTTTCAAATACTTTTTTTAAGTAAATAAAAATCGAAATCAGAAATTGGAATGCATTTCAAGATTACATATCTTTATAAAACATTATAAAGATAAATAAGTTGTTAACTGTTTCCCCTTTAGCGTCAATAATCATTAGAGACCATCTTAGCATAGATTCTACGAAAGAGTTGAGATAGTCCAAAGCTGTTTCATCCCATATTATTTCCAAATCTTACTTAATACCAGACCAATGGTGGCTCAGGACATAGAGCATTTGCCTTCCAATGAGATGTCCCGCAGTGGACTGATCGTTAAGACACGGTTCCCAGCAGATCACCGAAGTCAAGCATCACTGATTGCGGTCAGTGTGCGGGTGGGTCACCACTTGGATCAGTCTGCGTAGGAACCGAGGGTGTGCGGTATTGGTCCTCGTTAAACTGTGCTACGGTAAAGTGCTCGACTTCGCGCGCAGGTCGTTGGGCTACCGAAGCAGGGGTGCCATCCCCTCTGCAGAGGATCAAAATTGTGATGGCATGTCTTCGGATCATCCTCAGGGATGTTTCCCAGACCGTCGCCAATAGCCCATTGTGCAGCTCTAGTGCGACGTAAATGAACTACAACAACAACCTTCCAATGAGATGAACTGGGTTCGAATTCCAGTGAATCGATACGAATTCCTCACCTGGCTTGCACTGACCACAGTGTTGACGTAAAATATTCTCAGTGGTAAACGGATCATGGATTAGAGTCCCCTTGCCGTCGGGCTAATCATGGGATGTTATTGTGGTTTTCCTCTCGATGTAACACAAATGCGAGTTAGTTCCATCAAAATATCCTCCACGAAGGCAAGTTTCTCCCATACTTCCTCTAGAAGCGCCGTTGTCTTCTGAATTAGATTCAAAATTTCAAGGCTACGGAAATGATCATTGGTAGTTGTATACTCAAAATTGGATCAGCTGCTCAACGACGATTATAAAATAAAATAAAATCTTACTCTTTAACGCTCTTCTTTTCTGCTTTTCAAGCTTATTTATTATTATTCAATATGGGATCAGTGGATGAAGCAGGCCACTGTAAAATATTTATTCCATGACCACACAGCCATTTTGTAAAGTGTGAAGACTGACCACTTTTTATGGTAACATAAGGGAGTTAGTTAAAACAACCGAGGCCCATATGGCCCATACGCAAAAGACTGATGTCTCGCAGTCACGAAAGCAACCACGACCAGTACGAAAGACCAAGTGATTTTCGGACACAAGGGAGGACCCGAGTCACGCAAGATTAAAAGCACCATAATCTCGTCGACGAAGAGAGGAGACCAGAAGCCCCAGTCCAAACCCGCAGGCGGAAGCAGACTATAGGACTAGGAGAGCCGACAGCAGTGGGCTATGCAGCCACCATGGGTGAGCCACTCTCCAACCAGAAGGCGAGCGAGCTTCTTGCCAAAACCACAACAACTTTATTAAAAATATAATTAAACAAAAACATTAGAACACAGGCAAAAGCATTACAGAACGAAGATCAGAGTTGATCTGCTAGGCGAGTTACAAAGGTAGGCTGTAGGCCTCTTTTGGTGATTGGAGTCACTTATAGTTCAGGGTCACATTTGTTTGTTGTAGGCTTAGGTCAGTCCCAGAAGTTGGTTCTTCTTTGTATTCCACGTACTGCTCTCTTGTACGAAACACAGTTCTTGCTAACAGCGTTATGGTCAATTTTCAGGTTCGAGCCATACCTTTGGTTGGTCTCATTGCAATTCTCACATTTTTTCTTTCCTTGGCAGGAATCCGCTCGGTGACCTGTTGCGTCGTAATTGGAGCACGTCTCTTGTTGGTTGCAATCTCTGGCCATATGGCCTAAGCGATTGCATTTGTAACACCTAAGTGCTCTTAAGTACTCGTTGAGTCTGTAGCGCTTCCATTCAATGTTCACTCCGTCACGTTTTATAATTTTCTTAAAACTCGATGGCTCAAGTGTTACCAACCAATGGTGTCCTCGCTTGCATTTGATGGGAAATGAGACTTCGAATTCTACTTCTTTAAAACCATCGTTGCAGTCCCTAAGTTGTCTAGAGAGTCCTTCTTTGGTTAATGACTCTGGTAGCTCGAAAATTATTATTCTTGGCTTTCTTCAGCTGGGCACTTCAAACTTTAGTTTTTTACTCGGGCCTTTTTCTTTGATTTGCTCTTTAATGATGACTAAATCTTGTCTGCTATCGAGCTCTACAAGCACTTTACCCGTTCGGGCAGTTCTTAGCTCTCTGACTCTGAGTTTTGCCTCAGCCGGGTCAATATTCTCTTTAAGGACTCTTTCGACTTCTTCGGAAGGAGCGTTCTCCTTTGATTCGACCATCAGGATGTGTTTTTTGAACTTTTTAGATCGCCAAGTCTCTCGGCCAACTTTAATAGCTTCGGCATTAGTTTTTGGACTCTTTTTGTCTTTAATTTTAATCACTAAATCTAAAGCTCTTTCGGCTTCTGCTTGACGACCCTTTGTGAAGGACAGTAGGGAATTTTGTTTAGAAATGGTTTGTGAAAATTCGACTGCAACCTGTGCGAATTCCGCAACCGCCAATGCATTCAGCGTCTTCCCCTGATGCTTTTTAAGCAATCGATTCATTTTTTTCAATAAAATTTGTGACTCAGCTGTCCAATCTCTTTGACAAGCCTCAAATAAGTCCTCGAAACATGCGGGCTCTCAATCATCCTCTTTGCTCTACGACATTTTCAATCTCAATGATCTGCTCTTTTAGCTTTGTTCGCCTTCGTCGGTCGTCCCTTCTGTCTGCGTTGGCCGTCAAAAGACGTTTCGCCCCCGAACCACGAAGATTTGTGGTAACATAAAAAGTTGTTAGAATAAAATGTTTCCATAGTAGGGAGGTGGAAAGGAACCTTTAATAATGATTCAGAACTTCAATGATTATTTTTCGTGCTAAGCATGATATTCTACACTTATCATTTGCTGAGAAAATGAGAGGTCTTCCCGATCCAGGTTTTCTTTGAGCACTTAACGTTTTAGTCATACGAAAAATTGAAGCTCTGATCTTTCTAGTAATTTCCAATAATAACTACAAACGGAAATTTAAGTTTCAAGCTTATTTTTTTATATTTCTTGTCTGCGCGTAATACTTTTCTCAAATCAAATTTTTAAAATAAAATATATTTTTAAGCAAAAAATTTTGATTTGCTTCGAATACTTATGTTCAGTAGTTCTTTATATCATCATTTATGTTAAAATTAAAACAATGACAAGAATCCCCGAAAATGAAAAACTTTAAAGTCTCAATTTTTCGTCTCCATATTATACACTTATCATGGTTTCTTAAAATTGTATTTTATAGTAATATTTTTTTAAATAACAAATTTTTTCTTCCTCGTTGGTGAAAAAGATATTTTTTCTTTATTTATAGAAAAAATTCTAAAAATCATTAAAATTTCGAAAGGTAACAATTTTTTCTTCCTATAAATACTTAGATGAACGTCATTTCTCATAAAATTTCCATTTTAATGTTCCCAATATATTCCTATTGTATCCCCTACCGTAAGAGATTAGAAATTCTACACTTTTTTTATGCTAAGCAACATTATGGTGCTGCCATCTATGCGTGAGTGAGAGCATCATATTCTCATAGTCCAGGGTCACAAATTTGGGAATGCAGGACAGTGGAAACTCTTCGTGAGTTGAAGGGAATCGAGGAAATACTGCGGTGTCAACGCTGGGACTCAAACTCCCGTTCATGTCGGTCATGAGGTACACAGATTAGCCCTGTTGGCTATATGTACCCAGCTGCAAGGAACTAAGTTACTTCATTAAGTAGACCTTGTTGGTTTGATAGAATTCTGATTGTTTAACCGTATTAGGTTAAAAAAGTTGCTAAACGGTTTTTCTCAGAATTAACAGTGTGAATACCATCATATTTATGATTATTTGACTATTTTGTTCGAATATTGTAAAATAACAATTAAATGAATTGCTATTTAACCATTTTTCCAGGAAATTTCTAGCAGTGCACTACTATTGACAAAACTCCCACCACTATGGAAAATGTTACATTTCAACAATAGCAGTGGAAAGCAGAGGGAAAGCTGCTAAGTGACAGATGTTACTTATTGATATTTTTAGTTTTTAATGATTAAAAACTAGAACTTTGAGTGACATTTTATAATAAGAATTAAGCTAAAATACATGATAAAGTGTCAATTGCAAATAATGAAAGAATACATCATTGCTCTGAGAAAGGAAATATTATGAATGTCAGGTTTCATTAAATTTCGTATATCTACAAAAAATATTTTTTCTTGGGTTTTGAAAAATAATATAAAAATCAAATTAAAAATCTCATTGGAAAGAAAACTCACATACAGGCATGTTATAATAATAATATCAGTTTATAATAAAGCTAAGGGAAACATATTTTTAGCACATATAATTAAGTGAATCATTTTAGCATTTAAAAAACTAACAAGATTATAAGGCTATCATGGAGGTCAAATTTTTAACGATAGAAAACAGTGGAAGTAAGAAATTGAAAAAAAAATAGTAATTAACTTTTCAAAGATATGCTGAGCTTTTTAAAGACTTATATCTGAAACATTTTCTCGCTAAACACATTTTATACATCTCTTTATAATAAAATATATTGTTCAGAATTAGAGAATTTTCCTTTAAATGATACAATGCATAATAACTGCTTCGTGCCTAAAATTATATAGACTGTATTCAATGCAGTTAAGTCTATTTGGTATGAGTAATTATCGAAATACAGTTCTGAACTCATCAAATATGTCATGAATGTTATGCAAGGACAGGGATTCACCCACCCCCTCCCTGTCAGGTTTAATTCTGATCCATATAGAATCGGAAATTAAGTCTTTGGCATCATATTTGTATAGATATAATAAAAAATTTCGATATCTTTTAATTGAGCAATTTTTAATTTTGTTGTATCAATCTGCTTAAATAATCAAAAATAAGTGAGAAGCAATTGAGGAGCTTGGTGAGGGAAACGAGCAGATAACAGAAATATAATGTATTACTATGGAAGTGTAACCTTAAATGAATCAAATACAAATATATCTTGTTTAAAAATAAAAACCAATTGGTGAATTATTTCTGAAATTTTTAGGTCATTTGTCGAGGTTATAAAGTTGCCGTTTAATACTTAACTTCCGTTTAAAAAAAAAGTTAAATCGATTCAAACTTAAGAAAAACTATTAAATATTCGCTAAGTGAACACTAATTATAGTTTGTAATCTATCGGTGATTACGTATTTTAAGCGTCAAAAATGGCCTGTGCAAATTTTTTGCTCTCTGTATATTTCAATAATGGCAAAGCGAAAATACGAAATTGCGAAAAACAATTTTTACGTGATTTATGTTGCATTATTTTTTCTTTCTTATTATTTCATAAAAATCGATAATATTTTTGAATATATCATGCAGTAATAAATCATGTTTATGTTTAAAAAATTATTTCTCGAATTGATTATAAATAGTATGAAATTATAAAAGTTCGTGCAAATATTCCTTCAACTTTAATACAAAAACAGGTATGTACTCTGCAAAAGCTGTGATGTTATATCTCAAATATAATTCATGTTTCATCTCAATAAAGTTTAATTCGTGGAACAATAAAGTTTAACTCATTTTGCGCCTAAAAATTTTTTTTAAAAAAGACTGTTCACCTAAATTGCGGTTATTATAGCATTCCCTCTTCAACAAAATGGTCCGTGAAACCATTTGGGTGATTTGATATAGATTACAGGTACACTGTAAAACTGAGGTGTAAGATCTCTCCAAATTTGACGGTGAAAAATCCAAAAGATTATGTGAAAAACACTTATTTTTTCAAGTTAACACCAAATCGATCGGTCAACATCAAGATCTCACGCCGTCACACCATACGCTAAATATTTTTTCTTCGGAAAACTCCAATGGCACGTTTTTGATAAGTGTGTAATTGCTTACAATCGATTGCGAGTAGGTGAGAAATTCGCTATTCTCTTCAATAATGCTTTTAATCTGCGAAACAAAAGTCTGCTGTTCAAAAATGTATGTATGCTTTTAGTTATGTAATCAGGATAATTATATTTTTATTTTCAAGTCTTTAAAAATAGTAATAAATAATTTTATAATGTATCATTTCTATCCGCTTCTACTCTGTGAAGCCTAGTTTTAATTAGATTTAATATTCTCTTTGTGATACGCGTATGTTTGATTCACAAACTAATCAATGCATCCTAATTAAATGATTCTTAACTTGTATTTTCTCGTTAAAGAAATTTAGGGCTCTACGGTGTATTTTATCTTTCTATAATTAAAAATAGTAGAGTAACTGAACACCAAAAATGGTGACAGCTAGTTTACAACAATTTTTGTGAGAGAACATTCTTGGTGTTTCACTACGCCTGGAAGAGTACTTGGTTTTATACCTTCACTTTTGGGTGCAATGTATTTGCCATCATTTTTGGTGTAAAGACGCATTAAAATTTTTTACAGTGTAGATAAAAATTTAACCTAGCATTTTGATTCAGATGCTGCTGCCATTAATCAGCAGTCGCGTGAGACTTGTTGCAAACAGTCATCATTCTATTTGGAGATGAATGTAAAACTGAGTGAGCTATTTGCCTTACATTTTCAAATATTTGATTAGAAATGAAGAGATTATGATTTTTCTAATTATGATGAGTTTGTTATTTTTAATTGTATAGTGTCTAATTGCTTGAAGATTTATTTTAGGTCAATTCAAAGCATACTTATTTAACTTTCTAGCTATTGATTTCAATTACTGAAACTGGTTAATTTTATATCACGTTTAAAATTTTCCAAAAACTTTTTTTAGTTAAATGCAGTAGGACAAAAACCTGATTTTTTTCCCAAGGGGACATGGCCGGATACACTGTAAAAATTCTGTATCAAATTACTGTAAAAAGTATAGGCACTGAAGATGCTAGTACTTTTTACAGTAAAATCAATTTTACCCAGAACAAAAAAAAAAATCTGTATAGAAAAAATTTTTTACAGAACAAAAAAAAATTTATATACCGTAATGTTACAATAATAATTACCTTGAAATCACTGAGCCACTCTAATTAAATAAGTACTACTGTAAAAATTATGGTTTAATAATTTACGGTAAAAATGAATTTTACGGTATAATGGATTTTACAGTTGATGCACCAAAAGTGACGGTACTTTATACACTGGTTTGATCCGGAATTTTTTACAGTGTTACTAAATACTACACTAAGCTTTCAATGCAAGCCCAAATTCCTGGAAGGATGTGAAAAATGTCTAAGCTTTTAATGATGGGCACGTCGATTTTGTAGCATTTCAAAAGAACTTGATCAACTATTTATTTGTGATTTCTGTTTTTTAGTTTATATTCATTTCTTCTATTGTTTTGATCAGCTAATTTAATTTACGATAAATTCCAAATATATTCTCTATGTTTCTCAAATTTTTATCCCTTATATTTTTCTCAGTTTTGAAGGATTACAATATTTACTTGTTGCTATAAATAAACTTTTCAGTGAAAATAAAGCTTCTTTTCTCATTTGTATAAATAACAGATTTAATCCAAACAGCAGTAAAACCAGGATTTAGCATATTTCAAAAAAATTATTAATTTAATTTTCAAAATATTTGTTTTGAACCAAAAGAACTATTTCATCATTCATAAAAATGCATGCAATTTTCGTCACTGAACTTTTTTAGGAAAATGAAAACCTCAAAAATTCAGTTTTTTCCAACTTTTTCCTTACGTATGTTTTTATTAATTTTGAAAACGCTTCCAAAAAGCAAAAAGAGGGTAATAAAGCTTTTCAACCGTCAAAAGACATTGAATATTTATTAAAAAATTTTGAATATGCAACTCACAATGCATACAAACTGTAATTTAATGCTTTTAGCGAATAAAAATTTCAGAGATTCGTAAGATATGTCCATGCAAACGCAGTTTTCTGACATTTAATATAACCATATACAAAACTATTTTTAAAAACAGGAAAATTCTCTTCTTATTAAGATAACAATATAATCAAGCTTGAGAAAGAAAAATTTTCGTTTTCATAATAAAACCACTCCGATGTAACAATTATTTTTCGTTTTTCCTTCCTTATTTATTAAACAACAGAGAGCATGAAAATATACTTTTTTTTCGAACGAACATTTTTAACGCGATGATAGGCAGCTCACTACGAAAGCGAAGAAAGACTTGACATTTCTCATTTGTAACTAAGCAGAAAAATAAATGGTCATGAGAACAGAGAAAAAAAATGATAACCTCTTCTGAAAAGTGACCTTTAAAGTACATTGTTAATCTTGAGCACGTGCTGAGGAAATAAAAATTATGAACCGTCCAGTTAGTGCCTTCTAACCCTCATTTAATGCTCTTAAGTTTTAAATATATCTAAATATGTTAGTTGAACGTCACGTGCAATGTCCAAAGTGTCACGAAATATCTTAAAAGAAAAGAAATGATTAAATATGTGTACGAAGGAGAAGAAATTATTCAAACGGGTGGACCTAAAATAAAAAAAAACTGTTACAGTCAGTTTTACCTTAAAATATAGATGAGGTTAACCTTAAAACTTTTTAAGAAATAAAATATGTTTCATTATATTTTTAAACTTTTCACAACAGAAGAATTACCAATGATATTTAATTTGGGTTGTTTTAGTTATTGTGTTTAAAATGATTAAAAAAATTTGCGTCTTAGTTAATGTATTGATTAAAATGTTTTAATTTTTTAAAAAAATTCCTGTGTAATAATTTATATATTTTAATTTACTAATGATTATGTATTGATACTTGATTTATGTATTATAACGTCCATTTTGTGGTTACTAACACTCATTTAATGCATTTAGATTTTAAATATACATAAATCCAAATATTAGTTGGATGTCACGTGCGATGTCCAAAGTGTCACGAAACTAAAAGATTTAAGTATGGGTTATGAGGAGAAGAAATTATTCAAATGGGCGGGTATAAAATAAAAACAGAAAAAATGAAATGGTGATTGAGCATGTTTTACCTTAAAGTTTAGGTAAAGTAACCTTCAAATATCAAATATGTCACATCGTATTTTCACACTTTGCACAAGTTAAAAACTATTAATTATATTTAATTTGTGTGCTTTTATTTTGTGTGCGTAAAATGATTTAAAAATTGAATCTGACATAATTTATTAAAATATCAATTTTTTTTAAAATTTCATGCGTCTTTATTTATGTTTTAATTCGCTATTAGTTTTAATTTATTGAAATATTATGTGTTTACTTTATGTAATTTATTATTTGTTCTAATTTAGATGGAAACGCATACTTTCTGTATAGTAAAAATATAAAAAAAATTTAAACAAATTGATAATCATATTTTAACCGTTTTATTATCTTAAAACGTTAAAAATACTTTTTTGCATAAAATAAAATACATTTAAATTTGGATTTTTTTACAGAAAATTGTTACAAAGATTAAGACAAGATTCGAAACCTAATGTGCTATAATTTAATATGAAATTTTTGCTCAAGTTTCTAACTATTTCTGTATTGCTTTACAATTCCTATTTCTTTAATCGTTATAAAATAATATATTTTTTAATAAAAATAGTAGTTATGTGCCTTAGGTTGTGAGTCTTCACTCATTAAAATGTCTTAATTTATAAAATATGTAGGTGTCTTAAAGGACTAATGACTAACTTCAAAAAAAAAATTTCAAATTGTTTTTACATAATTAAGAATCAATTTGATAAACAATATCCAAAAAAAGGAAAAAGTAAAAGAAATTTTGAAATTTTTTTGAGTAAATGATTCTAAAAATAATTTTTTCGGAAAGAGTTGTCTAGATATTTTGAACATTTTTTTTCAAATAGTTAATGCTTATAAAGGTTTCAAACCATTCGCATGCATAAAAAATTTTGTAAAACGTTTGTAAAATAATGAAAAATAAATTAAATAAATTTTGAAAAATAAATGAATAACTATTATATTTTTTTAATTTAACGTTAGTCGGTGAGCATTCTTACTAATTCGGTTTTATTTGTCAAATTATAAAATATAGTTTTATCATTGACAAAATTTTAGACAAAAACAAACCAAACAAAACAATTAGTGTTATAAAAATGCGCTTTTGTTAAAAAAAAAATTTGACAAATCTTGTCAAATTCGTTCAAGCCAATGACATTTAAGTACCAATTTAAATAATTACGATAAATTTATATTTCTTTTCATTTTCATTACATATTTTTTAATTATGAATCTATGCAATAAAAGTTGCATAATTGCTCAAGACAAATTTCGTAAGAAAACGTGCAGAAATGTTTAAATCAAAAAAAGCATACGAAATATACATTTTTTAAAAAACTTTGAAAAATTAATATTAAAAAACATATTTTTATTATTTAAAATGGATACAAAGTCTTTCAAAATAAAAATGTGATAGGTTTTCTTCATGCAAAAAAAAGAACTGTCACCCAGTGAATATTCACAACATTCGATGACCTCTAAATAAGTTATATATTAGTATTTTGAACCAAATCAAAGATCACTAACTCACCTTACTCGAACTATATCCAATGTAAAAACGACAAACAATAAATTGAGAAAAAAGTATGGTTAAAACTACCAGAATATAATAAAACTTACCATATTTCGGATTCCATGGGAGCACCAAAAAACTCCGTCATTATAAACAACTAACTCAATCAACAAACAAAATTAGAAGACCAGAACTCAAAAAGCATGTTATCTAACTTGTACTATAATCCTATATACAACATATAGTGGCTAACGTGCAATTTCAAAAAATATTTCTCCACGTTACTTCAATAAATATTTCTTTTCTAAAATGCCTGAATAATTCAACATTCATGCAGTTAAAAATTAACTTTTCATGTGGTATCCCAATAGTTAAAATAAATTAATTGCAAATGTATAATGGAATATTTCAAAAGCTTATTACATTGCCAAAAACATAAAAAAATTACACGTTGCAAAAAGTATAGTCCACTGAAAAGCATGCATATGTATGCTAACTGAACCTATTGCACATACCATGAACCAATTCAAGGTACAACACGCTTTCATCTTAAAGAACATAAAACAGTCCTACTTTAAACAAAAATAAACTAATTATCTAGAATATAAAAATTGATGCCTTGATCAAAACTTTTAATTAAGCACTTAAAGTGTATAAAATGTTGCTGCCACGATAATGATAAATGTCTTTGAAGAGATTTATAAAAATAAAATAAGAGATTTTCGTTTTACCTGTCTAAACAAATGAGTTTTCGGGATATTTAAATAAGTTTATCTTATTTTTATTTAGTTTCAAGTTAGGGAAAGATGAAAAGGCTTTTATGCTTCTATCTTGGAACGTTTTATAAGATTTTCTCCAAGAAAGGATGATTTCAAATGATCTTCATTAATATAAACCTACCTTCCACATCAACTCAAATAATATATAACTCAATTAGCTTCCAAATCACACAAAAAGCTTAATTTGATTTAAATAAAATCTTTAAAAATATTTAGGATTTCAATTAAGTTTCAAACAAAATTTATTTAGGAGTGGAAAGAAAATGTTTTAATGTTTAATTGTTTTAATTTAATTTAAATGTTTTGAATTATATAAATAAAATTTAAATTTTAATTCTCATTCGTATTTACTACTTTCCTGCGCATAATTATAATCATTGAAATAATTTTCATCGTGTAACACGAAACCAAAGTTGTATATAGAAATAATTTAAGTATAAAGATGAAACGATACAATATTTTTCTTATAGCCCATAATGTCCAGAAGGACAATGTTTATATTTTGAACGAATTTTAATGTTTTAAATGAATTTGTATGTTATAAATAAATGTTTAAGTTTCAAATGAATGTTTATGTTTGCTAAAAGTGATTATGTATCAGTATGTTTACGTTTGCGCTTCAGAATATTTATATTTTTAATAAATGTTAATGTTTCAAAATGCTTGTATTTTAGAATGTTAATGATTCCCATAAATATTTATAGTTTAAAGGTTTAAAACAAAAATTTCCAAAAAAGTTTTTTTTCAATGAATGTAATAGTTTAAAATGATTTATTTTTAGAATATTTATGTTCTCTTAAAATGTTTAAGCTTTTATTGAATATTTATAGTTTAAAGACTTAGAATATTTATATTTTCATAGAATGTTTATATTTCCAATAAATGTTTATAGTTCAACATGGTTATGTGTTAGAATGTTTATGTCTTCTTAAAATAATTATGTTCAAATTTTTTTTATAAAATATGTTTCTATAAGTCGAACGTGAAAATATGATAATTTAGAATAATTTTTAAAAAATATTGTGAACAAGTACTTTTTTTTAGATTTGGTAGCAAATGAAGCAAAATATTGTTTTGAAAAGAAAATTAATTAATATCGTATATTAAAGAGAATTTACATTTTTAGATTAAATATATCATAATTTTAAAGAAAATTCGTTACTGATTAGAAAATCAAAAGCTGAATGTCAGAGAACAAAAGATTTGGATAAAGGCCTGTAGCGTATCTACCACTACATAATTACAACTACAATTCTGTATATAAGACATGTTAACTCGACTCTATGTCGGGGTACCTTTTCATAGATGAAGGTTGACATGGTCTATAACAATTACTCTCCCCACATTGGGGAGAGTATTGTAACAACACGCCACCTTGACAGAAACGCCCACTTCGATCTGTACACGCCTACTTCGATGGATGGTCCACATTGAACAGTTGACTTGCTACTTGTGACTGCAATCCACCTTCTCGCACTGTTGCTACTCAGTCTCGTCTCGGCCACACACAAAGTCGGCTTGCACACACTCGACTGCTAAAGGCAATACAGGAGGCAACACGGTGATCTTAATACAGCTCTCCTGGCTTCGTACAAAAACAGCAATGAATCAACTAGTGGCATCCATTCATCGGATTCTATCACGTATATAATTCTGGTGGGGGAGTACTGCAGCGTATCTACCCAACACCTCCTAGAAGAAGGAAGGCCTCATCACCGATCAATTTAGTAGTCCGATGTGACGAAGTTAACTGCGCAGTTGATGAAAAATAAGAAAGATGTCATTACGTTCGGGATACTAAGCTGCGCAGTGGTTGAAAATACGAAATATGTCATTACGTTTGGACTACTAAAGGATATTTATGGTAAACCGTGCTGAGGCCTACTCTTTTCTAGGAGGTGTTGATCTACCACTGAATAATTACAACTGCAATTCACTAGTATATAAGACATGTTAACTCGACTCTATGTCGGGGTACCTTATCATAGATGAAGGTTGACATGGTCTATAACAACCCTCTCCCCGCAGGCCTAAGAAAGTAACATTTGGAGTTTGCTACAATAATTTCCCCATTAAAGTGTAAGATTCTTCATTATCATTTTTAACAATTTTGAAAGTAAAACATTACTTTTAAAATATTTAAAAGTAATAATTTTCGTTTAGACACTGCATTTGTTTTTGACACTGAAAAAAAACGTTTCGTACATTTCGTTTTTGGCACTTTTAAAAAATGCGGCGTTATTCCTATCCAAATTTAGGGTTGAGAAACCCTAAAAATTGTATTTTTATTGAATGGGTGCTAATACTCACTTTAAAGAGTGTAGTTAAACACCAATAATTGATAAAGATTACACCAAGCCAGATGTATTTGCACATCTGACTTGTTAGCAACAGGCCGGAAGTTGTAGTTTCTGAATGCACCGTAAATTTTTTAAATTAAAAAAAAGTTGAGATAGATTGTATTTGTGTTAAAAGTGATGTAATCAATGACAGAAAATTCTTGCTACACATAATAAGTGAGTTAGCTTAATTATAAACATTACTTTTGAAACTATGAACTTTTTCAATGTTTGATCTATGAGGGTGGACATCGACCCCTAATTAGGCTTAGATATAAACTCCAATACCTAGGAGAGAGCAAGTTCCATGATCATAGTTGAGTAATTGGCAAGTAATTTCATTCTTCTTGTCGGATTGATTTCACAAACTGATCGTGTAAACTGCTATAAAAGGCATGTATGTTTTTAGTTGTGTAATACAGATGCTTATATTCTCATAAGAAGATTTACATAATTTTGTCAATTGTGTAAAATAAATTTACTATATTTAACTTCTATTCATTTTAGTTTTGCTCGAATTCATATAAATATTCTGTCTGTGTTGTGTGTACGGTTTGTTAACAAACTAATTTCAATATTGAATATTTTCATCCTAAATTTATAATTATTGCTTTATATTGTATCGTTCAAGTAATTTTACAGACAATGTGTCTAATATCTTATAGTAATTGTAAATTTTAGTGTTGCTCAGTAATAAAAATAGTGGCCGGCTACTTTAGTCAAAGTTGTAGGGGAAAAAAACCATTCTTGGTGCTTCACAACACCGGGAACTATCTTTGATCTTGGTTTCGTGATATACTTGGCGGGAGCCACGATGGCTCAGGGAATAGAGCGTTCGCCTTCCAATGAGGTGAACCAGGTTCGAATCCCGGCAATGGCTGGTCGATACGCATTTCGCATCCGGCTTGAACCAATCACAGTGCTGACGTGAAATATTCTCAATGGTAGACGGATCATGGGTTGGAGTTCCCTTGCCATCAGGCTAACCGTGAATGGTTCTCGTGGTCTTCCTCTCCATGTAACGCAAATGCGGGTTAGTTCCATCAAAAAATCCTCCACGATGAGAAATTTCTCTCAATACTTCATCCAGGAGTTCCCTTGTCTTCTGAATTGTGTTCAAAATTACAAGGCTATGTAGTTGAACATTAGTAGTCGTAAACCCAAAAATCGGATCGGCTGTTCAACGACGGTTATATAAAACACTTTGTGGAATACTACTTGGGTGTAAATTAGTTGACACCATTTTTTGGTGTTGAGATATACTACATTTTAGTGTTGAGATATACTATATTGAGATATACTGTATACGGTGTACTTGCTTTTTTATGCATTTTTTTTTTATAAATAGATATCGTCTTAACCTTTGCTACTTCACCATGTTCAAAAATATTTTAAACAGCTCTGTGATGATCATGAAAAAATTTAAAAGTGTGAATAAAATTTATTAATGTAGTTACAGATAAACTGACAATTCTATGTTTTGAGTAATAGATAAAAATATTTTTTGGACACATTTTTTTGACAAATATTTTTTTGAAAATATAATTTGTAACACGTTTTTTTCCTTCTTAATGCAGTTTTATTTCATCTAAATCCCTTTAATAATTTTAAGCTTCTTATATAGAAGGAATATTTTCTCAATTTTACAAATTTACAGAAAACAGATTACTTTTAATCAATAGAACTTACGGAGTTCTCCTTTAAGAAAAGTTCAAAAAATATCCTGGGGTAAAAAAACTTCAAATTTTGCTCTTACAATTTACGTCAATATGGATTTCCGCAGTGAATTTCTTAAAGGCCAACTCTTTATTCCTTATCAGCTGACAGTTCTGTCTTTACATGTTTATAAAGAATAGATGGTGCTGATAAAAAATTCTTTCAAAGTTTTTCGTTAGCAGTTCAAAGTTTCTTTTTACTTAAAAGTTAGTAGAATAAATAACTTTGCTTAAAAAATAAAAAAGACAATTATTTTTTTTAAAATAAAAAGTATAAAATGTTCACATTATCTCTTTAATTTTTTATTTTCCATTATTTTACAATATTTTACAAAAAAAATAATTTTGTAAAATAATAAAAAATAAAATTCACTTGTTTAAGACATAAATAAAATATCATTCCAACACAGAATGAGAAATACTATTGGATATTGCTATAAATAAGATAGTTTTCCAAAAAATATGAGTGAAATGTATTACTCATTTAAAAATTATTCTTATTCAAATCCCTCTATTCTATGCATTAGCTGTTTAACTTTACTTCAGCAGCGTTATTATTTAATATAAATGAAATAGCAAATATAGCACCAATATTTTTCACAACAAAAAAAAGTCACCGTACCGGTAGCATAATTGTTCACTAATTAGATTTTATTACTCACTGTTTTAAAATTTACTGAACAAAACAATAAATTTAAAAAATTTTTCAAGCCATTTTGTCGAAATAATTGACCATCAAAAATGAAACAAATTTTATTTCACTCATTAAAATATTTTCCAAATATTATTTTTCCTAATCAAGAATGTAAAATATTTACAAAAATATTAATAATAAAACTCAATGTATTTTTATAATAAGAATGATACATTTCTGTTAGTTAAAGAGAACAATGAGGTTATAATAGGAAAATTTTTTATCAATTAGATTTATTAATACGTATGTGATGTGCAAAAGTTTTTGAAAAAATTTTGAAAAAAATATTTCAACTGCAGGGATTGTCATAGATATCTTTAAACTACGAGTAATTTGTTTGAGGATATAACTTAAAGGTGACATCTATTGAAAGGTGAACACATTCTAGTTCCGATTAGAATAAAAAACTGGATTTTGATTATTTGAATCTTTCCTTAGTTCTTAATGACCTCAATTAAACCGCGGCGTTTCAGGGATGACGAGTTTGCCCAATGAGGTAACCCAGGTTTGAATCTGAGCGGTGGCTCGTTGATATGAATTTTGCTCCCTGCTCGCACTAAGGACAGTGCTGACGTAAAATATTCTCAGTGGTTGACGGAGCATGGGTTGGAATCCCCAGGCTGTTGCGTAAACTGTTGGTGGTTTTTCTCCTCATGTCACGCAAATGCTGGTTAGTTCCATTTAAAAAGTCCAATGTAAAGGCTAGTTTGACCAAATGCTTGACACAGGAGTTTCTTTAATTTTATCAGTTGGGTTCAAAATTACAAGACTATGGATTCGAAGATTGATAGTCGTAAACTCAGAATTTGATGGGCTGCTCAACACTGGTTATTAAATAAAAAAATTAAAAACATTATTTCAATAATGATTAGTCATAATTTTGATATGATTTTCTTCTTTTTCGTTTATTTAGTTGAAAAACACAATACGTATAGTGTTTCGACTTTACTTTTCTAGAAGATTTCATAAACCTACATTAATAGTGGAATTACACTTTTATGGAGGAATCTATATTTTACCCCTTAAAAAAGTCATTGCAATTTTAGTAATTCTAGTTTCTGAATAAAATTATATTAGAATGCGTAGAAAAATATAACTTTCAATATTTGTTTATAGCATATATTTTGTTATATTAAAAATTATTTAGCTTAAAAATAAAAGCATTCCTTTACTCATATTTTCACTAGATAACTTCAAACTTTAATAACGTAAAATGAACCTAAGTTTGGATGACATTGGTAAAAGAATTGACATCGATTGTGGAGTTTGATATCAGAAAATAGTGACTGAAGTTTAAAGTAATAGTTTTAAACTTAATAAAATAGATGAGCTAAAACATTTTTTAAATGAGAGTTTAATTTTATGTTAATATAATATATTTGAGTTTGTTTTACGTATGCAATTTTTTCAAGACCGTAAATTTAATACGAGAGATTTTAACAAGAAAAAGTTCAAACTTTAATAATGTAAAACGAACATAAGTTTAGACACAGGTAACATATTTGGTATCCATTGTGACGTTTGAAATCAGAAAGTAGTAGCTGAAATTTAAAGTATAGTTATAAGAATAATAAAGTAGATGAGCTAATACATTTTTCATAGGGAATTAAATTCCAGGTAAATATACAATCTTTGAGTTTATTTTATAAGTGTATTTTTTGGGGATTATAAATAAAATACGAGAGAAAAATAAAGACATTCAAAATTTACAAAGATAATATTATTTCTAGAGGAACATAATAGAAGCATAATATCACGTAATATGGAAAAATTTCTTTTTTAACTATCAAGTGACTGAAGCTTAAAGTATAAACTTCAAAAACACTTTAAACTTATAAAGAATTTATAATCTTAATAAAGAAATTATAAAGAATTCAATTTTATAAGTGCAAAAAATAATATGTTTTTATGTACTGAAGATCTCAAATGTGATATCAATTATTAATATGCCTTTATAATTAAAATGCTGCTACAATATTACTTAAACCCAAAAGAGCAACATACTCGAATAAAAACACACTAATTTTATTTATATTCTTACAAAAAGCTAGATTTGGAAAGTTGGTATTCAAAATCACCCAGGCAATTTAATTCGTTCTATTAAACAGATAAACAGAATAAAACTCATTAAAAATGCATTGTTTGAATAAAATATTTTATTTTATAATAATTACAAGATTTTAAATCAATACTCAAATTACTGGTTTTAAGTAATTGTTAGTTGTAATATCATGTTTTTTTAAGCTATAAATTAACATCCGTGGATTTCAAAAAGTTTTTACAGAGCAGAGTATTAACAATTATTATTGAACCAAGCTGATATAACGTCTCCTAAATCTGAAGATTTTAAATAATATATTATGTTTTTTCCTTATTTCTGTCTACGCTTTTTTAGAGTACAAAATTATTTATTCAGAACTGACAGTTATTAAATTTTATTTATATCTACGAAAAGAAATTTAATTAAAACCAACGCAGTTCAACGCACAATCAAAGGGAAAGAGAATCAGTTTTAATCTCTTTATTAGAAATAATAAGTATACAATTCTTGAAAAGGAGCTTCTTCGCCAATTAAAATTGCCAATAAATGTTGTTTTTGACTTAGAAATTTTTTTTTTGAACATTAGTTTTCTTTCATAAAACATTCTTTATTAAAGGTTTTCACTTGTTCTTTAAAAATCTGAGTCTATGAGTGAAAAAACTAAAAAGCTAACAAGAAGTAGACCAGGTAAGGAACGAAACTCGATTTTCACATTTTCTTTTACATCAACTTTCAGCAAAGATTTCTCAAAAAAGTTGTGATGTTCTCTTTTGTTGTCAACTCTTGAGGGCAAGCGGAAGCTTCTTATTTCCTTATCAAAGAATAATTTTTCCTCTCTGTTAAGAAAAATTGAAATTTTTTTTATCTATAGCCTAAAGCGAGGTAGGCCAAAGAAAATTCTTTCATTATCAAAATATTTTTGTAACATACTTTAAAAGTTAATTTAGTTTTAAAAAGAAGTTTTCGAGTTATTGGAATGAAGTAATTTAAGGCATATGATTTTCAATAATAAACAAATCTTGAAATCTCACAAATTCTGAATTAAATTTAATTAAGAATCGCATACAAAGAAGCATTTTTTTAATTTGAAATATCTTACAAAATCGATATGTCTTGTACTTAAATACACGAAAAAAAGTTTTTTTATTAGAATGGATGCTAGTAATTCATACATATTTTTAAATAACATATTTGTTTTTTTATAAAGAACAACAGTTTTAGCTTTTAATGTTTTTTTTTAAACTTTATTTCAAATTTTTGCATTTAGTTGCTAAAAATAGCTATAATTATTTTTCACACAATTTCTAGTAATCTAAAGCTCTAAAATTTTATTTATAATAGCGTGTGTGTTACGGGTGCCAATTACAATCTTGTAACGTACTGTCAAACATTTAGAAACCAAACATTTAAAAACGCTTTAAATTCAGGCAAAGCGTGCAAAAATACCTATAGAATTCTGAAATTTTGCGGGTTTGAAATATGAAAGTTTTACCCAGAAATATTTCAATTTTCTGTGCAATAAATATTTTTTTGTATTTTATAGAAATTTTAAAAGCTGCCATGAGAAATTTAACCATTTACGCAATAAATTATTACAATCTCTTTACATATTTGTTCTTAATAAAAAAAAGGAAAAAAAGAAAACAATTCTACGAAAATAGATTTTCATTGAAACGTATTTCTCATTTTCCAATTGCATTCACTTACATAAAGTTTGATGTTTAAAAAAAAAATCTGTGAAAATAGAGTTTTTAATACTATTCCTAACATTGAAACTTTCATCACATTTTTCAATTATATTTACTCACATAAAGTAAAACATGCTTCAAAAAATTTTATAAAAATAGATTTTTCTTAGTATTATTAGCATTGAAATTTGTTCTAATTGTTCAATTATATTCAATCATATAAAGTTTGTTACGTCCTGTGAGTAGAACATACACACCTATTTCCTGTTCGTTATACATTCATTCCTACCTAATGCTTTTATGAAAATATTTACGCGAATCATTTTATTTTACAGAATCCTATTAACTCCATCTTCCTAAGCCTAGTTATTAACCGTTACTTTACTCGAAAAAAATAGACACAGCACAAAAAAAAAATTCTTTTATTCAAATAAATATAACGTAACAGCGTTTTCTAGTTAAACAAAAAAATAAAAAATTACATTAAATGTTTTTTTTAAAAAAATCATAGGTTTATAAAAGTATTCTAGCAAAGAAACCATCACCATTTGAAAAGGAAGGTTGAATTTAAATATATAGTTTTAAAAAACCTTTACAACATTAACATTTATGATCGTACGCATTTTCGTATTAAAATATAATTTAGTACCAAGTTAAAAAAAAAATTTTTTTAAATTATTTTAGAAAATATTACTCAAGAAATCGCTTAGAGACGTGCAATGCAATTGATTCCGGGGTAGTTGATATCAAATAATATACCTATATTTCCTATTGATATGCATAAAAAAATAAAGTTCATTTTATTTTATTTTAGGTACTGAAGTATAATGATTCTAATAAAAACAAAGTACTTTTCGTTTTATATACTAAAAACATATCACTTAAAAGAATTATAATTTTAAGTATACATGAAAATTGAAAAACAGCAAATTCTAAAAAAACTGTAATATTCTTTTACAAATAAAGCCATTTGCTTATAAAAACTTTAATAACCTATATATTTTTTTCTTTAAAACGTTTTTGGACACTTACAAAAATCTGAAATACATTATTGCTTTATGCTAATTTTCTAATTACGTACAGACATTAAATTTTATCACTACCACTTAACAAATTCTCGTTAAATTATATGAGGATACACGCTTCGATGATATCACCTATGTTGGTTAAATATATACACAACACTTTCAACGATATAATTAAATCTTTCTAGGGTTTTAGCTTTGTATGAAAAGGATTGAACTAAATTTAGTATTACGTTACATTTTCTCTCATGCTTCAAAATTAATTTCAAACACGGAACACCGTTTAATAAACAGGCTGAAAGTTCATGACTGAATATTTTATTTGCCAGACATGGAATCAAAATGGAGCATTTTTGAATTTTTTTTAAAAAATGATTATGTTATTTATTCCTAAAATAATATCATCCTTGAAAAAAAAATTTACGAATATTTTTTTGCATAGAATGTAACCAAAATGTAACATTTTTTATATATTTTATTTTAAAAAATAATGACTTTCTATAGTAATGCATGCTTTAAAAATAAACTTTTACAGAAAATTCTTTCTGAAAAAAAAAATAATTGAAAACAAAAAAAATTTTTTAATTGTGTTACCATTTTAGTATTTTTGAATTTTTCAAATTTTGACTGTTTAGTTTTTAATAATTTTTCCGAAATTCTTAAATTCCTAACATTTTTGTTATATTTTTGAATTCCAACTCGAAAAATAAATATTTTTCAATGCTGGCTGTTTTTTACTATATTTGCATGGAAAATACTAATGGCCTACAAAGGACAGTTAGTCCTCCTTTAAAAACTCCCCACTCTATATATATATATATATATATATATATATATATATATATATATATATATATATATATATATATATATATATATATATATATATATATATATATATATATATATATATATATATATATATATATATATATATATATATATATATATTGTTTAGCCATCTATGCACAATTTCCTTTCTTAATTTAAATTTTTTATTTTTCCGTTATAATTTTTTTTTATTTACAACTTTTCCATATTTCTCACTGTATTTCTTATTCGTTAAATTTTTATTGTAATTTTTTTTTCCTCGTTAAATTGCTTTTATTTAACAGTAAAAAAATTTTTTTATATATAAAAAGGTAGATTTTTTTAAATATATTCAATTTTTCTCACAATATTTTTCATGCACTATATTTCTATTGTAATTTTAGTTTTCCTTATTAAATTGCTTTTATTGAATAGTAAAATAATTTTTATCACAGTAACGTAGATCTAATCTATCGATAAAATATTTAAAAACTTTAAAATTGATTAAAAATCTTATCGATCTCTTTCATTGCTGATTGATTAATCTGTCAAAATACGACAACCGGAAATGCTTTTCAGTTTATTCCAAATTGTTTCATCCTTCGCAGTGAAATACGTCTGTCATTGATATAAAGAATGTTTTGTTAAAATATTCTAAAAAATGATACAAATTTTAAATTTTGAAAATATATCTAAACTGTTTGTTTGTTTAATAGATTAGTTAATATTTATGGATCTCTTTTTGAAGAGCAATGTGCTTACATTTATAATCAGATGGAGTGAAATGATGAGAAACGGGAATTTGCAAATAAATAATGAACGTCTTTATCTTTTCTTATTCTCGTCATTAAGAGAGTTTCTTTCTTCGCTTTATAATGACTCTTCTCTTTAAATTAAAGAGACTAATTCCATTGTCCCAGTATAATTTTTTGCCTATTGTAGTATTTAACGATTTGCAAAGTATTCTTGAGTTTTTTGCATCCTTATATTTTGTATGCATTATTTTCAGTTTATTAAAATATAGCATTTTTAACAACTGTAACGCTGAAAATAGAGTTACTAATTTTTCTGTATTTTCTGCTTAGAAAAACGTCGTTATTGATCCTTATTTTTAAAAATTCCTTTTGATGTGAAAATCGGCAATTTTTCAGTTTTAAAACTATACGTATGTATGAAATTCAATTTCTCTGATGAAAAAACAATTATTGCTTTTAAATGATTGCTTACATTTATTATGATTATACCTTGCAATAAGATGAGGTAAAAATATATATACCTTTCAATTCAAGCTTTTTTCGACTGTTGTTAAATAATATAATAAAAAATAATAAATATTTACTAAAAAAAATTTTGTATGGATAAATCTTTATTTTTTTCTTTGGATAAATAAATTTCATAATTTTGTGCAAATATTTTATTGATTCGCTTAACAAATTCTCGAGCAATGGCGAAATATGCAAAACGCAAATTTAACATTAAGGGGTCTACACTTTAGACAGCTCTTCTGACCTTCCTGACAAAACTATTGGGACCACATTTCCCAGATTGCAGCAACCCCTTCTTACCTCTGAGATAGTCTGAAATCCGAATCTGTCGGGAAAAAAAGGCATGTTTATTCAAAAGGTATGCCTAGTCAGAGAAAGTTAGTTCACTGTGTCTGATTTCGTAACTTAAAATCTCGTCTGCACTAATTAATTAGCCTATTAGAAGTCTCCGCTTCGAACCATTAATATTGAGAACTTGAAGATCTGATCATTAGATCAAAAATTATTCAGGGAAGTGTTAACGCACAGTACATATTAATGAAGTTGTTACTTTTCGCATAACGCATACTTAGGCATAGAAGATATAATTTTAAAATCGTAAGTATATGAAATAAGAGACGGGGGCCATGAAAGTAAGTGCAAACAAAATACTTGTCACCTTCTTTGCACCAGAGTTTCTATGAATGAGCAGTTGGCAATGTTACTTTCTAATTAAGTATCACATTAATACAAGACAGAAAAATGTTTAAAAATGTTATGTATCAGTGTGACTCAGGAGTAAGATTATAATTAAATAATCTTCTTATCTTCTTATCTTAAGTAATCTTCTTTTAAGTAATTTCTAATTCTTCGAGATTTTTGATATGTGTTCATCGATTTTGATGGAATAAATAAGATGATTATCTACATTAGATTAATTAACTGTTGATGTGCTTATATATATATATATACTTTTTATAATTGCATAAAAGTTTATCTCTATTTTTTAAAAGAATTCACTATTAAATTTGTCATCTTATGTTATTATAAACAATCAGTGCAGATTTTTTAAACTATGGGTCCTGAACCCATCGGGGTTGCCAAAAGTTTTATCAATTTTGATATTTCTTTGATAATTTATTATGATAATTGTACAATTCCGAAATATTTTTACACTATGTATCTTTATAAGGATAAATCAAGAGAAACAAAGAAAAAAGTTTCTACGTATTTTTTTATTGTATTATACTTAAGTTTGTTACTTATTTAAAATTTTAATATTTTATGTCTCAAAATTAAAAATTAAATACCTCAAACTACAATAGTGAAGAAACTGACAGTTTCGCTCATGCATTTGTCGGATTTTCGAGATGCTTATGGGGTCTGACAAATTTTTCAAAAAATTTAAGGGGTCCACGCACTAAAAAGTTTAAGAAACCCTGAGTTAAAGGGATAGATAACATTTAATGCATTTTCCCCCTATTTTGCTTTAAAAGATACATAATCTTTCTAGTAAAACTACAATTAATCTTCCTTTTTATTGATTTACAAGTAAAGTAAAAAATAAGAGTAAATAGCAAAAACAATTTATTCTTGGTTTTAATAGGCAGAGAAATAGTCTTTCCAATAATCCTAATTTTGCCTGCGGTTGTTTATCACTTCTTTTAGCTTTCACTTTAATAAAATGAGCTGAAAAAAAGTTTTTTTTTTTCCTAATTAAAGGGAAAAAATGAATCTCTTTTGCAAGTTACCCAACGAGCGCTTCTACTTAAAGTATAATTAGAAATAAAATTTGGCTAAAAGTTTTCAAAAAATATCTTATGAGCAATAGATTAGTTGTTCGTTGTATTAGCTGTTTTGTTTATTGTAAACGGGGCATATGTTTCTGAGTTAATAAATGTAAAGTGTGTCAGTTTAATTAATTCATTTATTAATTAACTTTTTTACATGTTTATCATTATAATGCTTAAGTGATTGGTTTATTTTTGCATCAAATAAATCAAGTACTATCAGAATTGATGATCATTTCAGTATAATTTTGCACATTTCTTTTGTTATTAATTTTAAAAACAAGTTAATTTTAGATTTTTTAATTTTTTTAAAATAAAAGAAACTAATTTCTAGTGGTTTCTTTTTCAGTTCCAAAATATATAAATTTTATTTTCATTGGAGAAATCATTTTGTCAATATCTATGACTATAATATATTTTCATAAAAACTGGTTTTTATAAAAAAGTGAATAATCGTAGTCGGTAATTCAAAAATTTTAAAACTAATTTTCACAAAAAAAAGTATTCTAGAAATCAAACTGTAAACTAATTTATTTTTTCCGGAAATTTTAAATGTGTGAGAACGAGCATTTTATGAAGAAAAACTTTTCAGCATGAAAGCATGAAATTTCATGTGGACAATGTTTTTATGATGAAATTAATATTTATTACAATGAAGGAAAATAGTGAGAAAGTTTAATAGTATTATTTAAAGAAATAATTTTTGGGGATTACAAAAAGACATCCCCCATTTGAGAGCAAGTGCAATAAAACACAGTTTTATAAATAAAAGCTTGTTTATTAAATAGTGTTTATGAATAATCATGTTTACGATTTTAAAATAACTAGGACAAAATTATATAATTTATTAGAACTAAAACAAATGTATAGAGTTCTAAATTATATTTAGTTACAGTATTATTTCGTTCTACGCAAACTGAAATATTTGACTCGCTCTTCGTACACGGTAAAACAATCAAAAATGTATACATATAAAATTGAATGTTTCATATAAAATTGAAAATGTATACATATAAAATTGAATGTGCGGAAATTCATTGTAATGAATTTCCGCACATCTATTGTTTAAATAATGAGAGGGACTACTATTGACACAATAACATTTTATTCGTCATTCCATTAGGGAATGTGAAAAAAATGAGTTTTTTCGTAGAATCACCATTAAGCATTGAATCATTAGGAAGATTTATCGGTAACGTCTGATAGCTTTAAGCTCTATTTAATCAAGGAAAAGTTTCATTAAACATTAGTAATTATTTTTCTGTAGTTTTAAAAATTATTTTTCCTGCGAATCTTATATTACTGAATCACATAGATAGTTTTAATTATACGAGGAGAAAGAAATTCTGTTAAAATTAGTGTACTGCATGGTGATAATATTTGAGGTACAAAAAAACATAATTCTGACTGTTTAAACCATAATATACGGTATTTAAACCATAATATACGGTATTTAAACCATAATATAAGGTATTTAAACCATAATATACGGTATTTAAACCATTCATTTGATAATTTTACCGTTCATATGGTAGCGGTTTACCGAAAATTCCAATTTTTACAATTACTGTTCTTAATACCACTCATTGAGTGAAATATATAAGACTGAAAGGTCAATTTAACTGAATAAATTGTTTTTATGCCATGCCATATCGTGATAAAATTACCAAATTTTATCTTATACTATAAAATCATTATTTATTGTTGATTTTATCAAAATCCTTTCAAAAAGCGCTTCGTTGAAAATTACAAAGCTTTTAGGTTTTTTCATTGAGCCAGAAACATGGTAAATTGTACCATAAACTGCCCATGTTTTTTTTTTCTCGGTGCATGTAGGAAAAACGTCACCTTAGCATTTTGAAAGCAACTTGAGCTTGTACTTACATGGTTACGCCATATGCTTTTAAACGTTCGAATGTAAACAAAATTAATCTGAAGTCGACGGAAGTTTTAAAAAGTTAAAAATTAAGTGTGCATTAAGTTGCTTAGTGCTAATTCAGCTTAATTTCTGTTATTTCAATAACAGTTAAGATCTGTAGAATCATGTTTTCAAAGCGCAAATGTAAACAAAATAAATACGCCGTTTCAAATAGTTTTAAAACAAATTCGGTGACGGCATATTTTGCTTACTTTACCATAATTCATCAAAATTAAATAAATATTAAATAATGTACGAAACTCCCTCTGAAATGATTTTTTAACTGGAATGAGCTTTAAACTAATATAAACATTACTGGTATTAAACTAAAACTACTCCTTGCACCCACTTTCAAAACAGTTGCACAAGTGATTATGGAATTATAAGAAAAACGTACTAAAGTGCAATCTTAAATTTTTATAGGCTTAACCTTGAATATTCTATTTAAATTATACAGACAATATCTTAAAATACGAAGTTTGCCACGGAAACGTACTTTCTCAGAATAAACGCACGTTTTATTCAGTGAGCTAAGTCGTAATCGGAATATAACTTCTTAGGAACAGTTTAGCCAGCAGAGTAGTAAAACGTTTCCTTTACGTTAACAATTTTTTTTTGTATTTCATCGAAGTATAACAAGTTTTGTGGAAAAATATATTTTTCCACAAATAGTTCCACAATAGTAGCTTTCATAATAGTTTCATAATAGTTTAAAATAGAGCTTAAAATGATAAATTATAAAAGAAAACTGTTTCTCCATACTTGACTTTTATTAGAATAATTCTGGCGCCATGACTGTGTTCAAATCATTGAGTTGACTCAATTGGCCACTATTCTTTTTCTAAGAGGGAAATCATTTTTCTCTAACAACCACTTGTTGCTCAAAAGGTGCAAGCAGTGAGGAAATCGATATGGAAAAAAATTGAGTGCTTTCATTCAGAACTTATATTTCCCATTTTTTAGCGTAATTGCTACGCCATTTTTTTTTTCAATGATTCTTTTGAAGTTTTATTGCTTCCTCATACGCGGCATTGATAATAAACAAGATAAATAAACAGCTGTCTGAGCTTAAAAAGGTTTTGTATTGTGATTTTATTTTTGAGAATTCCCTCCAACTAGGTAGGTATATAAAAACTTTACAAAAATTATATAATTTTTTTTGTTTTGAAAAAAAAATTATATCGATCAATTAGAGAGATCATCATAATAAAATTATTTTGAATGAAGATAAAAAATTTATAATAATATTTACAGAAATGGCCAATTTGCGAAGGACTATAAACTCAAAACCGTACGTCCAATCGAAATTGTTTTTATCGAAAAATTCCAATTTAGAACACTGATAATGCTTGTCATATATTTAATTATTTATTTTATATTTTTAATTTATTTTATATTTTTTTATTTATTTATATTTTTTTATTTATATTTTTCATTTATTTAAATTTTTTATTTATTTAAATTTTATTATTTATTTTATATTTGTTATTTCTTTTATTTTGCTTTCTTATATTTGCTTTTTCATAGTTATTTTTCAAACTTCTGCAATAACCATTAATTGAATGATGTTTTATAAGAAAAATAAACGGGCTTCGCTCGACGATTACTTCGTAATTATTTTTGCTTATTGAAAATAAACACATACATAGTTGCATATAAATTTCATATAATTCAATTAATAGATCTAAAAATATTTTGTTATTAATTCAATTTTTCAGAATTAGTTTCCGATTTTAGTGGGATAAATTTATCTTCCTTTTTAATTATTGATTACTATAAAACTCGTTTAATATCTTTTGTTAAAAGATTATTTAGAAATGAGGCAAGAAAAATATTCATTTCACGATCACTGCGTTTTTTTCATTATTTTAAGTTTTCAAGCTGTCTGATCACAGTTTTACACAAAAAAAAAATTTTAATCGTAAATACATCCAACTTTTTTAAAAACAAATAAAATTTATTTTATTCTTGAAAACGGTTATTAAAAACAATATAGTTATTGCATGATACTTAGGTAATATCATGCGTTAACCTAAAAATAAAATAAAAAAGTGACACTTCTTGCTTTTTATTTTTTAATTTTGAATAAAATTAAAAATTAAAAACGCATTAAATACAGAAAATTATGTTAAGAAGGAATATAAATCTTAATGTTACTATCGCTAGGTAAGTGATAAATAAATAAGTTACTGGCGAATACTGTTATAAATTTTATGCTGGTTATTCAAATGTAATTGGATATTCTTTGTTTACTAATAATCATATGATGTTGTTTTTCTGTTCAATAATATGGCATAAAACAGTTAGGCAAAAATTTTGGATAACTATATTTTCATGGTATATAAAGATATTTCTGCGCATAAAAAAATTCAATTTTTGGAAAAAAATTCTACGTCAGAAAAACTTTAAAGATTAAATATTAACTTAATACATTTAAAAATGCCCATTAAATAAATTTAAATAACTAACTAATAAAATAATTATTGTTAATAAATAAATTATTATTAAATAAATTTAAACAAATATTATTTTTTTTTTGTGGAAGGATAAATTTTGTTGTTTAAAAAAATGCAAATATTTTGATGAAATTGTAGAAACCTAATCATGATCCTAACGTTAGATCCTCTGCATTTGACTGAATTAAACTTTAAGCAAAAATTGCTAATAATAATAACTTTGCTTCAACGTAAAATTTTAACGTTAAACTTTGAAGTGAAATACCTAAGAAAACAAATTCCTCCACCCCCCCCGAAAAAAAAATTTTTTTTATCAATCAAACCATACTCAAATAAAAATATAAGATGCCATTCATCTATCGCATATCAACGCCCTGAAGTGTTTGATAAAGTCAAACACATTATAGTAAAGCATGATTGACAACTGGTAAATATTTGAAAGCTTCTTTTCCCAATAACTAATGTATTTGCATAAAAGATTTAAAAAGCCTTTTCAGTGTAGATGAAAGCTGCTTCGAGACGACCAATGCCTTTTATAATAAATTTCATGCTTTAAACAAAAACGAAACTTCATAGAAAATGATAGAAAAAGAAATTTTTACTTATTAAAATAGTACGAATTGAATGTGAAAGTAAATTTTTATACTCGAATTGCTTTTATAGTAATTTTTATCCTTTATATATCGAGAAAAAAATATGGTCAAAACTACCAAAATATGGTAAAATCTACCGTTTTTTTGGCTCTATGCTCGTTAATTTTTACCAAAGTGCTTTGGTACTGACTTTAATTACTGAATTAACATTCAGATATAGTTTTATAATATGTGATAAAATTTAGTAAATGAAGCGAATTTTGGTAATTTTATTACGATTCTTTAGAAGAGCATGGCCCTAAAAACCAATTATTCGGTTAAATTTACTTAATAGCTTTGTATATTTTACTAAATAAGTGATAATAAGAACTATAATTTTGAAAACCAGAATTTCCGACAAACTGTTACCATATGAATGTTACCAAAAAATCACCAAAATTACCAAATGAATGGTTTAAATAAAGTATATTTTTATTTTGTTAACCAGGATTATAGTTTGTTTTTTCCAGGAATGTCATTCTGATAAAGTGCGGTCATTTTTCCAAACTTTTTTTCTTCGTGTACAAAGACAAAGCTTCATTGTAAATTTCAGAAAAAAAAAGTTTTATCTGTTAAAACAAATTAAAAATTAAACATAAAAAGGAATTTTGATGACTCGGTTTTTAGTACGTTTACATATTGATGAATTTTAAAATGTTAAAGAGAAAAGTTATTCTTGAATACAATAAGAATTACAACTACTCGTTAATATCTACCAAATTTATTTCTATTTTGTCAGTTTAAAAGTTATAAACTTAAGAGTTTAATGGCAAGGAAACTTTGTATTAATTTATCTCCTTTTGCAAATATTTACATACATGCTACATAATTATAAGTAGATATCCTTAGTGGATTAAAACTTAAGAACTTGATAAAGTTAATTTAGAGAAACGTAGATTTTTTTTAAAATTTTTATTTATATTCAGATGTAATTTATAAATATTATTTAATAATTCTTATCTGCATAACGTATTGATTGCTATTGGAGTAATTAATAACAAAGATTTCAAAAAGGAAAGTACTTTTTGAAATAAATTTAAAATACTAAAACTCTTGCATTTTTTTAATTAATTAACTCTGAAAGTTTTTTAAAAAATATTTAAATAAACCGATAGAGCAACGCAATCTATCCTAATTTCAAGTTTATTTTTTAAACTTACAAGCATTCATATTTTGGGAATTCAATAATTAGTTTTTGAATTTGCAGGAAAATTTCTCGGAATCCAAAGAAAAGCTTTTGTTTTTTTATTCCTTTTTATTTGACTCCAATTGTTCATTATTCTAATGACATACATATAATTAACAAAAGAATAAATTTAAATTGGAGATAAATCTTTCTAACTCTGATTAGTGTTTCGTTTTGAAAACTATGATAAGAAGAAAAGCAATTTTTAATTTATTTTTTTTAATTTTACAACGATGAGGCTGCTGAGGCTGAATGAGTTTCATTCGTTTTATTTTATTTTCCTCAAACTGTTCTTCTTTAAAATAACACAAAGATCAATATCCAAAAAACTAAGACTACCGCTCTATTCATTTTGGTAGTATGATAATCAGAGAAAGAGGACAGAGTTAAAATTCATTATAGAAAATATTAAATAACAAAAAGCAAACTACGCTTTAAATTTTATAACCAAACATAATTATTTCAAATAAAAAATAGTGAATTATAAGCAATTGATAAAAAATAAATAATCTATCAGCATAATTATTCTAAAAATGGTTGAGTTTAAGAAGTAATTAATAAAGAAATAATCATTAAAATTTTAATTAAAAATTTCTAACTATACTTCAATAAATACATACAAATAAGTTAGTAAATGTATATACAGTTAATATATTATCAGAGACATTCTATGAAAACATTATACAGAACTATTTTGAGTATTTTCAAGCAAGAGGGTTTATAAATTAATTTTTATTTCAAAACGTTGAGTATTTCTTAAAAAAAAGCTTTGAATATAAACATCAATTAGGAATATAAAATTATAAAAAATCAAATTAGAAAATAATTAAATTATTAAATAATAAAAATTACTCTATAAATTAAAAAAAAAATAGTCGAGCACAGCGCTTTAAGAAATTTTGGCAATATACAAGCAGCTTTTATATATTTTTATACAAATGTAATACTTTGGAAGTTTATTAAATAAATTTAATTAAACATATATTTCTTCTTTAATTACTTTTCATTTATTCTACAATTATGTACTTTGAAAAACATATATTTTAATACAAGTGTAATACTTTAGAAGTATATTTAATAAATTTAATAAAACACGGATTTTTTCTTTAATTAGTTTTCATTTATTCTGCAAGTATGTATTTTGAGAAACATAAAAAACCGCATATAAAATGGTATATTCATATATAAAAACAATATCTTTCATAAGGAGAAAATAGATAAATAAAGGTACAATTACATATGATAAAGAAAAATCGATAAGAAACTTTGTTCTATCGTAGTATTGAAACAATAAATAAAAAAAAAAGATTTGTTTTCTCACAAGCAAACTAAAAACATAAATTTATCTAATATAAACTTTTTTCTTCTTCATTCAGCTTTTAAATTAAATTTAAGAAGAATTATTTAAGACAACTAAAGTGATTAGCACATAGAATGTTTTAAAAGAACATTATTAGTTTTATTATACACAAATGAAATATTTAACGTAACACTTTTAATGATGTTCCAGTAGACAAAAAATATGTTTTTAAAAATATTTATTTTGTTGGAAAGACGATTCTAAAAAGAAAATGTCTTCCAAGTTTAAAAACATTGTTTAAAAAAAAATCTTTGCTTTATTTTGTTTTCGAATAAAGTCCCACTGGAGTTAAATACAGCAAGTTTTCGAACAAAAACAATTGCGCAAAACCGAATCTAATTCTATTTTTCCCAAGTGGCGGAAAATAAGATGATAAGAAATTGGAATATACTTTAATTTTGCTCGGAATATTTAATAATTTTATATCTTTTTAATTAAATTCATCTACTATAATGAAATATACATTTTAATGCTTAGCAAATACTTTGTTTTCTGTAATTGGTACAAAAATATTATTCTGTTGTATTTAGAAACTTCCCGTTTAACATAATAAAAAAGTAAGAAAAAACTCTTAAATATTGATTGCGAGGGTTTAAAATTTAAACGTAATTTAATTCATTTCATTGTAAAACCTAAATTTTAGCTAAGTCATAGAACCAAAACAAATGTAAAGAAAAAATTCAAATTTTACAATTGTATATTTAATTAAAAACTTAGAAATATGTTGAAAGTAATATGCAAAAGTTATATGCAAACTTTTTAATAAATTTGCCACTTAATTTCCCTATTTAGAACATTAATGATGAAAAAAAAATTAAATTACCCCTTGCAATCCTTTTCAATGTTACATCTTAAAAAATAATTCTCCTATTTCAAATATTTTACTCACTTTAAAATAATATTTATTATTTTAACAAGAAAGATTATTATAATTAAACGGGAACAAAACAGTAAAATTTTTAAAAAATGAAAAAAGTTATTACATTTTTCGATAGTGCAATAGCATATGTATTATTCTGGAGGTTTCTATGAATAAATTTTCATAGAAATGTGAAAGTTACAGCACATGCCGAGTGCGGCGCACGACACTGGAGACCACGTGACATATATGAACAAGTCAACTTGTGCACTCAGTTGATTAATGTATTTTATCAAAACATTTATTAAAATACTATCTTTTTAACAATTTTATTGAAATAATTTGTCTGAATTATATAAGAAAAAGAATTAATGGTATTTTCAATATAAAAAGTTGAAATTGCAACTCATTTAGTTGTAATAATTTATAAAGAAAGTTGAATAGAGTTATCGGCTGTTTTGTAACAATTAAAAATAAATTTAGGTCTAACAGTCAATGAATATGCTCAAAATGTTGATGACATCCGAATTTCGGATGCTACTCTAAAAACTTATAAAGTGTCAAGTGGGGTAGATAGACAAGAAAAAGAGATAGAATAACACTCCAGAGTGCAGAAAATACTGTAGAAAAAGCATCGTATTGACCTGGTATTGATGCATGATGAGTTGCAAAAATTTTATATATTTATGTGGATTATTTATTATTCACAAAATTTTAAACTCAATTTACTCAAAAACTATGTTTCTATTATTTGCTGTTTCTCTATCTAACTCAATTTTCAACCTATTTACTTCAAATTTTTACTTAATGTTCACATTAAATATAGTTTTCAATACACTTAGTGATTTTTAATTGAGTTTATTGGTTTATAGTAAACCACGAAAATATTTTATGTGATTTTTTTTTACATTTCCCTATTTTAAGAGAAAAAAATATATAATTTTTAAAATTCCTACGTGCAACGCGAAATTTACATTTCTTTAGTTTAAAAAAAATAGAAATGGTATCAAATTCGGATAATATAATTCGGAGTACGGATGGATAGTTGTTATGAATAGAAGTTATCGATAGTTTCAGAAATATAAACATTGTATTATATAAGTGCTAATATTTTAAATTTTTGTATTTGTAGCATGAGGAAGAATGAAGATTATAATATATTATATAATAAAATATGTACAATAAGAAAAATAAATATATTAAGTTTGTCACAATTGTTGCAATATTCATTAAAAACATTTTCTTTCTCGAGGCTTCTCCTTTAATATAAATAAACATTTTTTAAAATATAATAGCAAATATGAATCATCTTAATTTATAAATTCTGCTCTTCTGATTTATTTATTTTATTAGAAGATATTTATAAAGATAATATAAAAATTAGAAATTGAAAAATCTGATTTATTTATTTTATTAGAAGATATTTATAAAGATAATTTCATGTATTTTTTGTCAAATGAAAACTAATAACTAATGAAGTATTTTTATATCTAATTTATTATACTTATTTTTGAAGATAATTAGGAATCCATACATCAATATTTATTATTTACATAAAAATGAACTTGTAATCGTTTTGTTTTTTGTAACGTTCTGAAAATCGCCTTCTGTAACATTTGATTAAGGTTAAAAATAATTATATTAATTACATTTATATATGTACTGAAATAAACTATTTCATTCATTTTTCGTTTTGAAAGATTTTGAAAATGTATATTAAACATGGCTCAAAAATTTCATAACCCGACATGCCCAGGTCATATAAAAATTCCATATAATTTATTTTATGTAAAAAGTATTCCATGCATTTTTCATTCTTGATTTATGCCCAAAATTATACATGTAAATATAACATTGTCACCAATTTTCATGCATATAACTGATCTATGCATTTGAGTGTTTATAATGATATGCATGTAGGAAGCATTTTAGTATGTATTTTGTGTGTTACGTACCCGAGCGGGTACCAAAAAATATTGATAGTTTTTGAAATCCGATTTCTAAAATGTTAAAACGGAAATATGATTCTAGAAACAAAATTATATTTTTATCAATTTATTTCCAAAAAAGCTACATGCCTAAAAGCTCTGTGCATTCTCAAACATTAGCTACTATATTGAATAAATATAGTAGCTAATGTTTGCATAGCTTTTCTTTTTAACATTTTACTGTGTCCTAGTAAAACGTATTCATAAAAGAAAGTAAAATTAAGTCAACCTTCTTTCAGCCAAACTTTTTAACAGCTATAAAAACCTGCCAGGACAGATTTACAGTTTTTCCAATATACGAGATACTTCACTTTATATCATCGATGTAAAACCTTCACTCTTTTGGCAGGCGATCAACTTAGCTTTCCTAAATTAAAACAAAACTTGTGAAGGCGGCTTCCTTCGCTTCTAAATCTATCACCTCGACTAGCAACTGAATAAAAAATTAAAATTGTGGAATAAGTAATTGGGCTTCATTTTAAATATTATGCTCTTCAAGCCTAGAGTTTTGCGCAGAAAAGTTAATAATTTATGCCATTTTCATAATTAAACTTTCAAAGCTAAAGCAAATTAAATTTAATTTGATGTACAAATATTTAATCTATATATTTTTAGTCTACAAGAATTTTTAACATCGATGTTTCTCACCAAAGTTTATACATTAAAAAAGTTAACTTTATAATATGTACTTCGAATTGAAGAAAAATAAAATTTATAATAAAAAATATTAACTTCAAATTTAATATTTTAAATAAGAATGATCATTATAGGAAAAATTCATTGAACTAAATATTTGATATTTTAAACTTAGTACAAAAAAAACATAATTTTTTATATGTTTATACCTCAAACTTGAAACATTACACTAGGCGCAAAAGTAAACATTAATTTATTTACTAAACACTGCGCATTGTAACATTAACTTAAAATTTTTCAAAGTATTCTCATCCATTGCTATATTTTTCTGAGTTTTCTCAGCCATTATTACATTTTTCAAAGTATTCTCAGCCATTGTTAATGTTTTTTAATATTCTCAGCCATTGTTACATTTTTCAAAGTATTCTCAGCCATTTTAACATTTTTCATAGCATGGTCAACCATTGTCTTCAATTATTCCAAATTGAAGGCTTAAAACTGAAAGCAGTGATCCCTACTTATGGAGTAATCAAAAACTTCAATACTATAACAGTTAAGGTAAAGCTTGAAAGTGTTTTTTGAGTAGTGACTCAAGTCCTATTTGAGCAATTTAGGTTCGTTCTCTTCTTTAAAGCAATCTTTTACTACCATCTTAAATTTACTGTAGAAAAGAGTATCAAAAAGCTACAAAATTAATTATTACTATCTGAACCAAAAAAAATTTTTTTTCTATAAATTGCTCAACGCTGAATTAAATGAGACCAAAATTAAGTCTAAAAAAGGAATGGTTTTGAATTTAATCTAAGGAATAATCTAATAAGGATTTTTATCTAATGTTTAAAATACCACTATATAAATGTTTAATATAATAATGTTTAATGTTAATATTATATTTAAAAGTCTTATTTTTCTATATAAAAAATAGCGCATTGTTTCCTTTGAACTTTTTTAAATTATCGGAGGAAATCAAAATCAAGTCAGAAAGACTAATAGATAAGGAGTTATCAGAATTTTGTGAATAAAAAGAGCAATTTTTTAAATTCGACAAATTTGAGCAGAAAACCGTAATAACTTCAAAGTTAAGAGCTCTATCGACTAGAATTCGGTTTGGATTCATATGGCATTTCATAAAATAAAAAAATACATCGAAAAAAATGCCTCACTTATCTAGAAAGCTATATCGAATGCGTGAAAACTTCTAACATTTGTATACATAAATCTGTAGTTAGTAATTTCTAAACTCTGAGATCTATTGACTTTTGTTACATATTATTCGATTCAGTGTAAAAAAATACATAAGAAACAATACCTAACGTGTTTTAAAAAGGAAAAATAAATAGGTGTTTTAGTAGATTTTAATAGGTATGTTTAAGAGGTTTAAATAGATAAAAATCAAAAATTGTGCTTTTACTCATTTTACACACTAAAACTCTAATGATTACTAAACTTATAGACTCATTGAATTCCTTTTAATATAAAAAATACATTGAAAATAATACCTCACTTGTCTAAATGGTAACCTTTAGTTTTCTCTTTCCATTGTCACCCTCGCTCTAAATAAATTTAAAATGGCAGGTAATGAAAGAGGAGTAAAAATTAGATAATAATATCGGAAATAAGTCACTACTTTTAAAACAATTCCCACCTTATTTCCGCATTTAGATACTAAGAAACTGGTCCATCTTAACATTGAATAAATTTTAATCGATTGAGTTAGCAATAAAAATAAATAAATTTATAGAGCTACTCAATTTAGGATCAAATGTTTTCTTTGAAATCTATACAAAATTATTAGAATAAAAGTTAACAGAAAATAAAAAATTATGTTAAGTATTTTCAACTCTCTTATCAAAATAGTATTTTTCCCTTCCACTTGAACTTCGTTAATCAGTTTTACATTTTTAAATGAAGCTTAAATTAGCAGCAAAAACATAATTAGCTGCAGCAGCTAAAAAATTATTTAATTGTTCTAATGTTTTTTTAAATTTAATAGAAAGTTAAAAAGACTTCAAAAGACTCAATTTTCTTGATAAATTTTCCATACCCTTTTTTGCGTATTTGAATACTATTAATCTTTTATTATCATTTCACACGGTTAGTGCTGAATACATTTTGTCAATTGAATTGTCGATAAAAAAGATGATTTGGAGAAAGAGATAGTGAACAACTCCATTCGCGTGTTTTCTCTCTGAGTTCATAAAAGTTCGACTTAGCGTGATTCGGGCTTTTTTTTTCTCTTTTCATTTACAGAAAAGCGTTGATAATTTATTTACCTTTAAATTATTTTCTACATAAGAAGAAATAGAAATGAAAGGGCGGAATTATCTTTTGAATAAATATACATGTGATTAACACGTCTACTTATAAATATTCAAAGAGTTAGTGCTTGCTTCATTAGAAAGGAAGTATTCGCTCTTTTAAATCCGAATTTTACTATATTTACAAATCTCTTTTTAAAGTTTTGTATTATGTTAGGTTACAAACACGATTTTTCAATTATTTACATTTGTTAGTAATCCTTCCTTTTTTCCCCTTTTTTTTTATTTTTATTTTTATTTATTTATTTATTAATTTTTTTTTTTTTTTGCTTTCAACTTACACCGTTTATAACTTCGTTTGATTTTGTTGTATATGCAATAATTTTGGTACAGTATAACCAACTTAACCAGTTGAACTCTTCAGTATTAAACAAATTGAAACGAATCTTTTCAAAAAGCAAATACAAAAAGCAAAAAAAAATTGCAGTAAACTAGTCCTAAAATAGCAATAGTTTAATATTTAAAGATTTTTTGTAAATTAGTTTTGTGCTTATCTTATAAGCAATTGACCAATAAAATTATATTTTCAACCATAAAAGCTTTCGAAGAAAAATACCAAAATGTTATATCTTCAATACATGTTTGAACACGTGTTTGGAATATTAAAAATGTCTTTGTGGGACTGTTAGGATATAAGTGGGACTGTTTGTGCCCCGTTTACGTTGAAATTATGTTGTATTTACTAGTATTCTATAGACATTTTGAAGTTACAAATTGAAGTTTTAGTTAAAAGTTGTGTAAAATTTGAAAGATTAATTTATAAAATTTCCTCAAGGTCGTATAAAAGTAGCGGTCGCATCTAAAACAGAAAACTTTCAAAACTGCGACGTTCGGCTCAAAAAATGATGAATATTTTATACGTTATTTATGATTATTGTTTCATTGCCCTAGTATTGTTTTAATTAATCAAGCATTTTTTTAATTGGAAAAAAAATTCGCAATTTTTAAAAACAAAACATTGCTAATAATCTAAACAGTGCGATTAATTGTTTATATCTTATTTGTTTGATATTTGTTTATTTCTGATTGCGGCTGGGGAACATTTGTAATTGGGCAAAGCTCTACTGATGAACATTAGACATAGTTTCAAACATGAGGTGTTTGTAAAAAATTCATTAAAATGTAAAAAATTTCAGATCGCTTTAATGTTGATCAAAATAGTAAAATCTTTCTTCTTATTTTGCTTTAGAATCTTCGCTGAGCAACCAACCCAATGCTGAGTATACGACTATCAATTTTAAACTACGTTGCCTTGTAATTTTGAATCCAATCCAGAAGACAAGGAAACTTCAGGATAAAACATTCAAACAAACTAGCCTTTGTGGAGTACTCTTTAATTAAACTAATCAGCATTTGTGTTACCTGGAGTAAAAAAACCAGAAAAATTACCACGGTAAGCCTGACTTCAAAGGGTTGGTTGGTTGGTTGGTTGGTTGGATTTTATTGGCGCAAGAGCCAGAAATGGCTATACTGCGCCAGGCACTAGGTTAAACTTTGGTCACAAGGTTAGACTAAGGTGCTATTTTTTAAAGCAGAGAATAAAGTCCTATGGCTTTGATAAATTTTAAAAGATTGTGATGTATAGGGTCACCGAATAAAGATTGAAGATCAGGGTTAAAATTGCCAAAAAATTTGTTTCTCAAGTATTTGAATCGTCTGCAGTCAGTAAAAATATGCTTAATAGTGATAACGACTTGACAGAATGAACAAATAGGTGCAGGTTCGTTTTTCAATAAATGCATATGGGTATATCGTGAGTGGCCAATGCGTAGCCTGTTTATTATAACATGAGTTTTACGGTCAGTGGATATTATTTTATTGTTATCAATAGAAGGGAAAATTTCATGTAATTTATTATCATTTTGTGTATTCCAGTGTTCTTTCCAGGCTTGATAAACTGATGATTTACAAATTCGCTTGATGTCCAATGGTGCTAAAGCATTCCTGCTTATATTATGAGTACTTTTTGCAACTATATCAGCACATTCATTCCCGTGTATACCGACATGGGATGGTATCCAACAAAAATAAATATGGAAACCTCTGTCATATAGTCGAGCGATGTATTTTTGGATTTTGAGTACGACTGGGTCTTGACCGATGTGTGAAATACTTGCTATAAAACTACGCGAGTCAGTATATATTATCCACTTTAGATAAGTTTGGTCGAAAATATAGTTAAGGGCAAGTAAAATAGCATAACATTCCGCAGTAAATACTGACGATTCAGGAAGCAGTTGCTCAGATACCGTACAATTTTCGGTAACAACACCACAACCTACATGATTATCGTGTTTTGATCCGTCAGTAAAAATTGGTTTAAAATCAATATATTTATGGCGATGTTCATAAAATTTTTGAGTGAAAACACTTGAGTTAGTGTCAGATTTTTTAAAATTATTAAAAACGTCTAACACACAGATTGAAACATCAATCCAAGGTGGGATGATGCCTGTGTTAGTAAAAACCTCAATATCTAAAATGTTAAAATCATTTAAAATATTGGTGATTCTAATCCCAAACGAAGGTATATAAGATGGACGCGAGGAGAAGTGAGTGGAATATTGTGGATGAACGACACATGAGTATAGTGGATGAAGTGACTTCGATTTAATTTTAAAATAATAATCCAATGACAGTTTAGAGCGACGGAAATAAAGAGAGGGTTCCGAACATAATACATACAGACTTTCAACTGGTGAAGTCCTAAATGCACCCGATGATATTCTCAATCCTTGATGATGTATAGTGTCGAGGTATTTTAAAACGGATTGACGAGCCGAGGAGTATACAGGAATACCATAATCTAGTTTAGAACGTATAACTGCACGATATATTTTTAACATCGAATCCATATCAGCCCCCCATGAACAGTTTGCGAGGACTTTAAGAATGTTTAATGATTGAGAACATTTTCTTCTAATGTAATTTATATGAGGTTTAAAAGTTAGTTTAGAGTCAAAAATCATTCCCAGGAATTTTGTTTCTTCAACAACAGAAATAGCGTTATTATTTAAAATAATTTCAGGATGAGGATGAAGACCACGTCGTCGACAAAAATGAACACAATGAGTTTTTTGAGGGGAGAAAGTAAAACCATTTTCATTTGCCCATTTTAAAATTTTATTTACAGCTAGTTGCATTTGTCGCTCAATTAGTGTCATATTAGTGGATCGGCATGAAATCCGAAAGTCATCTACAAATAATTCACCGTGTACTGTTACAGGAAGTTGAGTTAAAATATTGTTTATTTTCAATATGAAAAGCGTTACACTTAAAACACTTCCCTGAGGAACACCTTGTTCCTGAGGAAAAATATCAGATAAAATGGAATTAATTTTGACCTGAAAAGTTCTATTAGATAAAAAGTTTTTAATAAAATAAAACATGTTACCACCTATTCCACAGTTTATAAGGTCCTTAAGTATACCATAGCGCCAAGTTCTGTCGTAAGCTTTTTCCATATCAAAGAAAATTGAAACTAGATGCTGATTTTTTAAGAATGCGTGGCGAATGTCAGTTTCGAGTTTTAGCAGATTATCTACGGTGCTCCGACCTCTACGGACTTCAAAGGGATTCTAACTCATAATCTGTATACGACTGATGCTATTTTATGTCAACACTGTGATCTGTGTGAGCCAGAAGCAGAATTCGTATCAACCTGGGTTACCTCATTGGAAGGCTAACACTCCTTGAGCCTCAGTCGAACTTTTTAAACTCGATTACGTGATAATATGGTCCAACTTCAATGAAGACAATGTTGAATTTAACAGCTTATAACTGCGGTGAATATGCAACATCTTGTGGTTCAAGCAGCCGATATTATGGTGTGATGATAAATTGAATTTTTATAGTGTGTATATAAAATCAGCAATAAAAACCAACCAATACAAAACGCAAATTTTAACTCTCTATACTAGTAAAATTTGTTTTCAGTCAAACTATTAAAAACAAGGAAAGATATTTTTTTTTCTTATTTTGTGTCAAAAGTATTGATTTCCCAATAGTTTTGATTAAAAAATGTCATAAAGAGTTTATGGTTCTAAAATAATACTAAGTGTATTCAGTTGAATTTATGATAAACTTAATAACAAAAGTTTTAAATTTAATAGCAATGATCATATTCTCGCGTTTTGCTTATTAAATTTGAAAGCGCAGTTGGAAGAAAGATATTTTACACTCAACTAAGAGAAAATAAAATGTGAATTTTGTTGGGGAGAGTTATGTCAATTTGCAAGAGAAACAGTAACTTTTTTTTCATTTGACAAATGAAAAAAAAGAGGAAAAAAGGCGGAAGAAGAAGAAACCCTGATGAATGCGTCATCTTGGAGTAAAAACAGAACTTTCTTTTCTTGAATTCCAGAAATTTTTGAAACGAAGTAAAGTCATATACATTTTTGTATTTTTTTTTTTTTTTTTTTTTTGAAGGGCAGGCGCATTATTTTAGGGAAAAACAAAACCGTGATTTCAACTCAAGAACTTATATTTGTTTTAATGATTTAAAAATAACAATTCTGAAAATGACTTTTAAGAACTGTAAAAATAACAAACATGACTGAAAATTCCTACTTTTATTTCATTAAGCCAAAACAACAAAGTAAATTAAAATCTTAATACTTTAAAAAAGGCTTTTAATCATATTTTTGGGGTTTATAATTTCAAATATTTTTCAAAGATGCACAATAATTCGATGTGATAAAATTAACAAATGTAATAATTAAATAAAGTTGAAATGGGTAAGTGGGAGTAAGGAATAGAGCAGTCGCTTTCTGTCTAAGGTATCGAAGTTTGAGCCCCGATAGCAGCTAGCTGATTTTCAGACTAATCTCACCTGGGTTGAACCTAAAATGAGATAAATTCTGCAAAGCTCTTTTCTATTGAATAGTCTGCTAATAGTCTGCAAACCAAGGACAATTTTTGTAGTTTTTTTTCTGTCCATGTAATTCAAACGCTAGTAGTTAATGTTGCCCCCAATCTTTACTTACAAAATCTTTTGTCAAGATTGAATTTAATTACATCACTATAGAATTGATCCACAAAAGACACTGACTCATTGTATCATTCAAATTTTGAACCTCGGTGATAGAATAAAAAAAAACTTAAATTATTTTCAATTTAATTAAATTTTAATTTTTCTAAAGTACGGATAATAATTTCTAGGGCAGATCTAATAATCTTTGAAAATATTACTTTAATTACCTACTTAATGTTCTCCAAGTACACGGAAAAAAATTCTGATAAAATAATTGTACTGTATGGTAATCGCATTTCTGGTTAAAAAAAACATCAACTTAATTTTGGTAATAAAATCAAGATATTCAAGTATCAGGTATTTAGACCATTCATTCTGGCATTTTTTCCATTTATGTATTAACTGTTTACTGTAAATTGTGGTTTTTCAAAATTATAGTTCTTATTACCACACATTTAGTAAAAAATTCAAAACTAAAAAGTAAATTTAACCGAATAAAGGATTTTTATGCCATCGTGGTCTCTCGATTAAATTACCATGATTAGGTATTATAATAAAATTTTACCACCTTTATCAAATTTTATCGCATATTATAAAATTATATTTTATATAGTACCAAAATCATTACCAAAGTGCTTCTGCAAAAATTACCAAAATTTTAGATGTTCCCATAAAGCCAGAAAAACGGTAAATTTTACCATATTCTAGTAGTTTTAAAAATTCTTTTGTCTCAGGCAGTCATCTACCAGCCGTAATTTACTTCTGTACAAGGACACAACAGTTTCTGAAACAACTTCCAAAGTTCTCGCTCGGAATGCTCTTGAGTTAATGTTTTCGACAACCTTAAAACATGTTCCTATATCAAAGCATTTGGTAACGGAGTTAGGAGGTATGAACCATTCAGCACAGTTTTCGAAAGGTCTTTTTTGCCTCATGAAGGCTTTTTGATTCTAAAATTTAGACAAAATTTGCAAGGAGTGCAAAGTTTAAGGATGTCACAGACACTATTCATTAGGCGTTAGAAAGACATACTACGCACGTGAAGATGCTAATGTCACAAAATTGCCATCTACTTCTCTCCAACAGGATATAATCACTGAAAAAAAAAAAAGGCTCTCTTGGTTCGTATCACAGAAATAGAAAAGATAATTCGGATTTCTATAAAACATCGAACACTTAACGCCTGAGTGACTTGTGGTCGAGTGTTTTTGTTAGCACATCTGAGAATTCACATAATATTTTCAGGAATTATTGAGCCTGTCCTGGAAATTAAAAATCGCACCATGTAATCCCCCCTCTGAGTGTAACGCCCAAGCACCCCTGAGTGCATCCGGTAAAAAGTTTTAAGTATGCATAAAATAAAGCTTTTAGAAAATATATTAGTCTTTAAGAATTCATTAATGTTAGTGTATATTGAATTATTTTTTACCAATCCCTACTACATTTCAAAATTAAAGACGTGCATTGAGTCTCATAGAAATGCACCAAACCATACCTTGCTTGACGCTTGTGTCTCCACGTACTTATCATCGAACGTTTTCTAATGAATAAAATTAGAATTAACATTGCATTAATAAAAGAATTTCATTATGGTTATTTTTGAACAAAACTTGCTACTCATAAAATATCTGAAATAAGACTTATCGAATTGTCAAACAGTCATACAGCACTCCCACACACTTTTGATAATTCCCACGACGGGACAAGGAGTCTTCAATAAAGTGACATCGATTTTTATATAAGAAAACGAAAATAAATTACATTTTTTTCTTTGTCAATATTCATTCCACGAACTTCATTTTATCACGAAATCTTTCGATATTTTTGAGAGATATACCATTTTTTCTTTAGATAATGTTCTGATAGCAAATCATATTATATATTCCTAAGTATGAAAATTTTGGTAAAATATACAAAAGTAATATACTAACGCTTAACTATATCTTAACTATATCCAAGTTAAAGTTGATATGTTTAGATAAAATGAAATTATATTTCGATTAAATGAAACTATATTTAGATTAAATGAAATTATATTTATATTTACTAAATAAAGTGAAACATTAACGTATAAGAGCACAAATAATGTAGTTTAGAGACAGAAAATCGTTTAAGTGTTCTTCAACAACAACCATATTCAGTACCGAGACTCACCAAGTAAATGATGGTATTGCAGGACGTACAGAGTGCAAAATAAAACACGGACCATCCTGAATAACTTTTGATCTAATGATCGGATCTTCACGTTCTAGGACTCATTCCTAATGGATCGAAAGCGTAACCTCAAACATGCTAATTAATTGGTGCAGACGATGTTTTTAAGTTACAAAATCAGATATAAAAACGTACTTTCTCTGATTAAACATACCTTGTTTTCAAGGGATTCGAGTTTCTGATCCCATAAATACAGGGGAGCCGCAAACTGGGAAATATGATCCCCATAGTTTGGTAAGGAAAGCGGTCTGAAGTTTGGACCCCTTAAAATTAATTTTCCTTTATTCGATTTCGCCAAATCTCAATAACCTTTAAAGCTAACTGAAAAAAAATTAAAACGGTTATAAAATATGTTTATCCAATGATAATTCTATTCAATAAATAAAATTTTAGTATATATTTATTATTTTTTATTATTTTATTTAAAAATAGTCAAACAAATTGTGAATTTTAAGGTATATAATTTTTTACATCATTTCAAAGTATATAATTTTGAATTGCAAAATACAAAATGTGAGGGAAATCGGTTGAACAGTTCCTGAGAAATAGAATTTTAAAGAAGTCGTGTATTTAAAATTGGATTTCTCAAGAACTATTTAACCGATTTTGCTCAAATTTTACATTTTACATGCTTTAAAATGATGTTAAAAATTGTATTTCTTACAATTCAAATTTTCTTCGACTTATACTAAATAAAATAAGGAAAAATAATAAATATATACTAAAATTTATTTTTTGCATAGAATTATCGTGATTATAAAAAGTAGCGATTTATGTTCCTTAAATTATTCTACTTTCTAAACAAGACATTCACAAAATTTGTTTTTGTTTTTTCTGGCATATTGTGGATATGCTAAAATTCAACTGATCTCCGAAGAGGTATTTAGAGAAGTAAATACTACGAATCAATCACTTTAAAGAGCTTACAACGTTCAGTTAGATTTTATTTACCAAAGAAGGACCATAGGATAGAGTGTTGTTCAATACAGAAGAGTTAGATTCAGGATCCGGCTGAAATTTTATGACTCAGAAACTACTCGGTCGGTTTCGCTCAAATTTTGTTATTTAAAATTACGTGATTAATAAATCGAGTAAAAAGATGCTTGAATTACAATTCATGAAAATTTTCAAATCATAAAACAAAATAATAAAAATTCGCTATCATTTTTTACAAATTATAATTTGCAAAAAATTATGTTATAAACAAGTTTCACAATTCAGTGCAAATTACATCAAAAGGAAAACAATTAAACAAGTATGTCCCGTAAAAATAGCAAAGAAAACAAAATAATAAACTCAATCCAAAAATTGTCTAGAACATTTAGCTATATCGGTGTAAATCATCGACTACTGAAACTTACACCACTTTCCATTTCTTCCTTTTTTTTTCGAAACACCATAGAAGAAATCACTGTCCATTGTGTTGTTACCCTTAAATTAGTCCATTAAAGTTTGACGTGATCTCACAAGATAAAATTTTATATCTCTTCCGGGTGCCATTTAACATTAGATGCTTCCGTGGTTAAGCTGTCGGTGTTGATTTTCTCCCTGTCAAAGGAAGAAAACCAACTATCCGAAGAGTTGTTTAGGCCTTCGAAGGAAACACCCATCTGTGCACCACTTTAGAAGACAGATCACAGTTTAAATAAATCTATCAATTCAGTTCTGAGATTTGAAAAAAAAAAGCGTAGTTTTCTTTTTAAAAGAATCACCGCCTGTTTAGTTGTGGAAGAGAAATAGTGAAGTAAGTGTATGAGATGTTATACAAATATCCCGCTTGCCTTCAACAGGACGATTTTTTTTATTTAATAACCATCGTTGAACAGTTGACACAATTTTGAATTTCGACTTACCTTACCATAGCCTTGTAATTTTGAACCCGATCCAGAAGACAAGGGAACCCCTAGGTAAAGTATTTTATTTTTTTATTTTATAACCGTCGTTGAACAGCCGACCCAATTTCATGGGTTTACGACTACTAATGTTCAACTCCGTAGCCTTGTAATTTTGAACCAATCCAGAATACAAGGAAACTCCTGGATCAGTACCCCCAGAGGTATTGATTTGTTATGGGAACATGGAGGACTTTGAGACTCGACAGATTTAACGTGCATCAGTCACCATTTACTACACGGGGAGTCTTCGGCCGGCGAGGATCGAACCCACGACCTCTTGGATATGGGCCCAGCGCCCTACCGACCAGGCTATCCCGGCCTTTTAGATAAAGTATTTTATTTTATTTTATAACCGTCGTTGAACAGCCGACCCAATTTCATGGGTTTACGACTACTAATGCTCAACTCCGCAGCCTTGTAATTTTGAACCAATCCAGAAGACAAGGAAACTCCTGGATCAGTACCCCCAGAGATAGATAAAGTATTGGAAGTAATTAGCCTTCTTGGAATACTTTTTGAAGAAACTAACCCGCATTTGTGTTACTATCAGGAGAAAAACCCACGAAAAACGCCCATGGTTAGCCTGACAGGAAGAGGACTCTGATCCATGATCCGTCTAGCACTAAGGATATTTTACGTCAGTACAGTGATCGGTGTGAGTCGGATGTGTGTTTCCTATAGATGAGCCATCGCTGGGGTTCGAATCCGGGTCATCTTATTGGGTGGTGAGCTGTCTATCCCTTGAGCCACTACGGCTTACTGGTTATATGACCCTCTATATACCGTTCGAGTGTGCGGAATTAAATATTGCTCATAGGTATTATGATCTCTACGCACAAAATTGATATTAAAAATGATTGCGTGGCTCTTGCGGTAACAGCTACGGCGGTACAATTTCACAATGTACAAATAGCAACATTCACTTTTTTTGATAGAAGCGTAATCATAAAAAAAAAATAAAAATTAAAACGAAATCGTGGTGCTAGACCATTGCCAAGCTTCGGCCTTTTTTTTTTTTTTTTTTTTTTTTTTGTTACAACGAACGAGCGGAGAGTGTGAAAAATTTTAAAAACAGAGAAGATATTAAAAACATGCGAGGACGGACATGTAGAAAACTTGTAAAAACAGAAAATGATTTCTTTGGCAGTTCTTGTCTATTTTAAAAGTTTTAATAACACGTTCTTCTCGTTATTGATCACGAAAAAAAGTCAAACGTAGCCATTGTCACACATTGTAGCCATTACATCCACTAATGTCACACATTCTTGTGCTATGGTCTTGTGAATGGTTTGATAGGGTGACCTTGAATATGCTAATTAAATAGTGCAGACGTTATTTTAAAATTCGAAATCAGAGATAAAAACGTACTTTTTCTGAATAAACACTTTTTTTCGGAGGATTATGATTTCTAACCTCTAAAATACAGGGGTGCTGCCGCAATCTAAGAAATTTGGTCTTAGTAGTTTGGATAGGAGAGCGGTTGATAGTTTGGACCCCTTAACGTTAATTTTATTTTTTCGCGTTAATCGTCATATCCTAAGTGAATTGAAAAATGTTCGAACACAATTATAAAATTCGTTTATCCGAAGAAAATCCCATGCAAAAATATGATTTTTAATAATTATTTATTTTTCATTATTTCATTTAATATATAAATCAAAAAGTTTTAATCTGAGAGGCATACAAATTTTTATATCATTTTAAAGAATGTAATTTTATATGACAAAATACAAAATTTGCACGAAATCGGTCAAATAGTTCATGAGTAATAGACTTTTAAAAAGTCAGATATTTAAAATTCGATTTCTCAGAAACTATTCGAGTGATTTCATTCAAAATTGAAATTCTTCCATCCAAAATTACTTTATTTAAAATGATATAAATTTTGATTACCTTAAAATTAAAATTTTTTTTTTAGTATTATTAAATGAAATGATAAAAAGTAATATTTAACAATAAAGTGATATATAATATATAAAGTAATATAAAAGAGCAAAGTAATATATATAAGTAAATAACTATTAAAAAAAATTTGTACGGAATTATCTTTGGATAAAGAAATTTTATAATTGTGTGCAAAAAACTTTTTCATTTCGATTAAGAAGTTCGATTAGAAATATAGTGAAATACACAAAAAGTAAAATTAACACTAATGGGTCCTACCTTTTAGTTGCTCTCCTCTCTGAACTATTGGAACCATATTTTCCAGATTGCGGCTATTTACCATACTTTAAGGGTCAAAATTCCAGATCCATTGCAAAAAAAGGTATATTTTTTCAAGAAAAATACGTTTTTGTGACTGATTTCGTAACAGAAAATATCGTATGCTCTAGTTAATTAACATATTTATGGGCAGGCCTTTAAACCATTAAGATTGAGTTCTACTAAATAAAAATCGAATCATTAGATCAAAAATTTTTCTGGATAGTTCCTTTTTACGCACTGTCCGTAAGGTTCGGAAAATTGATTTCCTCATATCTTGAGAGCTTTTAAAACAAAGCGAAATTTTTTTCACATACTTGTAAAATTCGTTTTTTCAGAGATAATTCTACGCAAAAAAATAATTTTAATATTTTTTTTTTTATTTAATAACAGTTGAAACAATTTGAATAGTAAGGCATGAAAATGCTTTCATCATATTAAATTGCATTTTTTAATATTTTCACTTGTAGCATCCATAATATTATAACTGCTACTAAATCCTGAATTTATTATTAATTGTGAGGCATAAAAATTTTTGCATCATACTTAATTGGATTTTTTTTTTCACTTATAGCATCTATAATATTATAGCTGCTACTGAATTCCGAACTTATTATTAATTGTAAGCCATAAAAAAATTTACATCATATTAAATTCCTTTTTTTATATATGTTCCCTGATAACAAGTATAATATTACAGTTGCTAATAAATTCTGAATTTATTATTTATGATAATTCTATCTGAAATTTGATATTAACATATTGAATTAATTTTCTCGTCGCGTTCTCAAACTGAAACAAAACGTTTAGTAATACCTATAAAATGCTGATAGGCTTAATTTCCAAACTCAAATACTTTATTTTCATGAAGCATTTTTCTTCTGGAATAGAGTTGAAAATCACATAATAAGCATAATAAAATTAATTAAAAATATGAGTGCATTTACAAAAATTTGAAGACAGCATTTATTATAATTGGATTTAAATGCATAAAAGGAAGAAGAAAACACTGAATAATAGAGTGAAGTAAATGTAAATAATTAATATTGCATAACTTTTAAAATAAAATTTGTTCTAACAATATAAATTCTGTTACATAATTGTGCGTAATAAATTAGTACGATAAATACATTTTAATCGTTCATATTTTTTTTCTTTTATTAATTCCTTTAATTACTTCAAAGTTGAAAAGGAAATATTATATTTTGAATCAAATTGTTTTAAACATAAGAAAGCAATTTTCAGTCAAAATCCAAAATGATTTTTAAATTTAAAAATTATGGCTTTGTTGAGTATTACAAGGATAAAAAAAATTAATTGCTCCATTAATCGTCATTTCGTCATTCTATTTTTTTTTAAGAAAAATCCTCATATTACCTAATGTGTATCTAACTTTCATAAAAATAATTTTATCGTGGCACCATACAAGTAGATCAATGTCAACTAAACAAAAGAACAAGAAGGACAGATAGAACAGAGAAATAAATTACACCATTGCCCTAAGCTGTATTCGCACCCGGGATCGTCCTCATTCAAGGCCAACTCTTTAACCACTATACACCGATCGTCTAGTCTCCTTTCTAGTTTCATTGCCCTAAGCTGTATTCGCACCCGGGATCGTCCTCATTCAAGGCCAACTCGTTAACCACCATACACCGATCGTCTAGTCTCCTTTCTAGTTTCATTGCCCTAAGCTGTATTCGCACCCGGGATCGTCCTCATTCAAGGCCAACTCTTTAACCACCATACACCGATCGTCCAGTCTCCTTTCTAGTTTCATTGCCCTAAGCTGTATTCGCACCCGGGATCGTCCTCATTCAAGGCCAACTCTTTAACCACCATACACCGATCGTCTAGTCTCATTTCTAGTTTCGTCATTCTAGTTAACTATCTCATACAATGCACTACGGTGAGGTTTCGAAGTGAGGAAACATTTTCGTCATACATTTAAGAATGCGCGCTTCGTCACAATTAACGTGATTTAGCGACGAAATTATTCTAAAAATTAACGAAATATAGCACAAGGATTTCTCAATCAAAGTGAGAATTTTTTTTTTCTCAGAGATTGTGTGTAGTTTATATTGAATAAACTAGACGGCAATTTTTAAATAAATTTCATGAACCCTCTCAATGTGTGGTAAACATTACTTAATTTTAGCATGTTGTGCTCATCGATTTCTTTTTTTTCTTTTAACTTGACAATTTTTTGAAAGCAACTTGATTCTTTTCGGCTAATTTAAAAACTATTTTTTGTCCCCAGCTCTTTCCATTTATGATAACTCCTAATTCCATTTCCACAGTACGGAAGAAATAGTCTAGATTAATATTTAAATAGAGTCATGAAAATTTTCTTTTGATCAACTAAATCATAACCAGTTCTTCTAAGATATATTCTTCTTCAATCAGCATGGCAGCCTAGTAGAGATCAGAGCCACTCCAACTAGTTGTTTCCATGTAGATTTCTCCATCTATTGATGACCATGGTTTTAAAATCTCTTTCCGCAGAAATATCCGTATGGTGTTTGGTCTTTTTCAGTTGCCAGCAAACTTTCCAAATGTTAGTTTCTTGGATGACTCAACCATATTACCCGATTTTGAAACCACCGATAATGTGTAACGGAATGGGGTTAAAGCAAGTATTTTTTTTTATAAAATAAAAAAAAATGCTTCTTTATTCGAAACCTGGTTTCAAAAGCGTGATCCTCCAATCATTATTTTTTGTTCCTTTTTTCGTCATAAATTTTAGCAATAAATATTGAATTTACGATAATACGTATTCTGGAATTTGAAATGCTTTCGCGAATACTGAAAAACAATTTAAGAACAATTTCATCAAATTAATATAAAAGAAACAAAGACGTTGGTTATAAAAATAATTTTAAATAGTAAAAATCATTTTTTTTTCTACAAGAACAATGTTAGAACTAAAATATATGATTATTTTAGCTATTGGTATTCATGAATATCCTAAATAATTACTTTTATGGAAAAACTAATAGTTTCTGGCACAATTACTGCCTCACTCAAAAATAAAAATATAGATATGATTGTTTAAATAATAAAGATAAGAAAAGTTATTCTAATGGGAAATAATCTCCGTGAAATGTTTGTGCATTCAAAAATCTACACTAATTCATTTTAATATCTTTCTCCAAAATGTGAGATATTAAAAATAGTCTTAAAAATTCAACTCAAGTTTCAATTTAAATATACTTTTTTTTCTTTTGAAAATTCTCATTCATAAATTAATATAGAGACGTAAATATTAAAATTATAAATTTTTCGTCTAAATCGAGTTTAATTAAAAAATACTCTTTCGTGTTTTAAATTCCAATGAGATTTGATAAAAACAAATTTATATCTAACTTATTTTTAAACATTATATTTAACGGTTTTTACAAAAGCTTGAATTTAAGACTATAAAAATAACAATCAGTTTCAATTATATTTTTAATGCGTTTACTTAATTTTACTTTCTGCTATACGCTATGTTAGAATATTAAAAAAAACAGTACCCAAAAAATAAAATATATAATTAATTCATGGCTAAAAGAATTTTAGTAAAGTGAAATTCCTAAGATTTCGCTCCTAAAAAAATAATTTATTTACGGATTTATATCTTATACTTTTTATACATTCAGTTTAAAGATAAAAACATAATAAAATCTTAAAAATTAAGAATTAGAATTATATCCTTTACTTTACATACTGCTTTAATTCTTATTAAAAGACCATTGAAATAAAAATAGAACGGATTTGTTTTATTCAAGCGAATTAAAAGCTTAAAATGTAGAACTTTTTCCAAAAAAGAAAAATAAATAAAATAACGTAGAATCTTAACTTTCGACTCCTATAATAAAATTTATTATTTTATTATACTTGTCATCACATAATAAAAAAAGTCCTTCTGAGTTTCTCTTTGTCCCTTTGTTTTTTAGAACAAAAATAATAAATAAGGTTTGAAGCTTAATTAAGAATTCGAATCACATTTTTCCTTTGAAAAATAAATAATCCTCTTAAAAAAAAACAATTTGTTGTTGTTTTTTATATATAAAGTTTAAAATTCTCAAAAGAACTCGAAAGAGATTAAATTACTCCTCAAATACGACATGGAATAAAAACCTTAAAATTAATCAGCATGTTTTTCCGCAGTTCAAGAATTGAGGAATTTGATGCAATAACAAGTGTAAATTAGGATTCAGAAATCTGATAAAAGTCAAATAAAATTTAGGAAGATAATAGTTTTTTCTGTATACACGGAGAAAAAATTCTGGAACAAAGTACCATACTGTATAGTAAAAATAATTTTGATCCTGAAAAAAATATAATTTTGGTAATAAATAAGAATTTCGAAATTATTGTTCTAATTGTATACTTTTAGTAAAAATGCAAAATTGAAAGTAAATTTAACTGTATAAATGGTGTTTATGACACGCTCTAAGGTAACTTGATAAAAATACCATATTTCGCCACAGTTACTAAATTTTAAAACATATTATAAGACTATATGTTATTGATAATTTTACCAAAGCGCTTCGGTAAAATTTACCGTGCTTTATGGCATTCCTTGAAAACATGATTTTCAAAACTTCTGAAATGACCGCGTATAACAGCAAATCAAATAACTGACATACAAAATACTTGAACCTCTACCATTTGATCAGTACTGAATCCGGCTAGCATAAAAACTCATGGTACATAAAGTATCCCAACTCTTAAATCACAATGTAAACGAAAAAGCAGTCGAAAGAATTTTAGTTCAGATATATTACAGACAAGATTCAATAAAAAAAATTGAATTTTCCTTGCATCAAGGCTTCTAAATTAATATACATTAAAAATTTAAAACACAACTATTTTCTTTGGTGAAATCTGGAAAAATTATGGCTCAAAACTGCACGGAGGATTAAATCATATGTTGGGAAAATAATTTTTGTCTAGGAAGTAAAAAACATTGACTGAAAGATAATCTTACTTTGTAAAAAGAATCCTTTTTTTCCGATAACGTTTATTTGACAAAAAAAGATTATTTTATTAACAAAACGGTTTTTCACTATTTTTCAACCTAATCAAAAACGAATTTAAACCGCCAATTGAAATTCTAGTTTTTGTCATACAGTTTTGCTAACCGTACAGTAGCTTTCCCTTTTCCAAACCATTTTACGAAAATTTTCTATACTTCCTCTTAAATTTCAACAGTTATTTGATTGTACAGATAAAACTACGATTCTATTTTACTGTCAAATTGATACAATGTTGAAGCAAAATTCTAATTATCGCAAAACAATCGTTTTGCTACTGGCTTACCTATTTAGTCTCGAAAGAAACAAGACAAATTCCTTTATCGTAACAAACATGAATGTTTACAGCATATTTCTACTTAAAACATTATTTCAGCGAGTCATCTCTGTTTCGTTATTTTCAAATTTCTGTGCGTCTACCACTATCATAAGCGTGTCCAGATATTTCTATAGGAGTGTGCCCTGATATTTTTAAATGTTTTTAACACTTAAACCAGATTTCAATACGTAAGATCTTTAAGGTAAAGATAGTTTCACACTTTTCTTTATAATAAAATAATGAGAAACGCGGTGGCACTAATATACCAAAGGTTCGAATCCTAGCAATGACTGGTTGATATAAATTCTGTTGACATAAAATATCCATAAGTGGTGCCAGTACAGATTTACTTCGTAGTTTTCGCAGGAAAAACTTTTCCTTGTACGATAAAAATTTATTGTTACTATTGTTCTAGCTTATAACTAAAGTTGTAAAAATTGTTTTAGAATGCTAAAAAACTAGACTGACTGCGAAGTTTCTTCGTAATTTTCACAGAAAAAAACTTGTTCTTGTATGGTAAAAAACTTTTTTCGGATTTACTTCGTAAGTCTTATGGTTTTTCTCAACCAACCCTGTTACAGTTTAAAACCGTAAATTTTAGGGAATTTTTTTACAGAGTACTTAATCTTGTTATACCAAAATAATGACCTGATTACAGGTTACTGTTTAGAAAAACATTCTGGTAAAATTACCGTACTGTTTGGTATGACATTTCTGATAATAATAAACATAATTCCGGTTAATTAAACCAAAAAATACGGTATCTAAACAACTCTTTAGTGATTTTTCTGATTGAAGGGAACGAAAATTCTGGTCTTAAAATTTTAGTTCTTGATCTCACTGGCTTGATTTATCAGAACAATTAATGCCGTACCGTACATTCTAATTAGATTTTTTCTTATCATAAGAATATTTTTATTTATTAATTAATTTAAATTTAAAAAAATCAAATCGGGTATGATTGTATATATATATATATATATATATATATATATATATATATATATATATATATATATATATATATATATATATATATATATATATATATATATATATATATATGTATATATATATATATATATATATATATATATATATATATATATATATATATATATGTATGTATATATATGTATGTATATATATATATGTATATATATATATATATATATATATATATATATATATATATATATATATATATATATATATATATATATATATATATATATATATATATATATATACAATGTAGTTACTAAAGATAGGATAATGCAAATACTGTCAGCATAGTGCATCTGCCGCTGCCGCCTTTACTTCTTAAACAATGCTATACCGATCGATCTGCCATTACAGACAGAACTCCAGAAGTATAGAAGGATTGATCAAAGCCTTTATGTTGAGCCATCGTAGCTGGAACTGATATTGAACAAGTGTTTAAATATCAGAATATCATTCAATTTCAAAACCGAAAAAAACTAAGCATTGTTTGGAACTATTTTTTCCTCTATCGTACAGTTTAACTTTCGTCACAAATTCTTACACGAAACAACTTCTTTCCATGCTGTCACTTTCAAAGTATGTTTTCATTTATCATGCAATACATAGACTTGAAAAAGCAAACTTTTATTCGGGAACAAGTTTTGCTTTCATTTTAAACAAGTTCGTAACAAAAAAAAAATTTCTTATCATTCCTAACATCTGCTAAAATTTGCAATGTATCGCATCCTTATACATGCGAAACAAAATTTAAAATTCATTAATGTTACGGCTTATTAACCTCCAGCATCTACGTGTAATAAGTGATGCAATTATAAAATTTAATTGAGCCGCGATAGATTAGAGTACATTAAAAATGACATTTTTAATTATGATAGCATAAAGATAGTACCTATTATTCCATTTTTTGAGAGTCATTTTAAAAGCTAAGTTTGTAATGACATCAATTAACTGAAAGCACGTTAGAAAATATATTTTGTAAGCAGTTTACTTTTCTTATATTCAAAACTTTTGAAAAGTCATTATGCCATAATGGACAAGATATATAGAGGATAAATTATGTGTAAAAGTATTAGAATATCTATCGTTATAAAAAAATCTTCAGGACCGTCGACGATGCTTTGGGTATTCAACTTAACTTTACGTTTTGTTTTTACTTTAACTTATAAATTTGAAATTACACAAGTGTGTAGAAAAGTACAATAGAATAAAAAATGTAATATTTGATAATCAGTTCAAGAATTAATAACTGTTAAATTTAGAGAAGAAAACACCATAGGGGGTACACTGCAGACGAAAGGAACGCAACTTCAGAGTTGAGAATTAGTATGCTAAAAGGGCTATTATTGTTTATGAACTTAGCATAGAGTTCTTTTTGAAAATTTAATTCATTAGAAAATTATCGCAATTTTAAGTGGTTTTTTTTTTTTTTTTTTTTTCTACTTTACATTTTACTTTGTTTGCTGCACAAAATCTATAAGACTTAGAAACTTAAAATTATGTATAAAAAAAAATTACTGGGGGAACGAGAAAATAAAATAAAAATTAAGATTAAATAGTTAGTTCGAGCATTATTAACTTTTAACTGGCAGGAAAAAATTCCATGTTGGTTGATCTGTAGCCCACTGAAATGCAACTATGGAGATGAAGTTTGACCTGCTGGAAGAGCCATGTTTATGTGTGAACTTATGGCAAATTAAGTTTCGAAATTCCAATTTGTTCAAAAATTATTGTAAGTGAAGTGCTTTTTTGTGATTTTTCAGCTTATTTTCTTTAAATATTGACTATCTATACGTTGTTGTAGAAAATTTAATTTTTCCTCTTGAGATATTTCTTTCTTTCACGCTCTAAGGGAGAAAAACAATGATGAATGAGAAGCAATTAGAGGAGCGAAGCGAACAGTGGACGGAATCTAAGTTTCAACGCGGGAAATTTGGCAATCAAAAGAAATACATTGTCGAGAAAAAGGAATGGTTGGAAATGTGGATTAAATAAAAGTTTGTTTAATGAAAGTAATAACTAGAAAATTTGCAAGTGCACAATAGCAGAAAAGGCTAGCGCAAATATGAATATGAGTTTAAAAGTGATTAATTCTTCTCGATAAGAAAAATAAATAATATACTATACCCTGTTATATACTATACAATATACTATACAATAGAACTATACACTGTTCGAATTTTCAATCTAAAATTGTAAAATTACCAGCAGTAGTCTGCCTTTTCGATTAACCGAAAAGTTTACGGTAAGGGACATTTTTTTCCCTTTACGATTTTGAAACCGTTACAACTAATGTGGTTATTAAACAATGAATACAAAACTATACAGTTTTTGTTTATCATTTACAACTAGCATACTTTCAAAATCGTTTTAAGTAGACATAGCAGCTAAGCTTTTTGTTTGGTAGTGGGCAATGGAGAGTACAAGACACAAATTTGGGAGTGCATGACTCTAGAAACTGTTCGTGCGTTGAAAGGAATGGAGGAAAGGAATGGAGGTCATGAAACTGATAGATTAGTCCTTTCAGCTATTATATGTACTGTACACAGTTGCAAAGAACTAAGTGTCCTCATTAGGTGGGCTTAGTTGGTTCGATAAAATTCAGGTTGTTTAACCGCATTGGACGAAAGCAGTTAATTAACGATTTTTCTCACAGTTAACAGTTTGATTACCATCTTATTTATGGTTATTGTCCGTTCCGTTTGAATATGGTAAAATAACAATTAAATAAATTGTTATTTAACCATTTTATCCGAGAAATTTCGAATAGTGTATTAGAGAAATCGAAATTAAAAGTTAAGAAAGCTTTAGTTATAATTACCTCGTAGTTGTTGCCGCAAAATATTGTATCTAATACACTGTTTTGCGATAGACAAAATACATAATTACTTACAAACTTGATTTATACATTAGACCGTATTTACACACTTACGAGCATATATTAACTAAAAATAATATGACCACCTAAAAGGAACTTTGATACAAACACTGAGAAAAGACGTATGGTCAAAACTACCAGAATGTGGCGCAATTTACCTAGTTTCAGGCTCCATGGGAAAAAGCTCAATAATTTTTACCGAAGCACTTTGGTAATGCTTTTGGTAAAATTAGCAAAAAAATATAGTCTAATGTCTGATAATATGTGATAAAATTCTGTAAATGTGATAAAATCTGATAATTTTATCATGATACCTCAAAGCATGACATAAAAACCATTTATTCGTTTGAATTTACTTTTCAGCTATGTATTTTTTACTAATTGATTGGTAATAAGAACTTTAATTTTGAAGACCAGAATTTCCAGTAAATCATTACCGTATGAACAAAAAAAATTACCCTATATTTTGGTTTTGTTAACTAGAGTTAGAGTCAGAGACTTTTTTTTTGTTTTTTTTTTTTAACCAGAAATGTCATTACCATACAATACGGTAGTTTTACCGGAATTTTTTTATCCGTGAAGTAATCAGATTTTTTTCCTCGTGGAAGGAAATATGAGTAGCACGATATAGAACTTATGATCAGATTTAATGAATATAAAACTTATGTATCACGTGACAATTTTATAAATTAACAAGTTAATCATGTTTATGAATAATGTATTCAGCATGAAATCATACGTTTTATAAATAAACGTTGCTTTTCAACTTATTATTATTTAATAAATTTAAAACAAAAAAAATCAAATAACCCCGGTCTTCACGTACCCCTGCCTCCTTATAATGTGCTTTAAAACAATAATCTTAAAACCTCTTAAAGAAAAGAGTTTGGGGCACTATTTCATTTCGCATAAATATGGCAGAAAATCAGTTTTCCCTGAAAATTTACCATTTGGGAGATGGTTGGTTTTGAATCTGCGTAATGATTTCTCATATTTTACAAAATTAACTATTTAAAATCAATAAGCACGTTTTTATTTAATCTTAAACTTTAATTATCTCAGAGATTCTAAAATTAGACGTAACTTGGAAAACAACGTTTTTATAAACAATAATAATAGTGTTTTCTATTTAGAAAACTACAAAAGTCATTCAGGTATGCATTTTTTTAATTGTGTTTTGCTAATTTTACTTTTTTTATAATTATAATACATCAAAGTTCATAAGTATCTCCTTTAATTTGTGCAACAATTTACTCTAAAATAATCTTCATAAGTTAAATAAGTTAAATATACATTTTATGAATAAAATTAGGCGTACTCTTAAATTCAAAACTAAACTATCCTTTAAAATATGATTATTATTATGAATTTATTTCAGCGAGGAATTCACTCTTAAACAAATTTGATTTCAATAATCACATTTCCCATGCTAGTTTAAATAATCGAATTTTCTAGTTCCCATTATTAATTCATTTGCATTAATTATTCGTCAGACCTTAATGGTGCATTAAAATGTGAAAGAGTAATAAATTAAAAGACAATAAACTTTCATTTGTATAATTTCAAAAACTTTTTAATCAGTTGAGAGTTATTTTCTACACAAATGAATATAAACTATTCCCAAACAAACATTAGCATAAACATTAACCCCAAATATTATTCCATTTTCCACGTTTCTTAAATTTATTTGAAAGCAAGTTCTTTGAGTATAAATTTTTGACATTAAAATTTCTATTGTCACTAAAGTTCTAAGGATTCAATAACTTTGGTGTCCTATTTTCTACGTAAAATTCATTTGTTTATGAATTCTATGCTTTTAAAAAACTTTTATAGATTTGAAAAGACAAACAGTGAATTAATATTTTTCGAAATAAATTATCGGTATTTAAAAAACATCATTTGAAAGCGATTAAGCAAAACTCAAGCTGTACATAGTTTACGAATTTCGTATTTTCATCGTTTCCTTCTATCGTTTTTGAATGATGAGTTTCATGCACACTTTATCTTATAATTTTTAGCTTAGACATTTGCAAACATTTTTACAAACTACAATGAAAAACATAAGAAAAATCAAAAAAGATATAGGCTTCTGAAACATTTTACCTGTTTTATTTATTTCATTTCCTTATTATCAGCAACCTTCTGCCATCAGGTGTTAAAATTTTCAATGACTTTTGTTCATTATCGAAATTTAAAATTTTTTCTACTTAGAAAATACTGTGATTATACTAAAATGAAATAAAATGGCGCAACATTGGGCAAGTATGGTGTATGAGGCAATACCTCCCATGTCCCATGAATCCACACAAGTTTACGAGATAAAACTTATCAAAAAAATTACATATTTAAGGATCTGAACTTATTACATTACCTTTGCCTTTAACGAACGTTAAATGCACTTGGATAAATATTGCAAATGCTTTTGGTAGTAGGGGAGAGTGAGGTCATTTGTAACAGGGCACGATTGTAACAGAGCAAAAATTTCGAGTGTCGGGTTCTAGATTTAGTTCCTAGGTGGCGCACAAGGTGTATTTAATAAATCTACATGTACACCCCAGCTGGCAACCATTTTTATGTACTTTTGAAAGAGTTACATCACAAAAGATATTTTCACGCTACGTAAGTACTTTTTTTGGTATTAGAATATTGTATTGTAACAAAGTAATTTTGTTTAAACAAATAAAAATTATTAACCGAATATGTAAGTGGACACCTTAATTAACATTTAAAAAAAAGATTAGTTTTGTTAATTAACTAGCATTGTTTTTAACAAATAAAGCTGAAATGGCGTCTTGGGGACGATTGTAACAATGAGTAAAGGGACGAATGTAACAGCTGAAAATAAATAATGTTATGTTTACCAACCATTAATTAACTCTTAGTTTCCTATATCATTTATATTATGTTGCATGTGCATTATTTTATTTGTCACCTTTCACAGTATAAATTAAAATTTTTAACCCCTTAAAGTTAAAAGTTTAACCCTTTAGGACTCTGCTCATTATTATTTTTACTCCAAAAATATCACTACTATTTTGATCAATAAAAAAATATATCACAACTATGATAATATGTATAATTAACTATGTTTTAGTTGAATTTATGAACTGTTACAATTGACCCCGTAAGTGGGGACAATTGTAACAAGTGTACGACTGTCAAAAATTGTTAATAACTAAATATAATAACAATTAAAATAAGGTATTTATTTTTTTTCTAGTAGAGGATAGTCTACTTTACTCGTCTGTCAATTAATACTAATAATATATTAGATTTTTTGTTAGTTAAAAATAGTTAAGTAAAAAATTTTACAATTGACTCCACTCTCCCCTAACTATTGATTTGCTTTGGTAGTTACTGCAGCGTAAGATTTATTAGTAACTGTTGTAAAGCTCAAATGCTGGATATGTTCCTCTTCTAGTGTTTACGTATATTCTCTTTTCTGTGTTTGGTATTCTTCAAAACCAGTTCAGTCATTTACAAACAATTTTTCAAAACGCAAATAAAGAGTACAAGAAAAAACTAAAAAGAATCCATATTTCTGAAACGTTTTATAAGTATTATTTATTTCATTACCAATTTTGAGCTTAGATCGAAGCTAACTAGGTGTGTTACCTTCCGCGGACAAACAGGTAGAAGTCCAACCTCTCGAGGCAATGGCGAACCCCTCTATGACAAGTCGCAAAACATCAGCTCTGCGGCGGACTTCGGAAAAAATTGTGCCTTCCGGAGCTTAATCTTGATCGTGAAATCACCACTACCATCAGCAGATTGCGGACGGGGCACATGAGAGGTATGAAGATCATGCCCGACGGCTCTAGAACCTACGCAGATTGCAGGCACTGCCCGGGTGCTCAGCTGGATCCGAGGCATCCCTTCAAATGTGTCTCTGTTGCCTCGACTCTCTTCAACATCGATCTCAACTGCTGCCATGACACCTTTTATTCCGATAAAGTTGGAGATGTGGCCAGGGCTGTGCTCCATGCCTTCGGTCCGATTTGATTGTACCTCTCTGCACTTGTCAAACGACAACAACAACAACTAGGTGTGTTTGCAGCAGTTTTAGTGCAGAGAGAGCATCCACCATCCAAAAAAATAGAACGAAGAATACAAAAACAGAAAAACAAGTGGAAGTAACTTTTTAAGTTTATATGCACTATTTATTTCATCTTATACTTTAGACAGAAAACAAAACTAGCTCAGTACGACGAAGTACTACATGTTTTTGCACCTTAGACCAATTCTCATTACTTAAAAACAATTCTGAAATGCATCGTAGTACGTGTTTACAAAAAAATTCACTAAAAGAGAAACGTGTAATATATTTCTCCCAAAATTTCTATGTTATTTGAATTATAGCATTCCATATTAAGACAATTGTAATTGTTTTTCTAAACTTTCACACTGTTTAATAAAATAATTTTTCTTTCTCACTGTCCAATATTTTGTCTTATATCTGTGGTTAAAACCAGAGACTCATAAAACGTTTAAAACTAGCAGAGAAATTGCGCAATACATAAAAACAGTAGTAGAAAAAATTGTTCAAAATCACAAAATATAAAAAAGAAATGTAATAGCTCATAGAAATATGATAAATAAACAATGAAACATTGCGAAAAATTTCATAACAAAATTTACTTCTGTTTCCACTTAATTATGCCCAACGTTAATTAAAATATAGAACCGAAAACGAATATCTAATAAAAATATGCTCATGAATAGCATAGATATATCACTTTTAACTTTTTTTAGTGGCCATAAATTTACTTTTATAAAACTAAAAATAGAAGTTAAGAAATTTTTGATTTAAATCTGTATTATTTTTAAATCTTTATCATCCTGCTTTTAGATGAAGAGATAAAGCAAATTTTTCAATGCTAAAAGAAATATGATATTTTCCTTAATTAATAAAACGTTTTTGTGGATTTTAATTTTATTTCTTATCGTGTAAATTTTCTTTAATTAAGTAAATGAATTATTTAGTTTTAAAAATGCTTTAACTAAAAATTAGTTTTCTTTTAAAATTTTTATCCGAAGGCAAATAGTGTACCTTAAATAAGTTTTAAATCAATTAAATTTAAGTGTTTCTTTGAAATATCACCTCAAAATAGGGAAAATTCAAACATAAACTCAACATTTCTGTTGCTGATGTTATTCATCTTAAAATTATTTTAGTACACTTGTTCTAGTTGTGAAAATGTTTTAATTAAAAATTTATTTTCTTTTCATATTTTTAACGAAGGCGAATAATATATCTCACTTAAAATTTCAAGTCAAGACATTTAAATGTTATATTGAAATTCCTCATTTCAATACGGAGGAAAAACCAAACAGAATCAGCCTTTCTTCTGTTGATGTTAGTTATCATGAAATAATTTTAGTACACTTGTTCTAAATGTGCTTAGATTTTTAAAAAATTTCGCCTTCCTTTTGTAGGTCAAAGTATTTTTCTGTTTTGCAGCTCAAAAGAATATTTTAAATTTAAAATCTTTTAAAGAAAAAATATTTTTCAGATTCAGAAAAAAAATTACACTGTAAAGTGCTGTTTAGTTCTCTAAATAACCAAGATGAAAAGATGCCAACTGGAATTTTTCTCATCAAAAACAAGATAAGGCCGTTTGTGATAGCTCTAAATATATTTTGGTTTGAAACAGAAACCACAAAAAAATTATTTAAACTAAGTGATAAGCGTATTTTAAAGTTAGTAAAATGCCTATTCTATTAAAAGCTCGCAAAGTTAAATAAGAATTTTATTTTACTTATACCCATTTGTGTGTGATACTTTTAAAAGTTAGATTAAATGAATTTGCAATATTTTTTGCATAATTTCTTTTTTCAAAATTTATAAAATTAAAAAGTACAAAAAAAATGTTTTAAATGGAACCTAGAAACACAATTTTCACGTTTTCAATTATCATTATCGAAAGTATCATCGATAACAATATCATGGAAATATATATTTCCAGCCATAAATTCATAGGATTACGCAAAATATTTACAAAAAAAATTTTTAATCTCCAAGTCCCATAGTCCATCAAAGCGATTTCAAAAGCTTTTTAAATTATATATATACAAAAATACCACGACTAAAAAAATAGACAAAAACAAAACGCCTTAAAAACAATGATTGATGAAAGAAAAACTTCAAAATCAACTGTTGCAAGTTTACTGTAAACTACATTTTAGAGAAATTGACATAAAAACCATCTTGTAATACGCTCTTCTCAGCGAGTTCTTATGACCTCATTAAAATCAGGCATAGAAAAAATAGGACGTAGACATCAAACATAAAAAAAATGCCTTAAATCAATAATTGATAAGAAAAAAGTTCAAAATAGTTCGTTTCAACTTTACAGTACATTACATTTTAAAGTTGGTTCTGTCTAAATAATTATCTTATAATGTCTTTATATGAACATGTTTTTATGATTTCATTCAAATTGGAGTGAAAAAAAGCCATATTAGAAAAATTGAATTAAAAGGGTCAAAATTAGTTGACTAATTTGTAATTATTAAATGAATAATACTAAGAAAATTGAAACGAAAAACCTACTTGAAATGTATTAAATTTCTTTTGGTTCATAGTTAAAATCAAATTAAGCTTTCAAACGCATTCCAAATGCCAAAAGCACTGGTAAGGACGACTCCACGTTTCCATCATTCATGTGATATCATGAATGGTAAAAATAACAGAACATTTATAAAGGAAAAGAAACAACGACGGCATATTTCCATCAAATGGTCAAATATTATGGTAGAACGGTAAACTGATTTTTTCGAGATTGTAGCATTTTTATTTTCATTTCTTTTTTTATTCATATGTTTGCATTTATTAGACAATTCACTGAGGAAAAACGATTATGTTTAAGACTATCAAAATATTGTAATATTTTTGGTTCATAGAAAACATAAAAAATACGGTAATTTTAATTCAGTTCTTTGTTCATAATTTTATGGTAAAATTATCAGAAAAATATTGTTTCATTTCATAATTTGATACATTTGCTATACTAAGACAATTTTAACAAGTGACAATCATTTTAACACTTATAGTATGTACCTGAAAAAAGGAATGCAATGAAAAAATAAAGAATAAAAATGCGTAAATTTAAAACACTTAAAAACAATTTACAAGTAGATCCATAAAAAAAAATTGCAAAATTCGAAGAATATTATCAAAATAATAACCAAAAAATTCAGACGCCGTCAGTTTCCAACTTCAGAATTCTGTAAAGAAAGATTCGCACTCTTGCCTTTTTTTTTTTTTTTTTTTTTTTTTTTTTACAATTATATGTATTTTTCTTTAATTTCGCACCGTTCTTTAAAAATCTGTTAATTTTTTAGAAAATAAAATTCAAGGTTTATAAATAAATTTGTATAATTCAATTTTATTTATATTTAAAAAAAATTAGTTAATAATCAATATAATAAAAATTAATCTCAGAATTATGTTTTAAATTTCTATTAAAATATTAGATTCAGATGTGTTTTTTAAAACAAAAATGACGAAATGACTTTTTTTTCTGTAAACGTTTTTCATTAATGATGAAACGCAAAAGTGTTTTATAAAGAATTAAAAAAATGCAAAATCATTTTTTCGCAAAAAGATAGTCATTAAATATTTAATAATATTGCATTAAATGCTTATTTAAATGCTTTTGATTAAAGTGATTCATCCTTAAAACACATTATCTATTAAAAAAATTTCATAAATTTAATATTTTAGCAGCATTAGGAAGTAAGTATCAACTTTCACTAACATTAAACCTTTTTTTAATGTAATATAAGATCTTTAAAGATATTTCGAATTTAATTAAGCATCTCTTTAATATTTTATTTCAGATTCAGTTAAAAGCTATAAGTTTTTTTTATAGAAAAAACACGCCATGTTTGCAATGGACAGAATTTCTTTCTTTGAATATATTTTTCCTATCTTTTGAGACTTAGTTATTATTAAGTAGCTTTCTTTAATGTGTTTACCATAAGTCTTAGATTTAACGGTCATTTGTAGAATAAAAATATTTTTGAAAAAAAATACTTTAAATAACTTTTTAAGTATCAACTATATAAAACTGTTAAAACTTTAAACTTTAATTTCAGTTTTTAGATTTATGCTATTTAGATACTACGACTGCTATATTTATATAGTAGTAGCTCATGAATAAGATATAGTAGCTCATGTGTAGCCATCGATCATAAGGCCAAAAAACAAGATCTTCTATAGCCTTTAACAATTGTTTTCTTCTTCTGCATTGACTTCACAGCCCTGTGTGGACCTAGACTTATCCGAAAGTTTACTCCAAACATCTGTAACATATTTAAATATTCAACTTTTAGAATATTTAGATTTATTATCAACACAGTCACTCTGTAGTCTAGTCTAACTGCTATTTTATTTGAACTTTTTATAGAAGAAATTTCCCTCAACTGCTATATTCGATCAGCATTATTTATAAATCTCTGTATATTTGTTTCTTACGACATCAGGTTCTTTTCATACTTGTATTTTATATATTTTTTATAACTTAAACTCTTTTTACGATTGTATAAACACCAACAGAACTACTTCTCCGAATTTTTTCTTACGGAAACGTCCTGGAAATTTGCTTCTAAGACTTCTGTGTTGCTTTCTTACAATCACTAATAAATAATAATAATAATAATAATAATGGCATACTTTATAACTAGTTCAAAAAGTAAAATGAATCTTGCCATATTAAATATTTATTTTATTCCTTTATTTTTTTGTGCATGTCAATTTAACGAGAACATAGATTTGAAATTAATTACCACTTACGTATATCGTTGCAGTAAATCTTTTATAAGTTTAATGATATGATAAATCAAAATATATAAATAATCAAAACAAATTTTGTGAACTGTTGTAAGAAATTATTTTACTAAAACTATTTATATTACTTTGTTATTAACAATTGGGTGATTTCATCTGTTTACTTTGTTTATTCAATTTATTTTGCCATGGCTACAAAATCTAAGAGTATCTGTAAAACTGAAGCTACCGAAATATTTCTATCTCTCTTACTCTTATAACACCCGCAGCAAATCTAACAAATTTCGTTTACCAATATGAACAATTTAATTAAGCTTTGAGGCATGCATATCATTAAACCGCAGAACTATTCAAACTTAATTAAACTTATCGAAATAATTTTATCGACTAAAAATTACTCATTTTATTAAAACATTTTTTAATGAAATAGGAGGGTCCCCACTGCTTGTTCCGCTTGTTAACCCACTTCTCATTCATTGTTTTTTTGTCCCTCCCATTTCCACGAAAACATAAAACATTTCGTTTTCAAAATATAAAATTATTGTAGCTTTATATAAGAACATTTTGTAAAAATGTTAATCGCAAATAGACGATTAGCTAAAATTGAAAAATAATAATCTGAACTTGAAAAACCATTTAACCTAAAGAAAGCAGAATGTGAAACTTAATAATAAGAAATAAATGAGATATAATTTTACACTCTGACGAGACGTATAACAATTAAAATAGAAAATTGTTCTTATCACTCTCTATTAACTTTTTCAGCTTTAAAAATTTCACTATTAATGTTAAATTTTATAGCCAGGCAACACTTCTCTCTCACTCTCTATTTTTCTCATTTTTTTCTTATTCCATCTCCGCTTGTCAAGCGTCCTGTATGATATTTTTCTCTACAAGTTTAAAGGTAATAATTCTCAAACCAATCATAGAATGTTTAATTTTTTTATTCCATTGTACTTCCTGTACATTTTTCTACACTTGTTATTTTATAATTTTATACTTTATAACCGTCGTTGAACAGCCGACTCAATTTTTGGGTATATGACTTCTAATGTTCAACTCCTTAGCCTTGTAATTTTAAATCCAATTCAGAAGACAAGGGAACTCCTGGATCAAGTATTGGGAGAATTTTTCCCGCTTTTACGTTACATGGAGAGGAAGACCAAGAGAACCTCCCACACTCAGCCTGACTGCAATAGGACTCTAGCCCAGGATCCATCTATCACTGAGGATATTTCACGTCAGCACTTTGGTCGGTGCAACCGGATGCGTATTCGCATCGACCAGCCATGTCCGGGATTCAAACCCAGGTTCATCACATTGGAAGGGGAATACTCTATTCCCTGAGCCATCGCGGCTCTCTACACACGCTAGTGATTTCAAATTTCTAAGTTTTATTGTTTAAATGCAACAAAACAAAATGTAGCATTAAGTTGAATACCCAAAACAGTGACAGCCACCTTTACGATTTTTTTAACGTAGAGTGATAATCAGATAATATATATATATTTATATATATTTATATATATATATATATATATATATATATATATATATATATATATATATATATATATATATATATATATATATATATATATATATATATATATATATCCTTTTATTATTATCATGTAAAATTATTTTACAACCATATTAATTTTCAATAATTTAAATTTTTTAAAATTAACATTAATTAACATTTTTACGGAGTTTAAAAATGGCACTAAGACTATCAAAACTAAAACGATTTAGCATAAATGTAACACTCATTTAAATTTTGCTAGTAAATGTCGAAATCATTTTTATAGTTTTCACATTTCGTACATTTAATCTGTAGACAAAATTAAAATCGTTCTCTTTTTTTAAACACAAAAGCTTTAGATGAATATTAATGAATTTAATAAAGACAAATAAAAAGAAATCAATTGAAATTATTCAACAAAAAAAACTGATTTAAAGTAATTATCAAACCAACAATAATCAGTTTTCTTCAGTTTACAGATTATAAATACAAAATATGAAACAATTTTAAAATAACTGACAAGTTAAGACGATAAAAAATTTAAAGGAAAAAACCTATTTCAGATAAAATTAACTTTAAATTGGATATTTTTTTAATTTAAAGATGGCAACGTGCTAAATTATTTAAATTTTAGAAACTAAGTGACATCCTCTTTGGAAACTCCAACTATGTTTTCAACTATTTCCGTCGTACAATGCATCTTATCAAGGATAACAAAGCCCTTCTGACACAATTCGGTTATCAGCGAGAATAAAAAAAATACAAAAATAATAACAGAATAATCGATAAGGAATGCGAAGCGGTTGTTATCCATTTGCTTTTAGCGAAGTGTTATTGTATTCAAATTATTATGGATTGTAATTACGAACAGTAACTTTGGATTGGAGATTTTTCTTTAAATTTAAGGGCTCTGCAAAAAATACTTTTGCGTTAATAAAAGGATGGCTTTTAAAATGTTTTTTGAGCATTTATATTATGTTTCAGTATTAAATTTAATGTTTTAAATTATAATTTTTAAGTTGCAATTTTTGAAATCTAGAAAGCGCTGCATCTAAATATCGTGAGAATTTGGTGTAACCTTAACACTCTTGCAAGTTTAAAAGCATTATTGTGCAAATCAAGCCGTTTTAATTTTGATAACGTGATAGTATTATTCAAATTAACATCTTAAACTTGAAGCAAATTTGAACGATATCATGTTTAACTAATTTTTCTGGGGGAATGTTTTTCTTTTCCATAATTATTTTTGTTTCTTAATTTACTAATTTTCATAACTATTACTTGGAAATCTTATGTTTTCAATAAACTTCCTTTTAAGATGCAATTAGTTGTGTGTCACAAAACTTCGTAAGAGCCAGTCGTAATTTTTTACGAAGTTAAAAAAAAGAACGAGAGTTATTATTTATCTGTAACAAAAATCTGTTAAGTCTGTAAGACTTAACAGATTATTTTGTCTGTAACATTTGTACTTTAGATGAAGAAAATCTTGATTTTGCTATTGTGCTTTCGAAGATTGAGCGGCTCCAATGAAAGTCGTTTCGTTCAACATGTTCTTTCGGGGAAATATTTTTCTGGTATGCATAGTCAATAACGCACAAATTTTAAAAAAAGAAAAATTTTAAATCTATGTGCTGATTTGACCCCCATGAATTTAAACAAAATTGCTCCAAAATTTGCGAAAGATTTCAATATGTAAAATTTTAGAAAGAAATTACAGTTACAGCCAACAGTTCTAACTAAACTAACTTTTTTTTATTTTATGGCGAGCATTGAACATCTAACCTGATTCTGAGTTTACGACTATCAGTATTCAATTCCATACCCTTGTAATTTTGAATTTAATGCAGACGATAAGAGAACTCCTGGATCAAGCATTGGAACAAACTAGCATTCGTGAAGGCTAGTTTGTTCCAATGCTTTTTGATAAAACTAGCCTTTTCGATAAAACTAGCCAATACCTCCTAGAAGAAAGAAGATCTCAATACAGATTGCCATAAACAAGAAATTTGATCCTGTAGTAGTCCTAACATAACGAAATCTTTCGTATTTCCCCTCTCTGAGTTGCGTTGTAGCCCGAACGTAGTGACATCTTTCTTATTTTCCTCCACTGCGCAGTTTTAGATGTTACATCGGACTACCAAATTGAACTGTGCTCCGGCCTTCTCTCTTCTAGGAGGTGTTGAACTCGCTAACCGTGGGCGGTTTCTCTCCTCTTACATGGAGAAGAGAGAAACGGTTAGCCAGGTGGAAAGGAATTTTAGCCCTACAGAAATTAACAAATACAAATCATAGATATGTAAATATCTAGGATTTGTTTTTGTTATCTTTACCACTACCAGTGAGATACCTTTACCACTGTTTGTCTACAACCGATAATACTTCACGTCAGCACTATGGTCGGTGCGATCCAGGAGCAGAATTCGTATCAACCAGCCACCCCTAGGATTTCAACCTTTGTTAACTTATTGGGAGGCGAACGCTCTATTGGAGTAACTAAAATTGAAAGAACCAAGTGTTTTCATTGTTAAACATTTTTTAAGTATTCTTGTGTAATTTCGTATAACTTCCCATTTTGAGCAAAAATGGCCACCTATTCAATGGCGTACAACTTTTCTTTTTAAATTCAATTATTATTTCAACAAGTTCATTACTAAAGCTTAAATATAAATTTGAGTTCATTCCAAAAAAAAATAATAATTAGTTTAATATCCCATTCAAAAAATAATTAAAAATTTATTTATGTTACATTCAAACGAAAACGCTCTCATTAAAATATGTCAAAAGAATTTTAATTATTTCTTCTATTTCGAAGATAGAGTGAGAAAAATTGTGCAGATTAATTTTTTATGCAGTTAATAAGCTTTAGATTATTTTATCCAAAAATATTTAAATAGAAATCTTCTCTCTGAACAAATATTTGAGTTCTCTAATTTCGATTTTGGCGTTTACATTATTTTATTTCATTCGTTAACAAATCAATAAATTCTCTCGTTTATAGAATGATAATATAAGTAAATTTTAACTTAAACTTGTTTCATAAAAAAAACTAATTATTTTAAGTTATACAATCGGTGCCATCAATAATTTTTATTTCAAAATATAACCTAAAAAGATAATGGTGTTAAGTTTCTCCGTGTTGTCGCTGGATTCTTATTAAATAGAAAAATAATACGGTAAGATTTTTAATTTCAAAAATGATCCATACATATTTAGCTATTATTAAGAGAAAGCTACAACGATATTTACCTGAAAATTATATATTTATTTGTTATTTAGCATTATTTTTTGTTGCTTGTTACAGAGATCTGTAATATACATTTAAAAATCCAGGGGGGACGAACGGTAATTATCCATTTTTTACAAAAATGACACTTGAGTTATCATCTGTTGCATTTTGGGAATTAATACGTTTTGACAAATCAACAACGTAGAAAATCGGTTTTTCTTGTGACTTAATACATAGTGAAGATGGGCACCCTTGATCTGAAGAAAAACGGTCATTGCCCACGCGCAAGATTCATTTTTTTCTCAGAAAAAGTAAATGAAAGAATAAGTAAACAAACAATTCTGAATTTATAACCTCCATCTTTATTCGTAACATATGAGATACGTCTAAATATGTGCCACAATTCAAGAATTTCCTTCTTGAGACCTTCATCCATCGCCATCTTACATTTTAGATTGAACTTAAGATTTTCGTTTTCTCAATTTTTTTAACAAACTTTTGATGATTTATTATTCATTGGACAGCACTATATCTTTCAAAAAATAAAGATGTCGCTTTATTAGATTTGGAAAAATAGAGATTTATAATTTTTATAGATTCTACGAAGTTTCTCAAAAATGTAAATCAATGAAAATAACGCAGTTAATAGTTCTGAGTAAGTAGTTTAAATGCTGCGTATTTATCTGTGATTTAGTTATTCTACACTGAGAAAAAAGTCTGGTCAAAACTACCAGAATATAGTAAAGTTTACCGTTTTTCTGGCTCTATGACGACATCGAAAAGCTCGGTAAATTTTACCGAAGTGCTTTTTCAAAGATAAATGCTTTAGTAAAGTTAACAATAAAATATGGTTTTAAATTATGCGATAAAATTTTGTAGAAATGGTACAATTTCGTAATTTCTTACGTGATATCTTAAAGTATGGCCTAAAAAACATTTATTTGCTTAAATTTGTTTTTCAGTTTTGTACTTTTTACAATATATGTGATAATAAGAATTACATTTTTGAAAACCAAAATTTCCAGTAAACCGTTATCGTATCAATAGAAAAATTACCAAATGAATGGTTTAACTACCGTATATTTTGTTTTATCAACTAGAATTACAGTTTTTTTTTTCATTCTTTTTTTAACGAAATGTTATTACTATACAGTACGTTAATTTTATCAGAATACTTGTATTTGTGTAGTTTTGCCTATGTAATTGTTTAAACTAGTGAAAACTGATTTAGATGACGATGAACAATTCTATTTTTATAAATCATGCAAATTAAAGATATTTATCAAAAATCTGAAAATATATAGAGATATAATACTATATTCATATTTCTAAAAAAATTGCTGAAAGCAGAATTGTATTGGAAAAATTTTGCCAGAGAAATCAAGTTAGAATTTAAAATACGCACGTTTAGTTAGGTGACAGTTTTGTAATTTGCATGTTTCGAAAGATGTTGCCGATGTTTATACTGTTTATCTGGGAAAAGTAAATAAAGATGACTAAAAGTATATTTAGAATTCTTTCCCTCTGTCTTCACCCCTTTGATGGTTAAGTTTAAACCGGAGGAGAGAGGAATCTCAAGAAGCTCCGCTTTTATAGAATTTTCCGCGTAAGAAACTAATCTAATAGCTAAGGTTGCGTTGAAAAAAATCAGCCGGATAAACATTAGAACTTATATAGCTTCAAAAAAAAATTTTAATGAACTTTATTATTTAGCTTATAATTTTTTAAAATATAGCCATACTTTACTCCATACTGTAATTAAATCATCTTGCACGGAAAAAAAAATTCTGGTAAAATTACTGTACTGTATGATAATGATATTTCTAATTTAAAAAACAAAAAACATAATTCAGAAAAAATTATATATATATATATATATATATATATATATATATATATTATTGGTAAAAAATAGTAATGGCTGCTTCAAGGTATGATAACTACAACAATAAGTAATATACCAAATTTACCAAATTTTGTCTCATATTATATAAAACCAAATTTATTGTTAATTTTACTCAATTCATTACCTAAGTGATTCGGTAAAAATTACCGAGCATTTCGGTGTTCCCGTAAAGCCAGACACAGTAAGTTTTACCGTTCTAGTAGTGCTGGCCCCGCTTTTTTTTTCGCAGTGTACGAAAATATTATTCATTGTATGGTAAACTGATCAAAATAAGTATAAAATTCAAGTTATAACAATATTCATAATTTAATTCATAGTCATCAATAACAATAGTCATCATTCATAATTTATCAGTATTTACTAACAGTATTCATTTATCATCCCTTCTATAAATTATTCTCGGTTATTTCTTCAGATTATTGTTGCTAGATTTATATTTCTTGATTGTTATTGCTAGATAATTTATCAAAATTAAACATTTAAAACTTCAAAGGTTGTCCTTAATCACATGATATTATCTTATTTGAATCATTTTATAATAACGAAATTTTACTACCATTTAACATTTTTCTATTAAATTATATTCATTTTTATAAATTTCATGCAAATCTGAGACCAGTCCACGAATGAAATTAAAATAATAAAACATTATTAAAAACTAAAATTTTACACTTGTTAGAAATAATCTACAGATGCATTTACCGAGTTATTTTAGTAACAAAAAATTAAATAAGAGCTTAAGAGCAAATCTGAGGGAAAATATTAGGTTTGAATTTTATCCAATTGGAATCAGATTCTAAATATGTATAAACAATACAATAAAAAATTTCGGGACCTTTCACTTGAATATTTTTTTTTAAATTTTAATGCAAGAAGCAGTTAATCACCAATAAAAAAAATATTGTGAAGCAATCGTAATAGTTAATGAGCTAAACGAGTAGGTAGCTTATCTAATTATCATAAAAATTTTCTGGTAAAAGATCAAATTATCATAAAATTAAATTATCATAAAATTTCTTCAGTAAAATTCAATTTTTTTACAAAACATTCTTAAACAAAGGGGGTTGCTATTTACACGAATCTGCATTTGAAGTGTTATAAAATAAATCATTTTGGCATAAAAATACACAAGTTAGGTGTTTAAACTCAAACAGTTAAAAACACTTGATTTCATTGCCCCCAAAACTACGTCTAAAGTATTAATTTGTAGTAACTAATACTAAGATAAATGATAAGAGTTCCACAACTTCTTAACTATCTTTTTCCATTTAATTTTTGATTCAAAAAATGATTAAATAACAGTTGCAGCCTAGGCGACAATATTTTAGAGACAATTTCATTTAAAAAAATTATGCGAAATAACAAAAGAATAGTAATTGATTAATACGCGAAAGAAATGTACAGTTGCAAACTTTTATTTACCATTCAAAAACATACCCTAAATACTATTCTGTGGAAGCTACAGCTTTTGCAAATTAACTTTATTCAGAATCCCACAAACAAGCACATTTTATTTAATTTTTAATTATGATTAAAAAAAAGCAATTTATTTGTCATAAGTGACTTTAGAGAACATTTAAGCTTAACAGAAACTATACACATTAAACTATAATATAGATTTAATGTATTTCTATCGCAAATGTAAATGTAATGAAATATTTACAAATTTGATTTTCATTCATTTAAAACGACTTGTTTGCATAAAGAATGGAACTTATATAAATAAGCAATGCTTGAGTAAATATAAGCTTAACGAATATAGCCAGAAAGAGGCATGCTGGTTTTGTATTAATAGAAATTCATGGGGTTATACTACTTTGAGGAGATATTAATTAAAGCATCATCCACATCGTTTGACATGAGTTTTACTACAGTTAGGTAGATGGGTGCTGTAAGCATAGCGGAGTGTAAAGAAGGAGGGAAAGAGAGTAAAAGCCCCAGGCATCCAGTCAAAAGGAGAATCAAATCGATGACTTAAGTACACTAAAACTTTAAATCTATTACTAGATTATTAATAATAAATTTGATAGGAAATTAGTTTTAACATTAGCACGTGTCCTTAGCAAAATAGTTTAGATAGATTGCAATATGATATTTTTAAAAAAAATTTAAATTATGCTTAAGGTCTTTTTAAAAAAAAAAAATATATAAGAATATTTCATTTGAAAAAAAAAAGTTTTTTTGTAAAAAGAAATATTTTGTTTTCACACATTTATATAAGACTAAATTCGAAATATGAATTTAAATTTTATGAACATCGTTCTGATAATTTTTCCTTTTTAATTTACTAAAGGGGTTGATGTTATTTTTTGCCTTCATTTCTTTTTAATTATTCAGAATTTGAATGAATACGCGAAATAGAATGAGTACACTAATTTTTTTGAGGGTGTCTAATAAAGGAATGTATCCCTGGCATCCCACATCTTGGCTTGTCACTTATATTAATGCTAAATAAATGTTAATGAATTATTTTTGTTTATTTATTTTCTTTTTTTTTTTTTTTTTTTTTTTGATTATAGGTTATAAATCAGTATGAAACAGAAACAGTTTGGGAAATAAATTAAATATTTTCTCGTAAATTATGTTATTTATATTCACTAACTTTACAGTATTATATAATCAGAGAAACAAGGATTTTTTCCTTCATACTTAATAAGACTTTTTTTGATATACAGAATAAGGCTAGTAAGTAATTATCTCTTCTTCTCATTCAATAATTTAATCTTATTTTTAGTTATTATCTCTAAAACACAGGAGTTTTCCTGATAAAAAAGTTGTTTTTTTTCCTTATGCAAAATTTGACTAGGCGTGCAGTTATTTCTAATTCAATATTGTATTTAGTTACAGAGACATGATCTAATTTATCTATCAATAAAAAATAAACAAAAAAACTTACCTCTTTCTCTTTGGCAATAGCCTGGAAGTAAACAGAACCACTTAAAATTTCTTCATCTTGTGTAGATGGCACTAATGAAAAGTCACCATTTACATGTGCATCACTGCTTGGTCCTTCAATACCATCACCAGTCGTTCGAAAGTTACCTTGCATTCCAATGAGCTGATTGCGACCAGTGGAGTCATCATCCTGTGCACAGCGAACCACTCCGCTCTGGTTAACATGCAGGCTTGGGGTGCACCCCATTTCGTAGACTAGATAAATCGAATATTTGAGTTCTCAGGGAAAAGGATGTTATGAAAGTTAAGAATTATAAAGCGCTTTTTGAAATTTAAATATTTATATCTAAAATGCTTATTTTTATAAAAAGCTGTTCTATTAATTGAAAATTATTAGTATGCAAAAATGCATGTCAGAATAAATTAAAATTATACTCGATGAAAAAAATTTGTACTTATATAGTAGATTATGAGTATTATAATTTTTTTTTAGATTGATTGTTAAACTAGTTAAAGTAAAAAGTACCGGATAAATGTCTTTTTCTCCAAAAAAATATCAAAATTAGTATTTTTAATTTTAAATGGATTATGCCCCGGTTTCACTTCAATAAGTAATCTAGTTTTTGCACGATATCGCGTAAACCACAATTCCTTCTTTGGTATCTTGACTAGATATATCAAATATAGTTTTGACTACTGCTTGGAAAAATTGAGCATTAATTCCATTTAGAATAAATATTATTCTTTCACAACCATAAATCAGATCATACCCGGTATTTGCACTCCGGAAGTCCAAGTGAAAAAAAAATCTTAAATTATTTTCAAAACATCTAAAAAAATCACAGTTCTTTCAACTTTTCTAACTCGGGAATGTTCACAAACATTTTATCCAAGCTCTTTTACTTCTTGCTCTTCCAAAACACATCCTGGATAAGTTTTTATTTTATTGCTCCATCCAGCTTTTAAAACTTCACTTTTTATTTTCGCATCTCTCTTTCGGTAGTTGTTTAAAAATGTTTTTTAAGTGCTCCAGCAATAGAAACAAAACAAAGTCGGAAGAAAACTAGAAAGAGGGGAGGTGCTTCCTCCCACCAGCTTCTTACAGTCTCTTCTTCATTTATTTACATTCTACACTATAATAAACTACTAATGGTTCCACTTGCCTGGAGACTAGAATTGCCTCACTGGCCCGCGTATGGAAGAATCGCTCTATGTTCTCCGTTATCACATGCTTTGTGAATGGCTTCTTTTCTGAGATCGCTGCAAGGATAGATCGATTTTTGCGCCATCTGTTATATTCTTCGGGTACTATTATTTTTCTTTGAGATAAACCTAGTGCCAGATGAGATATAAAAAAGAGAAAGTGAATTCTAAAGACCTTTGATTTTTAAAAATAATAATTTATTAAAGACTTCATTATCAAAGGTTTCAGATTTTCGGATAATTTTCATACACTTGAATTCGAGTGATTTGAGCTTTAATTCTATAAAACAAAATAATAAAAATAAATGAATAACTGAATGTTAGTGCCTGTGAAAGTAAGATTAATAGAGCAATTGTGCTAAACATCGTTTAAGAATTCCTTCTCAAAAGACGAGTTAAGAATTATTATAGAAGACTATTACTGCGATGCTTTCGTAGAATATCTGCAATCGCTCGCCTCTGAGCCTAAGATTTCTTTTAGGTGAAAAATGTCATTTTTTTTCTATGTTTTGACTAGAAAAACATGAAATCATTTTTTTAAATTTTTTTTTTATTTCCATTCTACTATTTATTTTCTTCATTATATTAACTATTTTCTATTTTCTTTTATAACTGATGTGAATTTTTAGGAAAATAAACGAATTCTTTTTTGAATTATCATTCTTCTCTCATTCTTTTCCAAAAACTATCAAATAATATTCATGAAGCTAAAAATTAAAAAAAAAAAAAAAAACTGATCTTAACTCTTAACGCCACTAAGAATCATTACGCAACATGATCTCCAAAATGGTTTCTTTATTTGCAAAATTCAAAACCAAAATATATATTCTGTTGCCAAAATATGCACGCGAAAGCAATGTGTAAGACGCCTAAACATTTCTTAAGACTTTTGAACTTATTCGATCATTTTTTCAGGAGTTTATTTTAATGTACTTCTTTAGCGTAAAAATATTTCATTATTCAGCAGTCTCTGTAGACTGTATTACCAAACTTTATTTTGACATATTAAATTTGATCTAGTTGGGAACAAATGTTAAACCGTAATAAATATTCTTCTGTTACCAAAATTTGTACGTGAAAGCAATGTGAAAGAAAACTAAACATTTCTATGACTTTTGTTTTTTATTTTATCATTTTTTCAGGGAGTTTATTTTGATATACTTTTTTAGCATAAAAATATTTAATAATTCAGCAATTCCTGTAGACTGTATTACCGTTAACTTTATTTTGACACATTAATTTGGCCTAGTTAGGAACAAACGTAAAACCGTAATAAATATTCTTCTGATACCAAAATCTGCACGTGAAAGCAATGTGAACATTTCTATAATTTTTGTGTTTATTTGAACATTTTTTTCAGGGGGTTACTTATTTCCTCGCTCGCTGATTTGTTCAACAACTCTCAATAATTCACCGATTAAGTAATAAACGCAGATTCACTCATTATTTCCTTTAATGGTTTGCAAGCGAACTACTAGAAAAATATATTCATTCACTCAGAGCCTGACTAAGGCAGGGGCATACGGGGCAGCCGCCCTGGGCCCCCACATCTAAGGGGGCCCCCAAATCGAAGAGTTTATATTACATTTTCTTCTTTAATGAACTTTTTTTTAAACAAAATATCTGTACAAAGTAAAATCCGTCAGTTTTATTAATGTATCGTATGAATCGCTTCTTCATTAATCTATCGTATGAACACAAACTATATTTCGTAAATCCATAGCTTTCTAGGGCGGAATTCAGCTTACATTTCACAACTATGATGGACAAATTTGGCCCATCAAAAGCCTGTATTTTTACATTTTGCCAAATGCGATATTCTTACAAAAATACAGGCTTCTGATAGGCTTAATTGAGCCATTGTAATTGTGAAATTTTTGCTGAATTCTGCCCTAATGTCAGCAAGGATATGAATTTTTCACAGTTAGATGAGAAAGTTACAATCAGAAAAATGCATTTGGCATGATAGATATAGAATTGTAAGAAAATCAATAACAAGGACAGGATGATATTTCGCCTGACAATTGGAAGGGGGGGTAGACTTTATAGCTATTTTAGGTTCTTGTCATTTTTCTTGTTATTTTTAATGAGGTGAAAAATTTAAATACTTCCATAAAGTTAGGTTCTTCATTACTGCAAAAGTGAAGTAGAGGGGGCCCCACAAAGAGGTTTTTGTCCCGGGCCCCAATTAAGCTAAGTCGGGCCCTGCATTCACTTATTCCGAATACAGTAAAACCTGTTTTTATGCGGTCCTTTTTTATGCGATTTTGTTTTTGTGCGATTAGTTTTGTGCGATTTTATTTTTGTGCGATTTTGTTTATGCGGTATATGAATCTTAGCGGCGTTAGCACCAGTTCAATGTTTCCTATCAATGTACATATACATGTTGTGGACGAACTCTGATTAAGTGGCCTCCTTGACAACGATGTATCTGGACTTGGCGATGCTCTGTTCATTTATTTTAAACAATCTCCTGACAAGGCAGAGTCAGTTACGTACATATTGTCGCTCGACGCGAGAACAGTACACGCTTCGTATTCAGAGTTTTATACACGATTCACGTGATTAAGGATTCATTTTATAGTCAGATTAAAGATAAATAAATTAGTTACTTTTGTTTCTATTTATATGTAGTTTTTATGATTTTTATTTTATTTTTAGACGTAAGTACTCCCTTAAAATGAATAATTAAAGCCAAAAGAAAGTAAAAAAACAGACAATTCCACTATTTAATGTATAATTTGAAAACTTCTCCAGGTATATGTACAATGAAGAATTAAATATTTTTACAATTTCTTTAGGTCTAATTTCATTATTTCATTCAATTGAAAGCATTCTCTCATCTATTTCATAAATCATTGATGTATTTTCTAAGTCCGACTTTTTTTACGCGATCCCTATCCACCGCATAAAAAAAATTTTTAGGTAGTATATCGTACAAACTTGTTTATTATATGTAAGAATTTATAAAATTTTCAAATTTTTTTTTGTGCGATTTCTTTCATGCGGTCCCTATCCACCGCACAAAAACAGGTTCTACTGTATATACCGAATTATACCCGAATTCACTGATGCATTCAATTTCTTCTTATTATCCCTCATTTTTTCCTTCTTTCCTTTATTAATTTCCTTTTACAGAATTATTTATAATAAAGGATGCCATTGTGATGCAAGAATTGTGTACAAACAATTTCTTCTACTAATTGACTATAGTTAAAGTCCTTTTTCCACCGTGATGTTTATAAACCTTCAAAATTAGATTTGCAAGAATTGTGAAGCAAAACTTATACCTTTAAAAATATAAGTTTCAACTGAAGAATTTACTGAGAGCGTAGTTTTAGCCGAACAGGTAATTAATATACATTTGGCAGTATCGTTCTGAAATTATTCTGAAAGCTCGTATTTAATTCGGATAAATTATTCATCTGGGCATCGGCTCTAATTTTCTATCTGAAAAAGTAGCATTTTTATATGAATTATAAAGCAAAATAATTTAGAAAAACAAAGATTTTTCATAGATTATTTCAAACTAAAATGTTTTTTTTTTTTGATTAAAAGTTAAAAAACTAAACAAAAAAGTTCAAATCTTTGTCTCAAAAATAATTTTTTACCTATTTAAAAATGTGTAGTGTTTGAACAAAATATGGCATACAAAACATCACATTAAAAATCTTTTATAACAAGAATTTATAAATTGAAATAAACTTGGTAATTGATTTAAGATTTTTTTTTTTTTTTTTTTTTTTGCCTAAACGAAAACTATTAGAATCTCATAATACCCTTTGAAATCAACTTACTTTTCGTATGGATAAATATTTTAAGGAAGAAAAAAACTTTAATACAATAAAGTCTATTTTTTATTTTCTTATTTAAATGTTTTTAAAAATTAAATTTATTATTACAAATTTAATCCGAAATTCCCTTGTGATTGTGATGAACTACTATTTATTTGCATTTACAAGGAAAAAAATACGAAAACGGATAAAAACTCTTAGCGCTACTGCATTTTAGAAAATAATGTATTTGTAAACGTTAAAATAAATAATTTCTTAAACATTTTGAGAAATCAAACTTATTATATTGAGTATTCTAAAAAGAACCTATTATAGAAAAGTGAGTGATTTAATTGTTGGTGAAAAAATTTTATAGTACTGTTTAAATATTTTGCAAATTTATGTAAAAAAGTTCTTAAAAAAGAAAATTATTTTAAATTTTTACGAAAACAATTGCAATTAAAAATCATTAAAAAATGTTTTAGCATTTTTCTGAATGAAATATGCTTTCTGTTTAAATTACTGATCTAAGAAATTGGACAAGAAAGTTGATTAGAAAAGTTTTTTTGATCAACTGCAATATATAATTTACTAAATCATTTTTAAGGTTTTAAAAAGTAATAACAAATAATTGTTTTCTTATAATTACCAAAAACATTGTTTTTAAAGTACATATACCATATCAACAATCAACATGACCTAAATAATCATATATTTAGGAATAAAGTTTTAAATATATCAATTTAAGTGAGCAAGTACCGTAAAATCAGGTTAATTCTAAAAATTCTTTTATGCATAAAATTATTTATAAAAATACTCATTCTCATTTTTATCACTGTCTGTAACATTTGAAAATGTCTAGGAAAGTCAAATGACAAAGAACGACAAATTGGAACTTGAGACAATCGGAATCTATAAAAATAAATAAATAAAAATTCCATTGATTAATTCAGTTAAAGCTGTTGTTCCAGTCCACGAACATAAAAATTTGACAATCACATTTAGACAGTGCAGCTATATTCTAAGTTCTATAACCACATTTTAAGAAATGGTTTCTGTAGAAAACATAATTGTCCAAAAAATGTATATTTTACTGTGCTCATTAGTAATATCAATTTCAAAGATGCTTCGTGTAACTATAAAATCAATTCCCTTTTTCTCCTGAAACTTGAAAATTCGACTTTTATTTTCTGACAGAAATGCAGTTTAACTCAAAAGTGCCAATTCACAGTTTAAAAAAGAAATCGAATTTTAAAAAATTTTAAAATAAAAATTTGTGAAAATATATTTTAATGAATCTTTCATACTTTAGATCCAAGATCCATTTTTTTTTCTAAAACTGTCACTCGTGAAAAAAAAAACTCAACATCAAAATGATTACCATTTTTACGAATTATTAATAAATAGTAAATAAACTCCAGCCCCAAAAGATAGTGTTTTTTAAAGGCATTAATTAAAGAATATATATATATATATATATTATATAGGGGGTTAACTTAATTAGATGAGAAAGTCTTAAATCATTAATTAACGCTTAGTAACTTCAGTTATCTTTCAATCTAAATTAATGGAAAAAATCATTAGGAAGCTTAAATACTTTTTCTAGTATTACATCTTTAAAAGAGAAATTCAAAAAATAAAATCTGATTAGATTTCCATAAATGAATAAACATCTAAGTTAGTGTTATAAAAATATAATTTGGGTAGTAAAGTTCTATGCATACGGGAAAATGCAGACGATTAAAAACTTCATTATGAAAAAAATTCAAAAAACATTTTAAAACGTTTGAAATTTATATAATTCTAAACAGAATTTTTTCCAAATTGTAAATTTCACACTTTAAGTCTATGTTTTGAAAGTCATTCTCTAAAAGTATTTTAATTTTTGGAATAATTAAAGATTCGCAGCTTAAACAACGGTGATCTTCTATTCTTTTAAATTTTCTATTCATACCATTGAATTTCTCCCTCGTGTTTTCATTAAAGTTTTCGAACGTGAATCGATAAAACGATAAGCTCTAAACTCGTTACTAGTAAGTGCTCACAGCTGCTAGCTGCTCCTGATCATTTTATTATACAGTTTTATGGGAGTATTAAAATATTAATAGGGTTTTTAAGTTTTGCTTACGCAGTGTAATACCAAATAGTTTAATTTTTACATATTCATTTAATAGAATCTAAATTATAATATAAGCTGCAAGTCATTGACTATCTAATTTAGACATAATTATACTCTCTCACACTTAATTAAAATCATAAGCAATTAAAGATCAAGAATGTAATTAAGTAATTTATTTTTCTCAGAGGCATAATTATAATCGATTAAACGCGTATGAACGTAAGAAATAACAGAATATGTAATGATATAGGGTATACTAATAGTAATACTAATATATATATATATATATATATATATATATATATATATATATATATATATATATATATATATATACATATATATTATATATATATACATATATATTATATATATACATATACATACATATATATACATATATATTTTATATATATATATATATATATATATATATATATATATATATATATACACTCATGTCCATAAATTAAGGATAATTCAGAATCACATGGAAATCAAACTCTAAAATTAAAATTTCATCTGTAGAATTATCACACACATCCTGAAGAAGAATATGCAAATTACAGGAAACCACTAAATGACGCTGGTAATACGTCACAATGACGAGAGTGTAAGAGAGGGGTATGTAAGGAATGGTGGCAAAGAAGTAAAATTGTTCACAAGCGCTTTAAAAGCCTTTCAGTGAAATAACCGCATAGTTATGGCACAAAGGAAGCATTTGGGTGAATTTTTACGTGGCAGAATCATCGGACGATTGGAATGTGGACGTACCCTGCTGGAAGTATCCGAATAACTTGGAATCGCCCAGAGTGTCATCTCCAGGCTTTGGCAACGATTCCAAGATGATGGTAATGTGAGTAGACGTTACAGGATAGGTCGCCCCCGAGTTACAACGCCAAATGAAGACCGGTATTTGGCAGTTACTGCCAAAAGAAACAGACGGAGCACAGCATCAGCCCTGTTTCGTCAGCTTTCTTTAGCTACCGGTACGACAGTTTCAAGGCAGACCGTGTACAGACGCTTTGGGCACATTGGTCTATATGCTCGTAGGCCTGTCAGATGTGTTCCACTTACTGCAACTCACTGTCGCCTGCGCTTAGCCCGGAGTAGAGAGCATGCATTGTGGACACCGCAACAGTGGTCTTGTGTGATTTTTCCGACGAGTCCAGGTTTAGTTTGCAGTCTGATTTTCGCCGAACTTTCATATGGAGAGCGCCAGGTACCCGTTACCACCAAGACAACACCATTGAGCGACGCCGTTACGGTGGTGCAGGATGGCTCGTTTGGGGAGGAATTATTCTTGGTTCCAGAACTGTGCCTTGAATTCCCAAATAGCCCTGAATTCCCAAAATAGAATCTCTCTACGCTTATTCTTTAACAAAGACATTTTATGAAAACGAAAGAGTTTTAATTCTTTTATTAATACAAAAGTATTATAATTTTTGTATTACATCCCCCCCAAAAAAAAATTTTGGTAAGCCAAAATAAAAATAATTTAGACTTTTTTTTCTTTTTTTTTTTTTTTTTGAATTTAAAAAATTTAGGTTGGTATGACTGTTCCTTTTCACTACCACAAATAACATTTTTTCAATTATCTGTAAAAAAAAAAAAAAACTATATACAATGACAATAATAAAAACATGATAATACACTTTATCTGTTTAGGCAACTAAACAGAAAGAAAAATGAAATATATTTTTATAACTAATCAACTAAAATTTTTAAAAAAAAAAAGTTTTTTTTTTTTCCACACAAAAATATACAAAATTTTTATGGAAACGACCTGGACAACAAGTGTCTTTAATCAGAATTTAAGATTCTGTATGGTTAATGGGGTTATTTACTTTATAAAATTCTGTATTCCCCGTTAAAATGGAGGAAAACAGAATTTCATGAAGCATCGTGATACTGAGAGATCCAGAGTGGATAAAACAAAAATAGTTTAGAAAATTTTTTCTCACTGTGTTGAGAAGAAAAAAAGTTCAAGTTACTTCGCCCTCACATTTAAATGATGCTGAGGTAAACATCTTTAACGCGATTCGGATCTCTCAAAAATATAGGGATCACTTCTTCCCTTGAAAAAGATATCTTTTGTTTTGGACACCTTTCATGATTTAATTTCAAAATTTGTGGGTTGTGATATTTCCTAAGCTTTGATACATGTACTACTTCAAAACTTTGTTTACTTAAACTTTTCTTTTTATTTATTCTATTTTTCCTGTTCTTTTTACTTTTGTTATTAACTTCTTGGTCATTCTTTCTTTTTCCTATTTTTCCTGTTCTTTTTATTTTTGTTATGTAATTAACTGCTTGGTCATTCTTTCTTTTTCCTATTTTTCCGTTCTTTTAATTTTTGTTACCCCTCACATTATTTTTTTTTCAAAATGTTTACTTTTATTGAAACATCTTAAACTTCTATTTTTTCAAAACGTTTACTTTTTTTTTTTTTTTTTTGAAACATCTGAAACTTTTATTTTTTTCACCATTTTTAACCTTAACATTTTTAGAATTCTGCTGTCTAATGTGCAAAGATAAGTTGTCATTGTTAGAATTAGCAGAGGTGATCAATCTCTTACCAAATTGAGTAACAACTGGCCCGACACAATCAATAAACAAACAAAACTTTTTGCAAGTTTGCAACCCTACTAAAGCATACAGTAACTCAGTATCAAGTATAAAAAACTTAGCTGAGTTAACAATTTCGCCTATCGTAATAAGGGTAAACTCACAAAATTTGTTAAGTGTGAAATGTCCTTTTGTTTGGGTAACATTTAATTTTTCACATTTTTAAAAGGAATATTTAGTTTTGACCAAGTCCAAAAAGAAAAAGCATTAAAAATTTCTTTTAGTTTTTTTTTTTTTTTTTTTTTTTTTTTTGTTTGTTTGTTTGAAAATCTGAAAAATTTTGAATTTTGTTTGCCGTCACAAATTTAATTGACGTTTGAAACACATTTATTTCCCTCAAAAACATTTTAAATGCATATAAATACTCTATTATATAATAATTTTTTTAAAAAAAATCGAGGCAAACATACGAAATGCAATTCAACCATTAAATCTTCTATTGATTAAATTTAATAATAAAAAGTTTAGAGCACTTTCATATCCAATATCAATTAAATATTTAATCATAAGAATGAGAGAGAAAAATATAAGAGAAAAATATATATATGTATCCTTTCCATTTGCCACATTTTTTTTTTCGGCCTTCATGACTTTTTTATGTTGAAGAGTAAAAAAATATAAAAAGAGACTTCTCTCTTTTTTCTTTCTTTTTTTTTTTTTTTCTTCACTCGCCAAATTTTCCGCCGACCTTCATGTGAAAGGAACTTTTAATAAAGAAGCAAAAAGCTTCTATCTAAATTTAATATAAATCGCGCACATTCACTTTTGTTTTCACAATTTGAGCACTACGGAATTGTAGGGTCATCGGTCATTTCCAGATTGGGCACTGTAGGGTCATCTCGATTAACACTATGGGGCACAAATCAAACGGTTTCAGAGAGGCATGTGACGAGCTCGAGCCAACGTCCGTCAGCATTCTCACAGCGATGAAGGTACGGGTACCGATCGAGTGGTGAAATAAATCCTTCCTTCATTCTTTTTTTCGACTCCGATGATCCGAAGAGGCAATTTTTTTTCCGACTCCGGTAGGTGATGGGATGAGGTTTTATCAACGTTGTAGTCAGCCAGAAAATAGATAACAATGGTTTCCTCAGCAAGTAACCATCCTGTCGTCTTGTAATAAAAGGGCTAAAATCCCTTTTATCAGTGTTATAGATAGCTTAAATAATGCAGTCGTAAGCCATCATACGTTCTAAAATGGTTTATTAACGGTAGGTTGGTATTGATAACAGTGCACATCCGCTCTCCACAAGGGAGAGGGTGGATAAGACTTCTGACAATTCTGGAACAGCTTATCAGGATCACAACATGATGGAAAGGACTTGCGAAAGACTTAGACTTAGACTAAAGTTCCCGCGAAGCGGACACTCCACTCCTTCAACTGTAGTAGTGCCCGTGGGCGCCTAGTGTAATGTCTCTTAAAAGAGATAACCACAGGGGAGCTGTGGATATCATGGATGGAGATCTGCTTGAAGGGGAGATCAGTGGAACTAGAGCTTGTCGGCTAGCAGAGATCTGAGTAGATTCATGAGGTCTTGATCTTTCAGTAGTTGCTGCATTTCTTTAAATATCAGCAACAATCTGGTGGCTTTGTCCGAGGCTTTTGTAGGCTTGGTGGGTCGTCCTCTGGATTTTCTTTTGGGTCTTGCACCGCAGCCCGAAAAACAGGCTGGGTGCTCACCTTGGCAGTTAACACACTTCGCAGGCTCACTTGTAGATTTGGTACAGGTGTATGTAAAGTGTGCGTTTGCACACTTCATGCAAGCAGGCTCAGTGGTGCAAGTCCTTCGTGTGTGTCCGAATTTCTGGCATCTGAAGCACTGTATTTCGTGGCGCCCGCCACGCAATCTCTCTATCTTTACAGGAGTATCAAAAAGTCTCTTGATAGTGAAGATGTCTCTGTGTTTTTCACAGTCTGGTAAGATGACTAGGTAGAGGGGGAGGAGCCTAAGTTCCTGGTCGCGCCTCTTCCTCAGTTGCTCTATTCTGATTGGCCGTTGCTCAAAAACTAAGAGTTCTTTTTCGAGATCTGTGATTTCGACTTCGGAACTAAGTCCTCGGATGAGGGCTTTCAAATTTCTACGGGTGGATTGTAGAATTTCAATCGGCTCTTTGCATTCAACTGGAGTCTCGACGTTTGCCGGGGCAGCAGTTGTAGTAGTATCAGATGGGGAGTCTTCCACTGTTGGTGTGGAGGCTATCTTTTTCTCCGGGCGAGGGGGCTCGCTGTCTGATTCTGGGTCTGTGCATTTTTGTGTCGCCGAGTTGACACTGCACTTCTTTCTTTTCTTCTTCTTTTTTGAAGCTTTTGTAGTAGTGGAGTCAGTCTCTGGGGTGGTGGTAGAGATTAGCTTTTCGATGTTATTTGTAGCTTCAACTAGGGTTGGCTCTTCTGGGATTAATGGGGTATCGGCTGAGGATGTTATCAGGCTATCTGTAGAGTTCTCAGCAGGTTCCATGCTGTCTTCTAGCTTTGAAGTATTTTCAGGCTCAGTAGGCTTTGAAACTGGGTCTGTAATAGGAGACGGAATATTTTTGGAGTCTCTAATATCCTTAATAATCAGCAATTCCTTGGCTAAGAACTTCGTTTTGTACAGTTTTCGAGGTAGTTTGTCGAATAAGACTTTCGTCGGCGACATTCTGCTATCTCGACATCAATGTTGATCGCAACTCTTTGTGAACGCTCGAACTCTATATCAAAGGACGAAGAGTTCATATCCAGAAAACGTTGGGCATATCTCTTCGTATCATCTTCAATCGCAGCGAGATTTAGATCAGGTTCGCGAGAGGGTCGGAAAGCCTTCCCTCCGCGTCCGAATCGTTGATTAGACATGGTAGTGCGGAGCTTGGTTATAAACAACCTTACTCGGCGGGATCCAATGCTCGAATGGGTGGACATGCGAAAACCATTGCTCTCGCATTTTATACTAACACATATTGGAGTAAATATTGGAGTCGTTGACATACTTGTATCCTTACGCATTAAGGGGTCACAGTACCCAAAAAATGACCAAACTATCGAATTTTTTTTTATTGCTTATAATAAAACTTCAAACTATTTCGAATGCACTGAATAAAACATCATCTCTCTATCTACATTTTTAAAAAAGTTATGAATGATTTTAGATAGTCCTAATACAGAAGCTTGCTTAGCAGACAGACTTTAAAGTGCCTTTTCTCATAGATGATAATTTTGTGTTTTAATCTTAGTTAAATCCCTAAGGAATTTTTTCTATTTAAGATAGAACTTTGAAGTAAACTTTTTTATCTTAAGTATAATACACTTATTTAAACTGTGCATGGAATAAGCATTTTAGGAGGTACTACAATTTTTACAGCATGTTATATGTACCTAACAGGAATTTTTAACCTTTTTTTTCTACTTTTTTACAAAATAATCTATAAAAAATATTCTAATTGATGTATCAACAAATGAATGCACAAAATTTTTAAGATGTATATTCTAAGCAAGAAAGAAAAAAAAATTTTTGAAAATATGTTAAAATAAAAAAGCCTTAGGGATTTAAAAATTGTGAATTTTTTCAACTTTTTTTAAAATTTTAAAAAAGTTAAACAATTTAATTATGTTTTGAAGATAAATTATTGATTATAAGTTAAATGAGCATGTAAAGCATCCACAAAATGAATGATTATACCTTTATTTAAAAAAATTATTGCAAAGGTACTGTGACCCCTTAAGGAAAATCATTTACTGCTTCCTTATATGGAAGTGAAAAGGGGGAGAGATTCTAAAAATAACTCAATCGTATGTTATTAGCCTTGAATTCCCAAAATAGAATCTCTCTACGCTTATTCTTTAACAAAGACATTTTATGAAAACGAAAGAGTTTTAATTCTTTTATTAATACAAAAGTATTATAATTTTTGTATTATATATATATATATATATATATATATATATATATATATATATAATTTCCTAACTTTCTCACAGAATAAAAAAAACGAACATAATTTTTGTAAATTGTTCAGTTCAGCCCGTCTTACACCCTAGAGTTTGTATTAAACCTCACGCATCTTTAAAATTCCTAAAAAAATAATTTTTTACAATGAAGCAAAATATCAGCCTAATAACAAGGTTTGAGCCAGCGATCCGCAAAAAAAAAAAAAAAAAAAAAAAAAAAAAAAAAAAAAATGTTACATGTTTACAGCCCTTTATTGAGACCAAAATTATTCAATTTGAAAACATATAAATAAGTTTTATGTAATATGTTTTCATGTACATTTGAAAGTTCGGTCTACAAATTATAATAGGCGTAAAATTTTTCTTTCTTTTAACTCATATATAACCGAACTTTTTGAGTTACGATCATTTTTAATCTCGACATTTCTCCAATTTCTTATACAGAGAGAATTGCATAAATAATAGAGATATATTTACCATCATAACGGTTCTTTTGCACTTTCTTTTTTTCTTATGTTTGCTCTGCAAATTTTCCTTTTTTAAATTCATTTTATCCAAACTTTTTGTGCTACGATCATTTTTTTATCTCGTCATTTCTTCAATTTCCCATGCAAATAGAATTGAATAGATAAGAAATAGATATTTACCGTCATAACGATTCTCTTGTACTTTCTTTCGTCTCCTTCGTTTGCTTTGTCAATGCTCCTTTTTTTAAGTTCATTTTTACCGAACTTTATGCGTTACGATCTTTTTGTCGCTCTTCATTTCCCGAATTTCCCATGGAGCATATACCTAAAAAATCAAAACCACAAAAACCAATCTTACAGGCTACTAAAAATTATCTACACAGCTGTATTTAACAAAAAAAAATCTCTAAAAAGAAGATTTTCTTAGAAAAAATATTGAGCAAATGATCCTTTTTTTTTTCCTTAGATAGGGGAATGTGGGATAAGACCAGGTAGCTAAGATTCGAAGGCTTGTTGGAGCTAAACTGTTCGACCTAAAAACTGTCAAATTCAATCAAGGTATTCACTGTTTAGTTCTATACAATACATCATTCCTAAAAAGTCATAGATGTACTACTTTTCTTATTAAACGTTTTTTTTTCTTCCTACAAGATGTCAACTCACCAGGTCTTTGCCGACTAGTGGGGTGAGACCGGGTACATCCGTTAACTCTATGGGAAATTTAGAAATACTAAAATGCAAATCAAGAAAACCTTTATATTTTTTATGAAATTTTTAGAAAGCTATTCATGTAATTTATATGTAATATATTTATCTTTTTCCTCTACTACACTGCAGTCTTCGTGGGCGCAGTATTTGCACACATCAAAAGAGGGGGATTGCTGGACCGGGTAGTACCCGGAACTACCCCACGAGCAGAGGCTATTGAAATGAAACAGAACAGTGCTACTTATCGGATTAAATCCTTGTTGTTTGTTAGGGTAAGTAAATTTACGCATAATAAGCTAGTTAGTTAACGTACAACGTTAATGACCAATAAATAAGGGAAACTTAAAAATTAGAAAGATTAAAATATAGAAGCTGAATTTAGATATAAATATAGAAGCTTGAGCTGAAGCTCAAAATTAGAAAGCTGAAATAGTAAAACAAACTTACCTACATTAATCACCAACACACGAATATGGTAGATTCTTCTTCTTGACTAGTGAATTGCAATTCAGAGTTTGTCCATTAAAAAACAGAAGTAGTTTCGACACAATCGAGGTACCTAATCTCAAACCGCTACCCGGACTTACTTCACTTTCCTCCATATTTTAAAACACTATTGCTTGATAAAAATTTTAAAGAATTATTTTAGATTCATATAATATATGAATGATTTAAGAATATATGAATGATTGAAGAGTAGATTACAATCAAATATGAAAGTTGTAATGAATCTGCATTGTATTCCATTCTACATTTTTCCTCGGAACAATTTTATTGGAAAATTTAAGCCATCAAAATTGTTGAAAGAGCTCAATCAAATCTTTCAGAAATGATTCTAATTATTCTAATTCTAATTTTGTGTACATTAATAATTATGGTAGAAATTTTAAACTTATTACCTTTAAGAATAATAACAATTTTAAAGTATTAAAAGATTCAACTATTTAATTATGAATTTTAAATTCAATAAATTTGATGTGAATTATATGCTTATTCACTTGAGAATAATTTTTTATAACTTTCGTTGAACAGTTGACCCGATTTTGAGTTTACGACTACCAAGGTTCAAATCCATAGTCCAGGAATTTTGATTTCAAACCAGAAGACAATGGAACTCCTGAATACGGAATATATTGGGAGAGAGTCCTTTGTGGAAGACTTTTTGATGCAACAAACTCTCATTTAGATTATATCGAGAGGAAAACCGCAAAAAACCTCCCTGGATTAGCCTGACGGCAAAGAAAATTCGTACTCACTTTTTATTTTATATCTTATAACCGTAGTTTAACAGCTGACCCAACTTTGTATTTACGACTACGAATGTTCAACTCCGTAATCTTGTAATTTAGAATCCAATCCAGAAGACAAGGGAACTCCTGGATCAAGTATTCGGGCAAATTAGCCTTCGTGGAGGACTTTTTGATTAAACTAACCCACATTTACGTTACATGGAGAGGAAAACCTCAAAAACCTCCCATGGTTAGCCTGACGGCAAAGGGACTCTAACCCATGATCCATCTACCACTGAGGATATTTTACGTATGGACTGCGGTAGGTGCCAGCCGGGAGCGGAATTCATATTAAACAGCCATGGCTGGTATTGGAACCCGGTTCACCTTCCAATATGGGAGGTGAGCACTCAATTCCCTGAGCTAATACGGCTCTATGCTTATTCACTTGAAAAAAATTTACAAATTAAGGATGTTTTTTCTGTTCCAAATAAAAAAATATAGGCAACTATTTGCGTAGTGTTTGTTGTAAATGCCATCATTTCTGAAAATTTTAATCTCAGCCTCTGAGTAATATTTGTATCGGAAATAATTCATCAAGTTTGTGTTTGACGAAAATATTACTCTAGTGGAACGATAAATATGTTTTCACTAATGGTATTTATGTATTCTTATCTCCTTTATATTATAGTCATTCCAAGTGTTATTTCAAGTGTTCGAAGAAGAATCGATTCATCGATTGTTTACATCGATCATCACTTTCTTAACATACATTTATATCCTTCTTAGAAAAAGAAACCAAAAATATTAGATTATACATATTGGAAGCAACAGAATAATATTTGAGTGTGAAAAAAATAAAAAATAAAAACATTTTTGACCCATCTCCATTATGGAAGACAGGATTAAAAACACAAAAATCTACTTCCTTTTGGGATAATTAGGTTTTCAAATAAAATAAAAGTTATAATTCTTAGTAAAAAAATGGTATGAAATAATTGTAGCCGTTTAATAAAATTTCACATCACAAGGCAATTGTAATCTGCTCTTTAAGTGTAGATTCTAGCGGAAAGGACGCTTAAATGTAACGTTCTTTACGGACGTAACGTTTATTACATTATTACACATTCCTAGTTTTATTTCAAGTATTTGAAGAAAAAAAAACTTTTTCACTTATTGTTTTCATCAATCATCGTTTTCTTAATATACACTACCCTACAATAATGGAGAGTAGAAAACTCAGAAACTTAAAATTTAAACTGTCAAAAACTCAAAGTGTACTCAAATACACTTCAAGTTTTCGACATTTTTTTTCAATCAATCAAGAAATACTTAAAGGATTACTTTATAACTTTAGAGATGTTTAGTTCATAGGATTTTTCATGTTTAGCAATAAAATTTAAAACCAAATGCACATGCGCAGTATAAGAGAACTACCTTAAATAGTTATTTCTAGCGCAATTTTTAACGAATTTTTTAAAATTTTAAATAAATAATTTTGCAATTAATTTTAAATTGCTCCAAAAATATTGCTTCCATATTGATTCCATTGAATATTTATAAAGTTATAACAAAAATACGTAAGGCAAAAAAAAAACTAGTTTTTAACAAAAATTTCTATATCTTCATAAATATTTACTCTAGGTTTAAGAAATTTTATAAGGTTATTTCAATTAACAACTAAAATGACAGGTTTATTGCTTTATTTTCTGTCATAGGGTGTTCAAAATTACTTGTTTTATTTCGTAATTTATTTTCGTTCTCCCTAGTCTCTGAAAGTTTTAAATCTTATTGCTAGTTACTAAAAATTGCATGAACTGAACGTCTCTAAAGTAATAAAATAATCTTTTAAGTATTTCGTAAGAACTTTAAAAGAATGTTAAAAACTCAAAGTGTCTCTTCCATTATTGTAGGGGAGTGTATATCTCTATCCTAGTCAGAACCACATGTAACAGAAGACTAGTGACGATAAACAAAGACACCGAAGCATAATAAAATACAAACAACTAGACTGGTTACGCCTGAAATCCAAATTATATCAGAGCATAGAAAATTTGAACTCTGATGATATATATAAATGACATACATTCCTTGTAAAACACGAAAGAACAGATTGCAAAAGATATTAAACTTGCCTGTCTATCCTGTAGGCAAAGGATGTGTAAGTCCCGTGGAAAGCACTGCTCCTGGTAATCACCAAAAATTATCGATCAAAGAAAAGAAATTGAAAACTCTGCATAGAAGTTACCAAAAAGAAATAAATGACATCAAGAGACAAAAATTTAAGATTAGATTTAAAAGTAACTTGGCAATATAAAAGAAAATGATAAGAGCTAAAATACAAGCAAATAAGGAATTTATCCAAAGAATAACTACTGACGAGGCGTTCACGCCACTCTAGCTACTGGCAAAGGTAGAGGACCTGAGGCCAAGGCCCAGGCCAAACATGGTGAATACTGAGCCGGATGGATCGGCCACAGAAAACCTGGGAGACTCAATCAAAAACATAATGAAACATCATTTTCCGAATATGGAAGAGACGATAAGTGAAATGAGTCAAGCGGGAATTGTGAACTCTGCGTTCACGGTACACGAGGTAGAAAGCATAATCAGATGATTGAAACCAGGTAACGCTCCGAACCTTGATGGCCTCCCAAATGAAATCTTTACGGAGTTATTTTATATAAACAACATACGGTTCTTGAATATTTTAAACAAATGCTTATCATTGGGCTCATTCCCAAGTATATGGAAGATAGCCTGATTCACAAATGAAACCAAGATCTAACAAGACCTGAATCATACAGACCAATCTCCCTCCTCCCAAGAAGAGCAAGGTTTGGAGCAAGGAAAAATATTAAGTAAGAGACTAAGTTATTATTTAGAAACAAACAATCTACTCCATGATCTACTCTTACAATCTGAACAATCTACTCTTTAGAGCTTATAGGAATTTGTATTACAAGTCAAATCAGAAAATAAAACACACAATCTGGACATTAAAAATGAGAGATAATAATGAGAGATGGGACACTTTGAAGAAGAGCTAAATGATGAATGAAATGGATAATCTAATATATAAGACTTCCTTAACAAAAGATACGCTATCCATACTGATAACAATGGAAATGTGAAAGTCAAGTTAATGTGGGAGTGCCACAGAGCTCTTCGCTTTGGCCGATACTTTGGATAATTTTAATTAATACTGTTTTTATTCATTTTAAACAATCGGATTTTAAAGATTTTGATGATTTTAACCTAATTGATGTTCATTTTATCGCCTTCACCGACGACTTGTTTTTACTCATTAAACACTCAATTCTTATTTGTCCACCCACATTTCAAATCTGATCTCCGCCTCGACCGAGAGATACAAGCTGACCTTGAGAAGCTGGAAAAACAATGATGATCACTTTCCCAAAAAATAACAAATAGATAGCACAGTGATAATACCAATATAAAAAATTTCAAAGGCCTAAAACATCTTAGAGTCACTCTCGACCAGGACTTAAATTGGACAGCGCATTTAAAGGAGGTTAAGGAATTGCAAAGCAAATTCAATCAAAATATTAAAAGGGCGCCCAGGGCAACATGGATTCTAAAATCTTACGAAAATATAAGACCAGGCCAGCAAAAGGATCATTCTTTACGTCGCCAGTCTCTGGTACACCAATACTTCCAGGATGAATGAAAAGTTAAAATCGATCCCAATAATTTCACTCTCCGCATTGCAAGTATTGCATCCCAATAACAAAACTAAATGTTACAGAAGATATAATTTGTACTCTCTCGAGAGAATATTAAATGAAATTGGGTCAAAGCCCATAAAGGAAAGGAGGGCAATGAGGAATCGGATTTCGCTGCCAGAGCGGCCCTACAAACTCAGCTAGATAGACCATGAGGTTCCGAGTTCTAAGTCCAGAGTCAAATCGATGGTAAAATAAATCACAATGGCACAGTGGAGACGAGACTGGATCTCCATTGAAATGGGATGTCAAATATTTAAATTCTTTTAAGATTCTTCACTCAAAAAGACTTCAAATCAACTTATATCTAAATAAATTTTCAACTGGCCATGGGGTGTTTTGAGAACATCAACATGAATTTTTCAAAACAACATCTGTATATCAATACTATGGAATGCATCGAAATATCGATCACTTAATTAAAAAATAATATACATTTCCAAACACTCCATGCAATCAAATTTAATAATCTAGGCAATCAACATCGATGATATTCAATTTTGACCAGCAGAGAAATAATAAAAATAATAATAAAAATTAGTTTAGAAAATATGTTGGCCTCAAACTCTTTACAAGACTCTATATATCACAATATTCACTAAACTTACCAAATTGGCAATTATTTCTGCTGTGCTATTGGTAACCTCTTAAATTTTCTTTGTTAATATTTTAAACATGTTCTTCTAGGGCCATTTTAATTAATGATATTTCATCCGACTGAGCTTTACCTGTTCTTCATTATCTATTGTTCGTACACATTTTAGCTTGTTTGTTTATTCCTTTTAACTACTTCATTTTAATTAATTTAATTTCATCAATTATTGAAATTTTATCACTCTTCGTTTTAAAATAATGTTTTTATCAATCTTACCATTTTATTATTATTTTTTTTATCGCAATTTAGCACTTAAAACTATCTCTTTTATTGAATTCTACACTGGTTACGTTTGTCATATTTTAACGTTTTTAACTTTAATATTTTATCTTAGTAATCTTTGACTTACTAAATTTGACTCAATTGGTTTTAAGTCTTTAAATCCATTTACACCCGTATTACTTTGACTTTTTAATTCTGCTTAAAGTTGATTTTTAAATTCTAATTTAATTTCTAAATTAATTTTATTTTGGTTTTGATTTATCTTAACGATTTTTACTCGACTTTAATAGTTTTTATCTATGTTTGTTTTAACTTACCTAATTATAACAAATTTGGTTTTAAGACCTTACGGTCTTATTTTTACACCATTTACACCCTTTTACTAAACTTTTCATTCTAAATTATTAATGATTTTCTGATTATCATCATATGGTTCCTTATCTCTGATGCATTATTTAAATTTCTTGATCTTTTGATAATTTTGAGTTACTGATTTTACAGATTTTAATGTCAATTATTTTAACTTATATTTATATTGATTTTTCTGATTATTAGCCTGGTTAGAGTTTGATGAATTTGACTTTTTAATACTTATCTCGCTCGATTTTGGTTCTGATCACATTGCCGCAGTTGATTTATATTTGATGTTTACTTGTTCTTATTCATTATCGGTCTGAACTATGAAAGTCTATCGGTCTGTCAGACTAAGGTGAATATTAAATTTCGATGCTCTGAGATTTATTGGAACAGAGGTGCATTAATCTATTTAAAACTTTTGATACTATGTAAAGTCAACCATATAAAGATTAAATCGCCCAACATGTATGTCAAAGGTGTTGCTATGCTTGAATAATGTTTTATGTAAATTTTGAATTTCTTTTAATAAATTCCACGGCGAAGTTCCGCTTGAGTTTTCTGCCGGTAATTGCCGGTGCGAACCTGTGTTTTCCTTTCTGGGGGAATCCGTCGTGCCGACGAGTTTCCTTTTCCGACTGCTTTTCGACAAGCTATGGAGATAAAATTTCAATTGAAATGCTGTGTCAGGTGACATTATAAGTTTCAATGGTTTCCTGACTGCTACAAGCAGAATTTGTCGTAGTATGATGGTTAAGTAGAATTAATAATCAACAAAATCACGATAACTTTTCGGAGACTTACACAACAACTTGAATAGGATCAGTGCCTAATGCTAATATAAAATACAAATGTTTTCTAAATAGTCATAACAATATATTCGCCATTTTATTGCCAATTGAAATTTCAACGACGTAGCAGAGGGGGCAAAACTTTTTAAAAAGTGTATCAAATTTTGTTCGTATTTTTAATTGCTATTCAATGGCAACAATTCGTTTACATACTCAGGGATAAAACGTTAGCCTCTCTTTGAAGTGTCACTGGTTCGAATCCAAGAGGTGGATGGTTCATACGAATTCTGCTCCCACAGTGCTGTCGTAAAATTTTCTCAGTGAAGTAAAATATCTTTAGAATCATGAGCTATCCTCTTGCCGCCGGGCTGACTGAGAGATGTTTTCGTGGTTTTCTCCTCTATGTGACCTAAATCCGTGTTAGGTCTATTAAAAAAATCACCAAGAAACCTAGTTAGTCCTTATGCTTGATCTCGGAGTTTCTTTGTCTTCTAGGTTATACTAAAAAATTAAAAAGGTACTGAGTTGAACATTGATGTTCGTAAACTCAAAATTGAGTCGGTTGTTAAACGAAAGTTATAAAATAAAATTGGTGGAGTGAGGTAAAAAGGCTACCAATAATTTGGAAGCTCCGAAATGTTTTAACAGAAAAACTTGATAGTTGATCTTTTGTTTTTCTGTCATTCGGAAATGTAGTTTTTAAATTTATTTTTTAACATTTTGCTTTGAAAATCCACTAATTCCGTTCCTAAATTATTGATACCTAATCACAAAAGCTTGGTTATCTCTAGGTCTATCTTATTTCAAATTGCTTTTAATGTGTATACAAAATAAAGTACTTGAAATGTATTTCGCAAGCTTTTAAATTGATGAAATCTCTCTCGAAAATCTTGTTTCATCTCCTTGTTTTAACACGGGTTTTTCTCTTATACGTTTTGAAATAAAATGGTATTCGATATTATGATTTAAAAACATTATTGGTGTTCAAAAAATATTCTGAAATGTTAAATCTAAAACTATTCCTTTACAATTATATATGTACTACAAATATCTTTTGGCCCAATTTAAAATTTTAAGTTTAAATTCACCTTTTGGTATTTACACTGTCCAAAAATGCTTAAACTGTAACCGTCACTTATATTAATTTATGACGCACCATTTCCAATCCATTAGTTTGGGAGAATGGCTGTTAACGTGGTGGTATAGGTAAACGTGGAACTTTAGTTAGGTTAGCACTGATTAGAGATTTAAAAAAACTTCGGTTTTATATTTTCATTATCTTTGAGTTCTCATGTCTTTATTGCTCACGTAGGGTCCAGCCAATAGCAACATAACTTACAGCTTTTGTTGCTCTCCACGATGCTATAACGAAACTCTATACTTGCCGCCGATTATCCGAACCCTTATTATCCGAACGTCCAATTACCCGAACTATGTCCGAAATCTTTTTTTTTTTTTTTTTTTTTTTTTTTTTTAAAGTTTAGAATACTTTTTAACTGAGCAACAATTCTTCTAAATTTAGAAGAATAAATAATATCCACTACATCTGACGATCATATTTAATTTACAACCTTTCTTAGCAGTTTTCTTATAGTAGCCATTCATACATGTATTGTTATACAGTTAAACCTAAATACCCCTTTAGCCCTCTACAGCCAGGGGTGAAAGCGAAACGGAAAAGAGGAAAGGCTGGTAGTAAATCCTTTTCAGTTATTGCTTGTTTTTGGGAGGAGTTTACTTATTCTTTTTTTAATCTATTCAGAAATAACTACTTTATCTCGGAAAAGAAGAAGTTTTATATATATGCTAAAATTATAAAAGAAATCCTGATAGTTACAGATATTTTATTTTTATTCGAAAAAATGCTGGAATGAAAGGACTTACGTACCAGTTTTTTCTCTTTTCCGTCTTGCAAAATAAGGGCTTTCACCCATGTCTACAGCCGAAAATTATATTCCTAGAATGCGAGCTTCATTTCGACAGTCTACAATGGCTATGATGCGGAAGAAGTATATGAATAGATAAGTGCTGAAGTTCTAGGCATTGGGGGATGAGTAATTGTCACTTATGGTTAATGATTAGTAATTACAGTGCTTGGAATCTTAAATCTTTGAATAAAATTCTTAAAAGAAAAACAAACGAAACTGAAGTGTTGACATTTCCCCCTTAATAGAGAGTTGCCCAGCAGGTGGCGCAGCGCCACCACTACTGTGTCTGCTTATAAATGTAAGAGAGATTTGTTTTAATATGAAACGATTAGGAAGCAGCAATGTACTCGGCTGCTGAAGTAGTTTGTTTTCTTTTTATTTCTTAAATAAATTTATTATTTTATTGTTTAAATCATTCTTAACTTGACTCATCGCCACATCGAAGAGCAAACAGCGATAGAAAGTAAAAGAAGACAACAGAAGTTTCTGAACCAGTAGATCTTCCGGATGAAAAGACGCCAGGTTATACAGTAGAAGAAATAGAAGACTGGTGTCGAGACACTAAAAACGACCCAGGATTTCAAATTTTAAATGTTGCTGAAATTTTAAATGAAAATTGAAACTCCACAGACGAAGAGAAAGCAGTAGGTGATCAAAGTCAAGATAGTGGACCTTCTCATATAGAAGCATGCAATTCATTAGATATTGCAATGAATGAACGTCAAAATGATGTTGATCCGGATCAGTTGATTTATTTTAAAAGAATGAGGGATATGGTTGCTCAAAAAAGAGCATCTTCCTTGAAACAAAAGTCTTTGAACAAAGAAATATGAAAAAATAATTCAAAATGAAGAAAAAAATTTAAAAATATAATCAATAAATAAAAAATATTCAAAAATTGAAAAAAAAAATTAAACACGCCAGAGCTATTTTAGATAGTACTGCCAGTCCTAAGCCTAGAAAAAGTGTTAAGGGAAGTCAGTGCATAAATAATAATCCTTTAAAGTAGATTTTAAACAACTTTCCAATTATCCGAACCACGCTCGATCCAGAGCAGTTCGGATAATCGGCTCTGCTGTATATATATATATATATATATATATATATATATATATATATATATATATATATATATATATATATATATATATATATATATATATATATATAACATAGACAAAAAGAATAAAAAGAAAAAAGGGAAAAATGAAAAAAATTAAGAAAATGAATTAAAAAGGGTTATTTATTTTGCATAAGCTTCAAGTATATAGAACTCATTAAATAAGTAAAAATATAGAGAAAACATGGAAAATAATAAAGATTAATGAAAAGAAAAGAAGAAAATTTATGAAAATAAAATATAATAATTTTAAAAAATATCTAAAAAAAGTTTTACATTTTTTGAAAAAATTAAAAAAACATGTATATATTAAAAAGTCTGAAAACAAAATAATAAAAAAATATATAATCTCTTCATCAGCTCACATGATTATATCTGCAAAATTCCAATATCTTCTAATATTCTTTCTTTCTAATATTGTATCAATATAGCGAAAGCAAAATATATCAATACATTAGTGTGAGGAGTACTCAAGAAAAATGAAACAAAAATAGAAAGCATTAACTTAAAAAATATATTAAACAAAAAACAGAAAATGAAATGCTAAGAAAAAAAGGAACAAAACAAAGAACGAAATCTTTTAAGCGAGTAGCGAATTCAAATGAACTTACACGTAACGGAATTTTTCCGAGAATGATTTAAAATATTTTCGTAATAAGATTGCCAGATTACAAAATATGAAAACAGGGGCGCCAATGGAGATGGAAACAAAAATACTGGAATTTTTATGACGCGTTCTTACTACAGTACTGAAACGCGTTCGATTTGTTAGTTACCAAGGAATGGCCCGAAAATGGATATGTGCAAAGCAATAATATTATACTGGAAAATTTAAAGTTTTTAATTAATATTTTTGATATTTGATTATACAATTTTAATGATTTTAGAAAATTAACATTTATTTTAAAAAGAGAGAGAGAGAAACATGATTTGCCTGTTTTGCCTAAATTTTTAGGCACGGATTTGCACTTGTGAAAATGTAAATTAACAAAAAAGTTTTTAGTAAATTTGCTAATAATAACATACAATTAACTCAATGATTTTATACATAACTTAATTACTTTACTTGGGTATCCATTTTCTTTAAATCAAATTTTGAAAGAGTTTATTTAATTGTTTTGGGGATAAATGTACATGACTGCATATTCTTCTAATTCATTTGATTAAAAATGGTACTTAAATAAATATTTTTAGAAACATTAGAATTCCGAGTAATAAGTTCATTTATATTAAAATTAAAATCAATTCTTTTATCGTATAAATCAACAAAGCAGATATTTTCTTCTTTTATAATACCCAAATCCAAAAAATTTAAATTAATATTATCATCATGATTACGAAGCAGAATTAATTCATCGAGATAAATATCATTTAATAAAATAGTATAATCTTGAAAATTAAAAGTTATTAAATCCTTAATAAATCAAAAAACAAATTTAATATTAAGATTATAATTTTTTTCATAATAGTGTAAAAATAAGTTAGCTAAAAAAGATGAAAAATTGGATCCTTGTGATATTCCATCAATTTGAATAAAAATATGCTTTCCATTATAAAAATAATTATTTAAAAAAAAAATAATTAGAATTTCCCAAAATCATAATCGCAAATAATATTTTAAAAATCATAACAACAACTCAATAGAACATCTTTTAGTTTAGAAAGGAGGATGCTATTGAAAAGATCCTGGAAATCAAAAGTCGCAATAGAGTTAATTTCATTCTGTTTCATGAATTCTAAAATCGGTTGATTATTATTGATAATTCAAGAAAATCCTTCTTTAATAATATTGTTAATAATTTTATTTAAGTAGTTAGAGAAGATGGGGTCAAGTATAGTTAGGTAAATATTAGATCCACTTGTGATTGTTCTAAATTTTATAGAAATTTTATGAAATTTTGAACTGATAATTAAGTAAGAAAATGGTATATTGCTAATTTCAATTTTTAACCTCATATATAAAGCTAAAATTATTTGTTTTCAACAGTAAGGAAAATTCAAATAACAATAACAATTCAAAGAAAAATATTTTTAAATTGATCGATCAATTTAGCAACTAAAACAAATTTGTAAATATCCCCATAGACAATGCTAACAATAATTATGCAATTTTCGATAAAAGAAAAATTAAAATAATAAATAAAATATATATATATTGAACTTTTAAATAAGGAGTTGAAAAATAGTAAAAATTTTTATTAATTTAAATAATGTTATCATTAAAAAAATTTATCTTTGCATCAGAGGTTAAAATTAAAATTAGCAATATACCATTTCTTTATTTAATTATTAGTCCAAAATTTCATACAATTCCTATAAAATTTAAAACAATCACATGTGGATCCAATACTTACCTAACTATGCCTGGCACCATTTTCCCTAACTACTTAAATAAAATTATTAACAATATTATTGAAGAAGGTTTTTCTTGGATTGGATTATCACTAATAATCAACCGATTTTAGATTTCAGTAAACAAAATGAAATTAATAATATTGTGACTTTTGATTACCAGGATCTTTTTAATAGCATTCCTCTTTCTAAACTAAACGATTTTCTTTTCAGTTATTGCTATAATTTTAAAAATATTCTTAATTGAAATTTTAATTTTAGGAAATTCTAATTAAGGTTTTTTTTTAATAATTATCTTTACAATGGAAAACATATTTTTATTCAAATTGATGGAATACCACGAGGATCTAATTTTTAATCTCTCTTAGATAACTTATTTTTACACTATTCTAAAAAAAATTATGCTCTTAATATTAAATTTGTTTTTAGATTTATTGATGGTTTAATTATCGTAAATTTTCAAGATTATACGATGTTGTTAAATAATATTAATCCCGAGGAATTAATCGTGCTTCGTAATTATGATGATAATATTAATTTTAATTTTTTGGATTTGGGTGCTAAAAAAGAAGAAAATGTCTGCTTTGTAGATTTATACAGTAAAAGATATGATTTTAATTTTAAAATAAATAAACTAATTACTTGGAATTCTAATGTTTCTAAAAACATCTATTAAAATACCATGTTAAATCAAATGAATTGAATTAAAAGAATGTGTAGTTTTGTTTATTTAACCAAAATGCAAATAGACAAACTTATTCACAATTTGATTAAAAAAAACAATGAATACCCAAGTAAAGTAATTAAGTTCGATACAAAATCATTCAGTTAATTGTATGTTAATTATTAGTAAATTTACTAAAACTTCTTTGTTAATTTATATTTTACCTTTCTCTATTGTATAACAAATTGCTCTGTAAATTTTTTATATAAACTTTAAATTATGCAATATAATATTATTGCCTTGCGCACTTCCATTTTCGGGCCAACCCTTGATAGCAAACGAATCAAACGCGCTTCAGTACTGCAGTAAGAACGTACCGTAAAAAAATTCCTATATTTACGCTTCAATATCCATCTGCGCTTCTGTTTTCATGTTTTGCAATCTGACAATCTTATTACGAAAATAGTTTAAATCATTCTTGAAAGATTTCGGAACATGCAAGCTCATTTGAATTCGCTACTTGCTTTATAGATCTAGTTTTATGTTTTATTTTCTGTTTTTTGTTTGATACAATATTTACTTAATGTGGTCTATTTTCGTTTCGATTTTTGAGTTCTCCTAACACTATTTTATTGATATATTTTGCTTTCGCTATTTTGATACAATGTTAGAAAGCACTCTTTTTTGCGAATATAATTGTGTGAGCTGATGAAAAGATTATATCTCTCCATTATTTTGTATTCCCTCTTTTTAATATATATTAATATATATTAATATATTTAATTTTTTAATATTTTTAAAATATATTATTTTATTTCCATAAATTTTCTTTTTCTCTTTTTATTAATCTTTATTATTTTCAATGTTTTCTCTCATGTTTACTTATTTTATGAGTTCTATATACTTGCAACTTAAGCTGCATTATTATATTATTATATATAGACTAGTATAACAATCTTTTGTGAAGAACTGCATGCTTTATATGCATACTGCCCAAAAAATGACGTCAAAGCGTTACTAGGGGATACAAATGCAAAAATTGGCAAGGTAAAGGAATTTAGATCAATAATTGGCAAATTCAGTCTCCATGACACTTCAAACGACCATGGAAAGCGACTTATTGACTTTGCTGCAGATCATAATATGATCATACCAAGCACGATTTTCCAGCATAAGAAGATACATAAAATGACCTGGTGATCTCCTGCTGGGATCACATTCAATCAAATAGACCATTTTTTGATTGATTCCGGGCATAAATCGAATATAGAGAACGTAAGAACCTACCGAGGTGCCAACTTCTTAAAAATAGTAAAACTACGAGCTAGAATCTCCAACATTCGAAAGATTCGAAGAAAATGTTTGGAAAGGTTTGACTGTAAATAACTAAAAGATGAGGCAATTAAGCTCAAATTCCAGAATCAAATTGACAGTAACCTTAAAGAATCTAAGGATAATCATAGGGTGGAAGATAGCATAAACGCTAAATGGAACTCTTTGAAGGAAACAATCGTTAAGACAGGTAACGAAGTTGTTGGAAAAGTTAAGAAAACTAAAAGGAAAGATTGGTTTGATAGTGAATGCTACATGGCAACAGAAAAAAAGAATGAAGCATATAAAAAGATGCTGAATAAGGGACATTCTAGAAATGCTGAGATCAATTACAACGAGGCAAGTAAGGAGGAGAAGAGAATTCATAAAACAAAGAAGAAGGCATTTCTCAAGGATCTTTTAAAAAATGTTGAACATTTAAGGGGATCTAATGAAAGTAGAGCTTTCTTTCGGGAAATAAACCAAGGACGAAAGGAATTCAAACCCAGAACTACCTCATGCCGTGACAAGAATGGAGCAATCTTGACTAACAATTTGCAAGTATTGGAGAGCTGGAATGAGCATTTTTATGAACTACTGAATGGAGTTAGCGATGAACATGAACCACCTACAGAAGACATTGGAATTTATAACCAACATATTGTGGAACCACCAACATTATAAGAAGTCGATGACGGAATAAAAAAGCTAAAGGACAATAAAGCACCAGGCCCCGATGAAATCCCATCAGAATTTCTAAAAAATGGGGGAACAAGTGTCACGAAGAAAAACATATGATCTGGTACGAGTTATATGGGAGCAAGAATTAATCCCTAAAGAGTGGAAAACCAGCATGACCTGTGTGATACATAAGAAAGGAGATATACTGGATTGCTCAAACTACAGAGGAATTAGCTTGCTCTGTTCAAGTTATAAAGTATTTTCTAACATCCTTTTCAAAAGACTCTCCCCACTTGTCGAGAATATAATTGGAGATTATCAGACCGGATTCAGGAAGGGGCGATCCACCTCAGAGCAAATTTTTGACATCCGGCAAATTTTGGAGAAGACATTAGAATTTGGTATTGGCACGCACCATCTGTTTATCGATTTTAAAACAGCCTACGAAAGTGTCAGCCGAAGAACTCTAATATCAGCCTTAAGAGAATTTAATATACCGGAGAAACTAGTGAAGCTGTTCAGCTTGACACTAAGGGAAACCAAAATCATGGTCAAGATACAGAATAGTCTTTCCCATCCAATAGAAATTAAAAATGGTGTGCGACAGGGAGATGCCTTGGCATGTCTCCTCTTTAATCAAGCATTAGAAAAAATAGTAAGGGACTCAAACATCAACACCCGAGGAAATATATTCAACAAATCAGTTCAAATATTTGCTTTTGCTGATGATTTAGATATTATCGCTAGAACGCAGACAGCACTAACACAATCCTTTTTATGTCTGGAGAAGGAAGCCATTAAGATGGGATTAAGAATCAATGAAAATAAAACTAAATATATGCCTTGCTTAAAAGCTGGCTATGAAGAAACACAGTTTGAAATTGGAGCATACAAATTCGAAGCCGTTGATAGCTGTACCTATTTGGGGCCTAAGATTAACAACAAAAACGACGCTACACAAGAAATACATACGAGAATCACGATGGCCAATAAGTGTTTTTATGGTCTAAGAAAATATCTTAAGTCAAGCCTAGTAGAAAGAAAAGCAAAAGTGTTAGTCTATAAATGTCTTATACGATCAGTGCTTACATACGCATGTGAGACCTGGACAATGACCCGTGGAGATGAGAATATGATAGCTAGATTTGAGAGAAAAATACTGCGAAGCATTTTTGGTGGAATAAGTAAAAACGGTACCTGGTTTAGAAGATCAAACACGGAACTTTACAAAGCATATAAAGAACCTGATGTCATTAAATTTATCAAAATTCAAAGAATTAAATGGGCAGGCCACATTATAAGAATGGAGGATAGCAGGATAACCAAAAAAGTTTTCAGTGCCAGGCCAACAGGTACAAGAAAAAGAAGACGGCCAAACCTAAGATTTTTAGACTGCATTGAAAAGGACCTACAAGTTTTAAAGATAATAAACTGGAGAACCTTGGCTAAGGGAAGAATGTCTTGTCATAGGCTTGTTGAGAAGGCCAAGGCCAATCCTGGGCTGTCGAGCCAATGAGAAGAAGAAGTATAACAATCATGAATTTTTTTCAGAATTTTTGTACACCATCTTCATTCGACGCAAAAACTTTAAAATGTTAAAACTAAGAATTTTTCTAAATTTTTCCAATTTTCAAAATTTTTATGATAAGAACAACTTATTTCCCAAAAGTTGTATATTAAATAAAATGTCGCTAATTTTTTTCCGTTATCACATTTTCCTTTCCTTCAATATTCTTGAATATTGACATTTTTACTATATTTTTCCGTATTATAGCGATTCGTTACAGATTTACATTCAAAATAAAAACAAAAGCCCCAAAAGAAAAACAACAAGGCATTTTAAGAAATACTGTAAGCATGGATTTTTAAGCTAGCAATTGATTTGTCTTTTTCTTAATAGATAAATAGATGGCGTACACGTAAATAGTGCGCCTTCCGTTTCTGCAATGGACCACTCATGTCATCAGCTGCCGCGTAATTTAGTGATTTACCATCCTGCCAGACGCACGTCAAGTGAATAGAGTAATTATGTCATATATGTTATGCACAAAGTTTGCTGTCAAACTCAAAGGGATTTTGCATAGAACTTCATTTCTAGTTTTATAACAGAAAAAATTGCTGAAAGAAGCAGAGTATTTTAAAATCGTACAATTGCACAAAAGAAATATCCACGTTTATGATTAAGATTGACACAGAAGCGAAATAATTTTTGCTGCGGGCATTTATCACGAACATTGCAGCTGTGAAAAAGCAAGAAAAGTTTATCCTAAAAGCTAAGTTTATTTATAACCAGCAAACTGTATTACAAATGGGTATGGGTTCCTTTATTTTAGGAATTACTGATCTGTTAATTGAAAAAAAAATGGAAAGACAAAACAAATCTAGCATTAGCCGAAGCCCAATTTTCCAAATTTCAAGAAAACTTTAGCAGAAAAAAAAAAACAAGGAAATGAATTCTCAAAATTCCGAATTCGATGTCAAAGAAATACCTGAAATCTCAAGTTCTCCACCGCTTTTAATCTCAGTGACCCCCTGACTAGAATTAAGCATTGGACATTTTTAGAACACGTTCAAGAATTCTCATAAATATCCATCAAATTCGATAACATTAAGCCCTGGGAAGCTTTAGAATGTAAAATAGCTTATTAAGGTTAACCAAGTCCTTTGAGTTTACATAAGTAGCTTAGATCCAAATAATTGTAATCAGACCAAATTAATGTAATCAGTTGCTTTTATTTTTAAAGTATATACTGCAATATTTTTTTTTCCAATGGCAGGCACTGAACTTCATGCGTTTCGCCTTAGAAGATACCAGAGTTGTTACTCATTTCGCGTTACCCAGTGGGCACCTGTAAACCAGAGTAACGGAGGCGAGCAGCATTGCCCACGCCACACTACCACAAACCCGTTCATAGGGTGGGCCTCAATCACTCACACAGAAGAAAGGACAAAGAACACAGAGAGAAAGAAACATCCATGCCCGGAGCGGGATTCGAACCCGCAGCCATTGGCTTCGCAGTCAGGCGCGCTAACCACTCGGCCACCTGGCCGGCTATATACTGCAATATGATTTTTTATTAAAAATAACTTAGTCATCAATGTTACTTCTATTGCGCACTCTCTAGTTTTAATTCAGTTGTTTTCTTCTGTTGTTATTTTCTTCTCTTTAGTTTTTTCTCTGCATTTTTATAAGCTTCACAATAACATTATTAATTTTAAAAAAGTTAAAATAAAACCTCCACTATTCCCTACTGGGGAGAAAGAAATATGAACCAGAAAAAATTTTGAAACAATTCATGATTATTATTTTAGTAAATGCGTAACTTCGCGAGGTACTTGATTCTCTTTTGACAATTTTTAAAATTTGGTAAATTTTTAAACTATTGGTATTTTTTATACATTTTTAAAATTTTACTGCAATTGCAAGGAGTGAAAATATTGTGACAAAATTCTGAAAAAAGTCACTTGCAATATTTCATGCAATACAAAACTTTCGAGAGGTGAGAAATTTATCAGACCAATTATAAAAATTGCAAAATTTTACGAAAATTCACTGTTTTTTGAAAATTTTTACACTGTCTAAAAACAACGTTACTGAACAAGTAGGACAAATTGCAACAAGAATTCACAAACAGCCTTATTTCCAGTACGAAATTAAGATGTGAGGCCAATATATCTGTACCAGGGGCCAAACCGTCTAATAAACCATTATTTATTTTTTTTTTTAATTTAATTCTGTAACCATTCTTTGATACCATCTGACAATATGTGTTACGCGCGATCATGCGTATGTATTATATTATAACTGTTTAATGGTTATTATTTCAAACCAAATGAACCCAGTTCAGAAGTTCTGGAGATAATCGACCCAATATACGAATTCTCTTAATTTTGAACGCCAGCGTACATAGTTTGTAGCACAGCATCCCAGGATAGAGCAGGGCTTTCCTTTGAGGAAATATTAAAGAAACCCTCTGGGGGTAACAATGGTTCTTCAAGTCTTAGGTCTATTTTAACCTACAAGGTTCCAAAGTCTCTCTTAGTTATGTCCAGCGACTAATATAGTCTATGACTATATTAGTCCCTAGGACTTTATATCTATGGCTACGTCAATCAATCGCAACTTGGGTCATCCTCTACTTCTTTGACATTTCATTAGACATCTCAACCTCAATATGAATTCTTGTTTTTGAATTTACAAGATAGCTTTTTACTGAAAAAATAAGTTTTTATGAAGTATCGAAAATTTACAAATAATTTTCTCTGTTTCAAATAATTTTCTCTGTTATTATTTTCGAAATCAGAAAAAAATCAATTGACAAATAGTTAATATTAATATCAGATTCCAAAGTATTTCCAAGAATTTGCCCCACAGTAAGACTAAGATCAATAGTTGATTTCCCACTGCGAAAACCTGATAACTTTCTAACTTGGGATTCGACAAATGATAGAAATCTTTCAAATAGAATATATGAAAATATATTATGAGTAGCGCAAAGGCAACTATAATCCCTCGGTATTTTAAGCAGATTTAAGGATCTCTTTTAAGAATACTGAGCAGTTCTTGAAAGGTTGGAGAATAACAGAGAGCTGAACCTTTAATTCTGGCAAGAATTAGTTGAAAATTAATTCGCATTAAAAATGTTCGAGTTAATTTATGATTCTGTATCGCCACAGGAATTTATATAAATTATTGTAAAAGCTTTCAATGAATACCTAAAGATATTTTTATTTTAAGCAAAAGGGCCAGAGTTCAAAATTCATGCTGTTAATTAATCCAATGTAGCAGTAATAAAAATATTTTAATTGTGTTTATAAATAAAAATCGAAGTATAAAGTTTCAAAAATGCGATTACTTGATAATATTTTTAACAAATTGCTACAATACATAAATTATATTTTAGTGTAAGAAAAAATTTTAGAAAAGGCAATATTTTGATGTATGTCAAAAAGCTCACTATTCAAAAACATTAACTATTTATTTATGATTTTTTAACATCGCGGGATTATCACATTTAAGAAGTTTCGAAGACAAACAACACAATCCAAGTGATTGACACTCTTTTAGCTTTTTAACAGCCGGTTAAATTTCAACAAATAGCCACACGGCCGTCATTAAGATTTGAACAGCCCTGGACAAAATATTTCTCTGAGGCTTTTTAACAGTTTTCTTTATGAGAGGGCTCTCGGAAAATATATCACTTTCGATCCGTTTAAACATTTGCCTAAATTATGTAAATAAATTAGTCCTATTTCTTTTTTCTAATTTCCTTCCTAAAAACAAACAACTGCACTTTTTTCTAGAATTTTAATTTTATTTTCAAACTGAATATTGTCATTTAATTTTTTCTGTGAAACATTATATGTGAGTCCCTTAAATAATGAATTTTGTGTTTATGCATTCAATGAAAATAATCCCTTAAAAATATTTAAATATTGGATTGACATAATGCGTTTTCCTTTGTTGTTTACAATTTCTTCCCATCATTCAAAGATAGTTTCAAACCCTCATTTCCGTGCAAAAGCTGTCTTCATCTAATACTAACTCAACTGGACGGACAGGCGTCTATGAGGTCAAAATGTCAACTTTTAAACTTAGTATATTAATCCCGAGTGGTTCTTTCGGTTATGGCATCCTCTCCATCTAAGGGAGAGGAAAAAAAAACTATGAAATTGCAGACAGCTAATAAACTATAAAATAAAACACCAACTCACAAAAAGGCTGTACAACTATTTTAAAACAAGACTAAAGTTTTTCGAGAAGGAAAGTCTCTAAAACGTTGATAAAACTATACTCAACAAAATAGTCTTTCTACTAAAGACAACACACAACTAACTAAAAACAGATTAACTCACTTACACCCACTTCCTCCAAGCTGTAACAAAGCAGGAAGTGATATTTCTTCCTCCAGCAGAGAGGAAAACACTGCCCATCTCTGCCAACTATTTACACCTTGGGCTTAAGTTTAATTTTCCAAAAGGATCCATTCCATTCCATCCACTCCATTTTCCATTCGCATTACACATCAAAAATATCACGCAGCTTCTGGTCTTAGAACTGAGATTAAAAGTAAAAAAGTAAAAGCCAAAACGTGGTTCATTTTTCTTAATCTGAGCAAAGACAAAAAAACATAGATTTCAGTAGAACAAAACATCCTTTTTTGAATTATCTAATATATTATGTCCAAAACATTTAATGACTTGCAGAATGTTAAAAATAAATAAATAAAACGGTGGGAACTTAATTATCAAGTCAATATGCCCTTGTATATATATTAGGCAATTTCATTATATATATTATATTATTTCATTATATATATTATGCTATTTTATTATATATATTAATAGTTATATTTATTAGAAGCAAACACAAACTAAATGAAATAACTAATTAAAAATCCGTGAGAACACAAAAAATATTTTATCTTGATACAAAATATTAATAAAAAATAGTAAAAAGATGAATCACACTGGCATTCATGATAGCTGAATTAGGTAGATTTCCCCATGCCGTCAGCGCAGTAGCAGTTTTTACAGGCCGGTGACACAAAACCAAAATCAAACATAAGAATTGATAAAATACGAATTAAAAGGAAACAAATAACAAATCAGATAAAGCTGAGCACTTAGTCGACCGATAAAGTAGATCACCCTGTTTGGCAATAGTTAGTTGTAGCAGTTACTAAATGCACGGTGACTAGCTAATACTCAAGCGAAATTCGAACGGCTGGCAAAGCATTAAGTATCGAGGCAGAGAAAGTTAAAGAAGCATAAACACGGAGAAAAAAACTGCTAAAATGGCCCTACAAGTATGGTAATAACATTTCTAGTGAAAAAATAGATATACATTTCCAGTAAAAAAAATCAAAATAATCTGTAGCAACCATTTATTTAATAATTTTTCCGTTTGTATGATGTCGGCTTGCGGAAATTCCGGTTTTCAAAATTATAATTCTGATTACTACACATTAATTAAGAATTCAAAGCCAAAAAGTAAATTTGTCCGAATAAATGGTTTTTAGCTTGGGCTGCCTCCGATTGCAGTTGGGTTTGGCTATAAATACTTTTTTGGTGGTCGTAGTGCCGTTAGCTCTAACTAGATGTGCATCTTATCTTAAAATTTGAACGTTATTAAAATTTACTAAGACTGAGCATTTCTAAATTCTGCCTAATTCTATATTAGTGTAATCCGAGCCTCATTTACTTTAATACATCCAGAAATACTTAAAAAATTTCTTTCAGAATTCTCTACAATCAAATTTTTTCCTGGTTCTTATCCCATCAAAAAGTCCACCAAGATGACTAGTTTGTCCCAATGCTTAATCCTTATCTTCTGGGTTGGGTTCACAATTACAAGGCAACGGAGTTGAACATTGGTTGTCGTAAACTCAAAATAGGGCCGGCTATTCAACGCCGGTTACAAAATGAAAATCGTAATACTTATTACTAAAATTAATTTAGAATAATTGACACCTATTGTTTGGCGATTTTTTAAGGTCTCCCTAAACGAATAAGTATCTTTTCTCCATTAATTTTTATTTTTGGTTCAAAACATTTTTTTATTTGAAACTTAGTTGATTTTAAATTATTTATTTTTATAGAAACATCTCTCAGAAGTGTAACTTAAAACAAAATAAATACGCGCTTTCAAATAACTTTCGAGATACAAATTCGGGATAAAAGATTCCGGAGCTTACCTAACTTAATGAATCAAAATTAATTATTTATTGAAGAGCATGCAATAAACTATTTTTGATCAAGCACAGTAGCAAGATCGCAAACACATCACTGTTATTATCTTTTAATTATATAAGGAAGAAAACATACTATTTAATTTATTTCATTTTTAAATCGTCTCTCCCGACTGATCACATTGAAATTTCTGAACGATTTTTAGAACCGGCAGCTAAAATTACCCTTTTCACTCGCAGTCCATATTTCAGGGTGCTTGCACAAACTGTTCTGAAGTTAGAGACACACGCGAGCGCTAGCAGACACACAAACACAGATACACACACCTTTTATTATGGATATTTGTCTACACTCCTTTTAGATAAGATCTTTGTTAGTTGAACTTTTTAGTTAAAGCTCGTCAAGTTCTGTGCTATATTTTTTCTATGCTTCAAGTTTATATAATTACTTTCTTTTCCTTTCGTCTCGTTTCTAAAAAACAAGATTTTTCACGAATCTAGACAATTGAAAGTTAGGATTCTTAATTTCACTTTTAGAGAATTTCTAAATATCTCGGAACTATTTAAGCGAATCAAAACATTTTCAAGTACAATTTATTATAATCGATTTTCCAACAAAAAATTATTTTTTTATAATTATATATTCAAATAATAATTGAAAACTTTCGACGTGTAATGTATACCACATCATTTTAAACTATGTAATATAAGTGACCAAATACTAAGTTTACATAAAATCCTAAAAGATAAAATTTCAAAAAAGTAGCATTATAAAATTTTTATTTTTACAAAATTAGTTTAACTTTTTTTTTTTCTCTTTTCCTCTTTTTTTTAAATTGTTTATTTTAGATCAAAAGTAATTAGTAAAAAAATACTTTACTACAAATATAGATGGCAGCATTATGGACTATATTTTCCGTCATATTACATTCTTTCTTTATATACTGATTTAGTGCTGCTATCTACATTCAGTTTCTTTTACTACGGCATGTATTTTATTACAACACTTTCATTTATATGCAAATCAAAATGTAACTATCTTGCACCTTAGCAAACAGCTTTCCTCAGTTTATTAATACATTAATAGTTATCTCAATATCTGAGACAACCTATAATCAGATTTCGATACTACGCATTATGAACAACTCATACAGCATCAGTAGCAGTGCTCTCTGACACACACGGAAAATAACGTCTATTTTGTTTTTATTGTTTAACAAAAAGTGCTATAGTAAATAAAATAAAAATTAAATAAATGGATAAAAGTTGGCGGGTGTCTACATTTTTTGCCGACTTTTCGTTTGCACCCGGTTAACCAAAGAGTACTTTTATCAACAACGATAAATTGAAGCGCGTATTTTTTTTTTCCCCTCTCTCTCTCCTTTTTTTTTTTTTTTTTTTTTTTTTTTTTTAATTTTACCTCTAACTATGCCTTGCAAGAAGGGAGAGATAGATGATGAACCACCAAACAGAATATTTGCAATGGGAAAAAAGGGAAGAAGAAAGGAATTAGATTCTGATAGGTGCATCCGTTCTCACATTATTAGAAAACATTCACTGATAGATTTTACTTGTTATATAAATTTAACAAAATTCTAAAACTTTAAAATTATTTCTAATTTACTAAGATTGCCCAGATTATAAAAGAAAATTTCAATCATGTAATCATTCCAGAGAAATAAGTATTCTAAATATAGAAAATTATTAAAAAAATTTTAATATTATTTCTATTATTTATAGTTCGACTAGAATTGAACATTGAGATTTTTCTCTAAAAACATTGAATTTTTTTAAAATCAAAATACTAAATTATACATGATTTATTTTATAAAAAACAAAATAAAAAAATAAAAAGACATATTTCTTTGAAATTATTATTACATTTTGTTTGGTTGATTTACTTATTCTAATAAACTAGCCGCTAAGTTTTAATTCTCGGATTCAATAATCGTTTTGGTTAAAGGAAATAGATGGCAGCACTAAATATATAGCAACTGATAGAAAAATAAAATATTTTAATTAAAAAAGTATATTGTAAAACGTCAATTATTTAAGTAGTAGGAGTAGGGTAATAACAATAATAATACAGGAAAATTTAATCATTTTAAGACAATTTATGTTGAAAATAGTTAATAAAGCTTCGAAAAAAGTTTTTGTTTAATGATATTTCGACATCTAAATCATAAAATTATGATTTAGATGATTATGATTTAGACATTAACAAGAATCAAATATTAAAATTATAAGTTACTTTGTCACTTTAGATTATTTAAAAAAAAAATTTGAAAACTGAATTAAGAAATACTTTTTATTTCACTACCAGTTTAATTCGTACTAGAATGATTATCTATATATTTATTTAAATTACTTATTTGCATTGGTAGTGAAAGCCAATTCATCTAAGTTTATTAGAAAAAGAATCAATTTTAAAAATTTAAATATTCTTTTGATAGCACTGTAGACTAGAAAAGGAATCTCCCGTAAAAATGTACTATTAACTTATTTCACTTCATAACCAGTTAACAATTTTCTCAGATGAATCAAAGTTTCGATTTACTTAATTTTTGTAATAGTCGAACCCATTTGACATCAACTTTTTAAATATATGCTAATATATTCCATTTTTAAATTAATTTACTCAAATACAATGAAAAGAAAGGCGGTTTCATAAAGCAACCATTTTTTACTTGTCTTCTTTTATTTTTAAAAACTACACTTGAATAAAAAAAATTTTATTAAATTTTATTTCAGAAATATTAAATAAAAAATTTTAAAAATTAATTTACTAAATTTCACGCTGTTTACGCACATCGCAAAAATTATTATTATAAATTATTTTAAAATTATATGCATTTTAATTAGTATTGTTTAAAGTCGATGTTGATCGACATAATATCTTTCTTTCATAGAGGAATATTATTACTGTGGACATAGAAAAAAATTATTACCAGATCAATTAGCAGATAAATTAGACAATTATGATAATGTGCGATCTATTAACAGTTATAAGTTAAGAAACTCATCAAATTTTAATTCTCGTGGTGATAAATTTCAGGCGGATATCTACAAATACCACTAGCAGAAGCAAAATTGAAAACGGCTTTCATAACCCCAGATGATACCGGTCAATTTTAGAGAATGATTTTCGGATTGGCAAATGCACCAACAGAGTTCCAAAGGCTAATGAATCTTGTTTTGGGTTTGTATTGTTCAACAAAAAAGTACTCTGTTATTTAGATGATATCTTGATTTCAGCTAAAACATGGACCGAAATGATACAGAAACTTACTGAAGTATTTGAGTGCTTGAGAAGAGCCAATTTGACTTTGAAACTACCAAAATGTGAATTTGGAAAGTTACAGACTGAATTTCTTGGTTTTATACTTAGAAGAGATGGTTTAAAACCTGGACCACGTAAAGTAGCAGCTATTGAAAAATTTCCTGTTCCAAAAAATATGCATGACATCCAAAGATTTTTAGGACTTACTAGTTTCTTTAGAAGATTTGTTCCACAATATTCTCTCAAAGCAGCACCATTATCTGAACTTACAAAAAAGGATGTAAAATTTGTTTGGACAAAAGAGCAAAGCGAGGCTTTCGAAGAACTTAAAAGTAATCTTATTAAAGCGCCTATTCTATCTCATTATGATCCACAAAGTGAAAATGAGTTACATTGCGACGCAAGTTCTATTGGATTGGCCGGAATATTGTTATTGTCAACGAGACAGTAAAAAGAATTGGAGAATGGTTTATTGCGTTAGCAAGAAAACTACGGAAACTGAACAAAAATACCATTCAAGTAAATTAGAGTTGATGTCAATTGTGTGGACATTAGATTAAGACAGTTTCTGATAGGAATAAAGTTTACAATCGTTACAGACTGTCACGCAATCGTTTATTTAAACGCTAAAAAGTCATCAAATCCTCAAATGGCGAGATGGTTTAACCTAATGCAAGAATATGATTTTGAGATACGACACAGATCAGGTGAATGAATGAAGCACGTGGATGCGCTAAGCAGAGCAGCAAGAGCCAGAAGACACTTTGAACACTATTATTGAGAGAAAATTTGAAGTTTGTGTTACCTTGACAAAAGACGAACAAGTTCTGACGATGCAAAATACCGACATTGAGCTACATAAATTAATAGAAATATTCAAGAAAAATGATGATGATAGATCCGAAGTTGAAAAAAGAATGATCGAAGGATATGCTTTCAAGCAGAATAAGGTTTATAGAAAACACAAGGTTAAAGATAAAGAAATTTTATTATATGTTATACCTAAGGCAATGAGAAAAAGTATAGTAATTAGATTCCACAATCTCATGGGACATTTTTCAGTTGATCGAACTGTTAGTAAAATAAAAGAATTATATTGTTTTGCCTCTATGAAACGTTACGTAAGAAGACATATTTCGATGTGTTTTGAGTGTTTGCTGAAAAGTACCAGGAGGAAAACAAGATGGATTTTTGAACCCGATTGCACCAGGGAAGCGTCAATTTTCTATCATTCACGTTGATCATTTAGGACCTTTTGTTAAAACTTGTAGAGGAAATCAAGAACTGCTTGTAATAATAGATAATCTAACCAGATTTGTCAGAGTTACACCGGTGAGAAGTACTTCAACTCAAAATGTGCTGAAAGCTTTACAGAATTTCATCAACGAATTTGGATTACCTGATAGGTTGATAAATGATCGAGGGTCATGTTTTACTTCGCATCAATTTGAAGAGCTTTGTGCCACGAATGGAATTAAGCATACTATGAACTCTACAAAGCATCCTCAAGGAAATGGTATGGTGGAACGAAGTCACAGAACCTTACTATCTACGATTTCTACAAGTATGGAAGATCCAAAACACAAAGATTGGGACTTGAAAGTTGAAGAGACCGAACGTAATTTAAATAATGCAGTTAATAAAACAACCAACAAAACTCCATTTCAAATGCTACATGGTTACTCACCTAGATTTTATGATGGACTTATAAGTAAATTGGCAGATGACGAAGTTAGAGAATATAAGGATCCTGAAGAAGTGAGTCAACTGAAACCTTGGAGAATTCATCCAGACTCTAGTGATTCCAGTGACACTGAACAAGAATTTTGAACTTTATGAACTTTCATTTAACTGAACTTTTATTATGCTAAAGTGAACATAAAAAAAACTATCTCAACTTTTTGCAGTATTTTCCTTGAAATGTAGTGTATAATGTATCACTGAGTACTAATAATTTCTTTTTATTTTTATAAGTAGGTTAGCAAAAGTAAGAAAGTTGTTTAATTTCTAAAACTGTGTACTTTGTAAACTGTGAAGTTTAAGTAGTTAGAAGAATTGTAAGTATGTTTATTTTTATTTTGTGTTATTTTTAAATAACTTTTATGTATTATGTTTGTGTTTAGTTTATTATTATTGTTTGTATTAATCAGGAGATTAATCGGTCAGTCTGGCCGAATGTTAATACTAAGCTTTAATTTTATTAAAATTTAAAAAGAAAATGATTGGCCACTAGATGGCAGTAGCAATTATGTGTAGAGAAAGCGTAGGTGTGCGCGCGAAGTGAGCCTGATGTGAAGAATGATGCAATTACTGATGTCTGTAAATATTGTTTGTAAATAAATTATTAATATGCTAAAATAATCAAACTCTTCCTCCTCCCCCCAACCGAGCTACTCGATACCTGAACAAATGGTATAACTTCCAACAATATATATATATATATATATATATAATACTAAAACTTGTAGAAAAACTTGTAAAGATAAAGAAATTTTATTATATGTTATACCTAAGGCAATGAGAAAAAGTATAGTAATAGTATAGTAATATATATATATATATATATATATATATATATATATATATATATATATATATATATATATATATATATATATATATATATATATATATATATATATATATATTATTGTATACCGGATTTATATTTGTACTAAAATATAAAATTGAGAAAAATGAAATTTGAAAATACTTTTTTTTTCATTCTTATTTAAAATATATATCAATAATTGATTAAAGTCATTGATTAAGAAATTTTGATTAAGAAATTTCAGTGATAAATAACTGATCTAAATAATTGCAAATTTGAAAAATTATTCTTTGGAAATGAGACGTGCTTCGAAGATTTCATCTTTAACGCAATAAAAGACAACGATGTTTCGTGCTTCCTGACCATAAATACTAAATATAATATTTTTCACTTATTTCGAGTTAAATCAATACAAAAAATGGAAAGAGCTTCAAAGGGTTAAGATATGTAATGTATTTAAAGTCAGATGTCTTGATATAATGTAGTTTGATATAAAGTCGAATTTGTTCGCAAGATTATTGATAGCCTCATACTTTCATATGTTTCCAACATTAACCAATCAAAAGAGATATTCAGGTCTGCAAAAATTTCATTCGGGAATGTATTTTGTTGACTAATATGTCCGCCAAGTCATGCAAAGATTGTAAAATTTTTCGTGCCCTGGAAAAGATAGAAGATTAATAATCAATGTCGCAACGCAATTATTTGTAGTATGAAATTTACTTTTAAAATTATGTTAAAAATTCTAATGTCATGCTTCGGAAAACTGAGTACTCTTACTGAACATATTGGCAGAAATTGAACTTTTGAAGTGGGATCGCCAGGCGAACGCTGTAACTATATGCTATTCGACATCAAACCAGAGCAAACGGTTTTAAAATTGAATAAAATATGCTGCAGAAAATGTGCTGAGATATCACGCGAGTGATGAGTGAGATCGCGTTTCGTCAAAAATTCCATGATTTCATGATAAAATAATTGTCAAAATAACAAAATAAAGCACACGAGTTGCGGAATCATCAAAAGTGAGAGTTTTATTTCGGGGATCATGAGACTTAACAACAAACTTCTTTGACTAACCAAATTTTTGACAAGACCGTCATCCAGGGATGATTTACACCACTTTGAAGTTAAATTTCGTTCACTTATATCCACACTTTTTTGAGTTTGAACTCATAATTTTCTGCTATAAGTACTGTTTGTTTTGATGAATTCACCTTGTAAAATTTGGTGAACTCATTTATTTGTCTATTTATCTTCAACATATTTTTTTGGAAAACTTTCTTATATGTAAATATAGATTAATTTTATAACCGTCGTTGAACAGACGACCCAATTTTGAACTTACAGCTACCAATGTTGAACTCTGTAGCCTTTTTGAACCCAATTAGAATTTCGATTCTGATTTTGAACCCAATACAGAAGACAAGGGAACTCCTGGATAAACTTTTGGTAGACATTCGCCTTCATAGAGGACTTTTTGATGGAACAAACCCACATTTACGTTAGATGAAGAGATAAACCATGAAAACCTCCCATGGTTAGCCTGACGGCAAAGGGAGTTTAACCCATGATCCGTCTACCACTAAGGACATTTTTCGTCAGCACTGTAGCCAGGGCGAACTAAGTCTGTAATTCGTATCGACAAGACATCACTGGGATTCGAACCTGATTCACCTCATTTTGAGGCAAACGCTCTATCCCCTAAGCTCCCACGGCTCAAAACAGAGTAATTTTATTTTATTTTATAACCGTCGTTGAACCGCCGACGCAAATTTAAGTTTACAACCACCAATGTTCCATTCCGTTGCCTTGTAATTTTGAACCCAATTCAGAAGACAAGGGTAATCCTGGATCAGTACTCCCAGAGGTTTTGAGTTATGGGAACTTGGAAGTATTTATGACACCGATGAATTGAAATGCACCAGTCACCGTTTAATACACGGGGATTCTTCGGCCGGCTGGTTTCGAACTTCCGCTATCACAATCACGAGGCCAAAGCTCTACCAACCAGGCTAACCCGGCCCTAACATAGATTAATTTTCTTTTATTATATAACCGCCGCTGAACAGCCGACCCAATTTTGGGGTTTTCGACAACTAATGTTCAACTCCGTAGCCTTGTAATTTTAAACACAATCCAGAAGACAAGGAAACTTGGATCAAGTATTGGGAGAAATTTGCCTTCGTGGAGGACTTTTTGATGGAACTAACCCGCATTTGCGTTACATGGAAAGGAACACCACGAGAATCTCACACTGTTAGTCTGACGGCAAGGGGACTTCAACTCATGATCCGTCTACCACTGAGGATATTTCACGTCAGCACTGTGGTAGGTGCAAGCCGGATGCGGATTTCGAATCGACCACCCGGTTCACCTCATTGGAAGGCAAACGCTCTATACCCTGAGCCATCGCGGCTAACATAAAGTAATTTTATATCCGTCGTTGAACAGCTGACATAATTTTGGGTTTACGACCACTAATGTTCAACTCAGTAGCCTTGTAAATTTGAACTAATTCAGAAGACAAGGAAACTCCTGGATCAGTACCCCCAGAGATATTGATTTGTTATGGGAACATGGAGGACTTTGCGACTCGACAGATTTAACGTGCATCAGTCACCATTTATTACACGGGGAATCTTCGGCCAGCGGGGATCGAACCCACGAACTCTTAGAGATGGGTCAGTGCCCTACCAACCAGGCTTTCCCTACCCAACATATAGTAATTTTAAACTCCAGTTTTTAAACAAATAATTATTCTCTAAAGCATGAAAAATTGTCTTTAATTAATAGATGTCTTAAAATATAAAAAAAGTGGTCTAATTCGACATATGACGATATCCAATATTTTTACTTTTTTTGTAGCTTTGTTAATTTCGTTATAAATATGGGTTTAGAATTGAGTTCAACTTTTAAATTTTTCTGAATGACAAGGCTGTACAAACAAGCATCGTACCAATGAATGTCTTATAAATATAAATTTCTGTAAAACTGATAATAAGTACCTGCTAAAGAAATACTTTTAAATTTGATCAGTACTTACGGTAAAAGACATTGTAAAAAATGTCTTGCTGGAAAGTCGACATTATAAGAATCCAAAATTACATACACCATAATCAATAAATTCGGTAGGCATAAGGAAAGTTCTATTCGCGAAAATAAAAATCTTCACAAGCGATAGCTGAGATTTATTGTGACTGTTGTTCTATGACCTAATTGTTATTTATTTATTTATGGATATAACATACATTTGCAGGGGCTTGTTTGCTCAATTAAGGCTTATGAATCTTTGTCAAGTAGAAGAACAAGGAATACAGAGAAAGACCGCACGACGATACATCCAGGGTAACAGTGGGATTCGAACCCGCTACCTCCATGCTTCGCACAGTGTTTAGCGAGCTGTCATAACTGTGGCAAACTTATGAAAATAACTTTTTATTCGCTATAAAAATTAGAAGAAAAAACATTTTATGGGACTAACAGAGCATTCGAGAAGCACTGTTTAGTACTGTCGCACTTTCAAACTATTATGAACATCCTTGATTCCTGGCAAGATCGGTAAAATATAAAATCAACATTTATTTCTCAAAAATCAATTATTATTTCTTTTAACCGCTTCCCTTACCCATTTTTTGAGGAAAAAAAATATAATATAATTTTTTATTTTTTTTAATGAATACAATGAGCTAAAACAAAACATAATACACAAGTTTTAAGTTGAAATTTTAATTCTTTTATGTGTAAAAAACATTTAATTTACTATTCCGAGTCATCTTGGGCAAATGAAAAAAGTTAAATATGATGATATGTATGATAGTTGCATGATAGGTTTTTAAAGCAGGGGGCAACACAAAATGATTCTTTCCAAACGCCAATGAAGTGATACGCCATTTTGTTTACTCTTTTTTTTTTTTCAATGTAAATTCAGCAACCATTGTTTATACAATCAGAATCGAAATCAATCATCATCGAAAGTAAAAACACGGCATCTTAAGTGCCTTACATTTGATGTTATGCAATGATTTTAAACTATGCATATAATTTTGCCGTGAAGAATCATCTGGGCTTTAGAACAGACAAATTATAAGTTATTAAACTTTTTATGAAAAATCGCCAGTTGGGTGAGATTTTCCCACCTAGATGAAAATTATCAAAAACACTGCCTTACTCTCAGTTTTTGCAGTTTCTTATAAGCCCAAGTAATGCGGCATTGGAGAAAGTTTTTATATATTAAAAAATTAGACCACGAACACATTTTTAAAAACTATGGCTTCTCTCAATTTTGACGTTTTGCTTCATTTTCAAAATAAGCGTAGACAGCGGTGACTTTAGGTAGGCTGCACTTGACCTAACAGTCATGAGTAACTGTTACAAATTCGCAGCAGTTATAAAAATTGCATATTATTAACAGAAAAGCGTGATTTTATATTACGACGGAGCTTTCGAAAAACAGCCTTTTAAATGCTTTAATCAAACGAATTTCCCTTTTTTCTAAGACTTAAGAGAGGGGGGGGGGGGGGGGGGGAACTGTTCATTGATCCCAAAAATGATGCCAGTCTTAAAAAGCACATAAAAGTTACTTCTTAATTCTTCTGTCTGTACCCTTAACATTTTAATACAATACTATTATAATTCTTGAAAAAGTTCTAAATTTTAATATTACATTTCTTCTGTTTTAGGTGTTCAAATTAACGCTCGATTTTTCTTTGCTTCGTAAAAACTTAAAAAAATGGAAACTTGAAATTTCGAAAGGGTGTAAAAATGTATTGTAGAACAATGGAATAAAAAAAAATATTTCATTCTCGATAATTGGTTCCAGAATTATTAAATGTTAAACTACAGGTTTCAGAAATGCAACTACATCAGAGTTGAAATTTGGTATGATGAAAGGTTCATATTTGTTTATGAACGTCAAAAAGTGTTTCAAAAATTCCAATTTATTCGAAAAATAAAGTATTTATATATTTTTTTTTGTCTCGAATTTTTTTCTCACTTTTATTCTGCTTCACGTTACATTTTGCTTTGCCGCACAAAGTCTCTAAGGCTTGAAAGTTTAAAATATGGAAAGGTGTGTACAAAATTATAGAAGCAGCTTGATGCAATATAAAAACATGCATCCAATTATTAGTTCGAAAATAATCACCTGTTTAACTTTTGATAAAATAAAAATAAAAAATACCGTGTTTGGTCAATTTGCAGCCCGCTGAAATGCACCTATGGAAATACATATGAAGTCATTTTCATTTATGAATTTAATACGATTTTTTTAAAAAACGAATTCCAAATTTAAATACTTTTTCGCTTTTTTTTTTGTTTATTTATCCATATCGTGATAGAAAATTTTATTTATTGCTCTCGAGATCTTCATTTTATAAGCTCACGCTTGACTTAATGTCATAAGAAAAAGAAAATGAAGAGAAAATATATTAGATACTGCCATATCATCTTAACTTTACATCGAAATTATAAAAAACACAAGAGATATAAAAACCTTTTGCAATTTGAACTTTTATATGGCATAAAGCCACATTTTATTTGCCATTTATAAAATTACCTCTTATTGTGTCACGCTTTCTGTTTCCTAAGTTGAATTTTTTTTCAAGTATAGTTTTTCTTAAAGTACAGTTAATCATTTATTCCATTACAATTAGCATATTAACAAAATTATATTTTATAAACAAAATGTTTTTCTGAAAATACTGTCTTTTAAGGGATAAAAAATGTGAATGAGAAGCAACCACGACAATTGACAAGAGGAAAACACTGATTATAAAAATTAAAATCTTTATAAGAAAAGGTCAATTTCTCGAAATTAATATATTTTTTTCTTCCTTCGTATAGTTTATTTCAGTACTTCTGTTGACGCAAAAATATACCACAATAGCAGAAACAGCATTAACCTTTATTATACGCTGATAAATTACGAAGTTTTAGAGAAAATTAAAAATTGATGTTTCGGCTATTCTAACCCCTAAACTTCGTAATTTCTCCACGTATAATAACGATTTGCGAATATAATGCATATAATTTCTATACTTCGAAAAAAAAAAAAATGACACATTTGTACTAGTCTGTATTTTATGACTTAGCATTTCTAAAACTTACATGTAACAATGAGTTTAAATATTTGAACTGTATACAAGTAGTGAAGAAAGGAAGAAGTACAAAGAAAATACAAATTTGAGAAAAACGAATTTTTATTTTACAAGCTGAGATACATTGTACAGAAATTCATTTTTAAAAGTCACAATTCATAAAATGTCTTCAGAGACTTCCATGTTAATGGACGACTTTGAAAAAAAAAGAAGGAAAAAAAAAATGGCTAACACGTACAATGCGAATCACAAAGAGAAGAAAGCACGAAATAATCACAAGGGGGGAAAAAGATAGTTCTTATGACACATTCATTGCTTTTTAGTTTTTCTTAAATACATGAATAGTTTGCACGAGGAAGCACCAAATTGATTCGCCCCAAAGGCTGTTCTAGAGTTCTTTTTTTTTAAAAAAAAACAATTGAGATAATACAAAGTGGTCAGTAATTACATTCTTAATATCTTGGCTAAAACGAAATGGAAAACAAGTAGTGTGTAGAATGATTTATGTGGAGAAATGTGTACAGATGGACGGACAGATGTTCCGATTATCGAATTAGATCTTTCGATTATCGAATAAGATGTTTCGATTATCGAATGAGATAATCATGAAATTTGTGAAGGATTATCAAGTAACAGATTAAGGGTTTTATGGTATATATACAAGTTGCCATTTTCCAGAAATGGAGATGTTTTTCATCACAATAACATCACACTTCAAATTGTTTTGGCCAGTGTATTTATTTCTTTAATAAGTTATTGTTTGTTCTACAATAATTAAAGTCATGAGATTTGGTTAAATGAGAGATTTTAAACACGGTATGTGATTTTTGAATCTTTTCTCTTTCTGCAATTTTAACAAATGATTAAATAAATGGATTTAAATTAATTATATAAATGCCCAGATTTGAATATTTTAAATTTAGGATCCTAAGAACAAAAAACAAAAAACTGTTCCTTCTTTACCAGACTACCACATGTTCAAGTAAATTTAAATATCTCGGCCATCCCCCTCTTTCTCTCATTTAAACTATTCTCACATCACTTCGTAAATAACCAGCTGAAGAAATTATTAACAATTTTATATTATAAACATAAAATTTAAAAAAAAAAAAATCTTTATTTGGTTGTTCAAAAGTAATTTTGGTTTTCACATTTAATTATTGATAGTGCTCGTAATTTCTTCAAAATCAAACTTATTTTTTCTAAAAAAAAAGGGGGGATGGGGTGATTTTAGATTGTGGTATGGTTTAATGACAGAAACGAGGCTATACACTAAATTCAAACGACTTTACACATTAAGGAAATAAAGTAAAATAGTGTTAAAGGATCAAACCTTTAAAAAAATTCAGTAATTAAATTACTTACCACATGCATTTTAAACAAAATTCTCAAATTCTAACTTTGAAAAAAAAAAAAAATTTATTAATTGAATGCAAACTTCAGTGAAATCTGTTATGCTGAACAATATTTAAACAAATTCGATAATAAATTTAATGTCATTAAACATAAAAAAAAAAAAAAAGAATTAAAATAACCAAGAAAGTAAAACAGATCATCGCTGTTTAAATTCTTTGAAGAGCTCATATCAAGTTCTTTGAGAATTAAGGAGAGAATATCTCCTTTCTTTCCCCCTCAAATACCGTTAAAATATATATATTTGTTAATTGCAATTAAAAATTAACGAACCAAAATTACTTTAACATCCTAATAACGAGACAATTTAGTAAGTGTCTCGAAGTTTAAGTAATGAATTAATATAGCGATTTAAAATATCACAATAAATCAACTATGTTTCATGACTGTTTAATTTTTTATAAAGTTAATATAACATTACAATAAACAGTTTTTCTTCAATTATGTGATATTTATATTGAAAGCAGTTGTTAAATAAACATGTGAATGAATTCCTAAAAAGAAATGTGAGTAATGAGAGAAAAAATGCTGATTGACTCAGAGAATTTGAACAAAAAAAGTTTGGAAGATTCTTTTGACTTGCACGCATTTATATACATTTATTCTACAATCAAAATGCAAAGAGGTATGAGAGAGAGAAAAATTAGTGAGTATGATTTGTAAGTACTAACACGCATAATGTTAAAACTATTTTTTCCTAATTAATGTTTTAAGACAACAACAAAAAATATACTAAGCCAATATTACGGATAAATATTAAAAAAATTAAACATTCTCAAATCTTAATAAAATATGCGAGAAATAAATATTTGTAATTGATGTAACCTATGGATACAATTATTGAATATTTATATACCTCTCTTTTAAGTTGAAATCCATCTAAGCTTTTAAAATTCAAATAGACAAATTCTATCACAAAAGAAAAGAAAAACACACACATTATAAAACACTTTACGCAAAACAAGTTATAATAATGCCAACGTCAACCCCTCCATTCTTAAATAAATTATGAAAAATGCAACACGGATATGTAATACTATATTGCAACATAAAATGATTTCAACGACTGATTAAGCATAAAATTCAGTCACTGAATACATCAAACACATATTTTATACAAGAAAAAAAAATCGTGCGCGTAAAACAAAAGTAGATCAATTTAACACAGAATGCCCATTGCATAAGGACCATGAATTAAGCTCAAAAATATCTAAAAATCATTCTGAAAAATATTACACACAAATCACTTAATTTCTGATGCACAGAAGTTGCACTGTCTTTAAAACATTTTTCTCAAACAGGAATAGCAGTACATCTGTCTTAACAGCAAAATCGTATAGGTTTAAATTATAAATCTTTTATTCAATGTACATGGAAAAAAAATTAAATTATTTAAAATTTAATCATAATTTATTATTTTTAACATTTTTTTCCGAATATTTTTAATCCTTTCAAAGGCAAAATAAATTTTGAATCGGATATTTTGTCATTAGATTACATTGGATACAATGTTGAGCTTTATTTTAAATAACCAAAATTTGTTATGCGCACTCATTGTGTTCTTGGGATAACGAATAACTAATATTATTAATTAAGTGCAGGAGTGTAGTTGGGCTGAACATGCCAGTACGACGGAATGTGGTTCCGGTAATTTAATGAACATATCAGTCATTTTCGCTCTATAATCAGAATTTAAAGAATATATGTATAGTAAAATTTGCTCGTTATATTAGCAAATTGAATACTAACTTTGCTAAAGTGTTTGCAAAGTTAGAAAGCAACTTTGCTAGATTACGACAATTACACAACTGCGAAATTAGCCATCTATGTAACCTGAAATTTACATTTTTCCACTGCAGTTAAATTTCATTCCCTTATAACTGTTTTGAACAATAGTTATTAATAATAGGGCAAACAATAATTCCGCATGGAAATTTTTTAGAACAGTTCAATTTATAAGTTTTATTAATAAATAATTCACAAATCTGTAAGTTCCTTTATAATGTAAACTGATTTTTATGAAAGAAAAAGTGAAATTAAGTATGAAAATAAAACTATTTAAGAATGTTTCTCAGTAAATGGAGAGAGAGATTATGGAGGTTGCAATAAAATAAAACTAAGATAAGTTAGGTAAAGAGAAAAAAAGAATTTTAATAGCTTCAAATTATTTAATATTTATTGATCAAAATTTAACTTTGAGAATTTTAGATTCCACTCTTCCTTTCTACAGTGCAATGACATGCATACCTATAAAGAATTTTTTTTTTTTGCACTACAACATTAGCTAAGTCTAGTGTCAGACAATAAAAGTATGGTGTAAGTAATAAATAAAAGGTAAAAAGATCACAGGTAGGTTCAAATATTGATTCTATAACACTCCAGGGTTGTAGAAACTTAACTTATCTGATCAGAGGGTTTCTTAAATGGAAGGACAGCCTACTTAGACCAGTGGTCTTTCGGCTATGGAACCCTAAATAATAAAGCTTATTTTGGTTATAGAAAAAAAAAATCTAATTTTCTAATGTTTGATTTTGTTCTTTTTGTATGCATTTGCTAAAAATGCAGCAGAATTATGTTTTTCAAAAAAAAAACTGTTATAAACGTTGAGAGCAGTTATCAGAGAAACGCAATTATTTCTTCTTGAATTGAGCCATTTTATTTTGATTTGAAAAGAGCTCGATAAGAAATGCTTATAGAAGTATATTTACGGAATACTTCAGGATTGTATGCAATTTCCATATACTCTCCTAAATATAAGCAGGAAATATTTTTACACACCGGCTAGTACATCACATGTTACTCCTTACGGTATTTTATGTGCACCTCGTTCTAGTGAAAGATTTCTAAAAGGCAAACCGGATCATTTTTAAGAAATTTGAGTTAAGGCTTTCAGAAGTAAAATGTGATAGATTAACCTGCATAATTTCGAACTTTAACGGGATTTATAAAATAAAAATTGGAGCTAAGGTCCCATTGCCCTTGAAAGGATCAAAATTCAAAATTAAGTTTTCCAAGTATAACTTATTTATTATGCCATAATAATGTGCTTTTTTATTTCCAAACAAGTGCGAATAAATACACAAGAAAATATGGTACATACTGTAAAGTCTCTCAATAAGTGCCTTTGTGTCACATTACTTTGAGTTAGCTAAGTGACTTAAAAAAATTTCAGAAATAGTTATTTTAAATTTCATAATCCTTTATAAACAACCTAATTTTCATTAGAAAAAAAAAAGTTGCAAAACTTTAAATACAATCAAAATTTTACAGCAATTAGATTTTAAACATTTTCACAACATATAGCCAACATGCAAAAAAAAAAAAAAAAAAAAAAAAAAAAAAAAAAAAAATTCAGCACATTTTGCAAAATAAAATTTATACTTACTACTGCGAGTATTTTTTATTTTTTTTAAATTTTCGGAATTTCAAGAATTTTTGAAGATAAAACATAAAAATGTTGTTTCACTAATACAAATAATTCTGAAATTAAATTGATTGCAATATTTTCCATTCATGATTGGCGTTAAAAAGAATTCAATAAAAAACGCCTTCATTATATATTTAATAAATATTTAATTCATATCAGATTAGTTATAATAATGAATTTAAAAATAAAGAGTTTGAAATAAATCTGAATGACAAATTTAGACTATTTAAAAATTGAAATGATTCAAATCGATTGCTTAAATGAGATGTACTTCTTTATTTAGCACTATTTTATAGCAGCATTAAAGTGAATAAAATATCAATTGAGAATGAGATTATTTTCTCTCAAACTTTCTGATAGGGAATTTCCTAAAATGTACAAATTCAGTAGTCTAAGGAAGAAAAAAAAAACTTTTCAGCTTTGACAACCACAAATAGAATTTCGTCTAATTAAGACGAAATTATTAATTAAAAAAAGTCGTAAAAAAAAATTCCTGCGGTGTAATTCATTGTTTCTATTATTTAATAAGAAGTGTTTTAATTTTTAAATTTGTTTCAAGTTTCTTAGCAAACTCAAAATATTTAAATAAATAATGATTAACAAAACGAAAACAAACACAAATGGTAAAATGGCCTGCATGAATAGTGAAACTAAACTAATACAAGCATTTAAAAGGAGGGGGAAAAAAATGTACAACATCAATATGTCACATAACACTGTTGATTCATAAACACAAAACATTTCACGCTTGCTCCCTGAGATACTGTACAACTTTCTCTTACGTGAATTTTTATAACCATGATTCGTACTCTTACTGCACACAAATCACGCAGACAATTTGAGTCAAAAAAAACACAAAACAACAAAATAAATACTAAAGCCAGGAACTCATTGGATAATATAATTACCCATTAAAATTAACACCTTAAATTAAATAAAAAATGCTCTCCGGAAGCAGCTTAAAAACCCCAAAGGAAAAAAAAAGAGAAAATTCAAACTTTTTAAAGTTTTTTTTCAATTAGATAAATAAATTATATCAGAAAAAAAAAATCTTTGTAAATAAATACATAGTTTAAAGTTGCTTTTACAATATTAAGCTAAAATATACTTACTAAACCGTATTTTAAAATACAGTAAATTAGAAATGCAGAGAGAGGAAAATTTGGGGGAATTTTTAAAAGAAAAATAATTTGCTTACAAAAAAAAATGCATGAACGCTTACATTTCTATCACAAAATTCGGAAGAAAAAAAGTTTTTTTTTTTAATTGTTTCTAAAATGTTTTAACTGTACTTTCTTCTTCAATTCAGATTTATAAATTTATTTCATTTGAAAATTTAGATGTCAATAATTATTTTTATGTGAAAATTTTATTTCAAAATTTCAGGTTTGATGCATTTTTTAAACCAAGAAAAAATCATAAAAATTTAAGCATTAAAAGAAATAAAACTTTAACTACTGCTCAACAAACTTTCAATTACTTAATTGTGTATTTAGCATACAAACATCATTAAAAAAAAATTTTAATATCGCATGTAAGGTATCTGTTTTACCATTGAAATTTATTCTTTTTACTTCCCAATCGTCATGAACGAAATTCATGTAAAAAAGCAATCATAATAACAATGAACACCAATGTAATCGAAATGAAAACAAAAGTAATTCGTTATTTGATTGGAAGACATAATGGAAAAATTAAAACAATATGATAATTTGTATTTAAATTCAGCCAGGCTAAATTTTTTTTTTTTTTTTTAAATGACAAGATATGAGTGGAATACAGTCTATTTTCAGAATTAAAAACATGAAATAAAGCTAAAAGCACTAGGTTACGTTTATACTCAAATCGAAATAAGTATTCAAAATAAAAATGGTATCATAAAATCCATAGAGATAACAATTTAAAAGCACTGTTAAAAAGTCTGAATTAAGAAACTTCTTATTTACATTATTCTACATAATCACAATTAAAGGTTAAGTTACAGCTTATATGCTCCAACAATAGACAGGAAAACTTTAAAAACAAGAACGAAAAAGAAAAAAAAAAGTGACGCTTGTTCACAATGTACATTTGATTATGAGAATTAGAGTCACTTTACATAAGTGTCTGTGGTTGTGGTGACAGCCAGTGTTTGATCAGAAACTGTACAGCTTAAGTCATTAAGAGTTCAGAATTTTTTTTTTTTTTTTTTTGGTTGATTTTGTAGACGTCGTCCAAAACAATAGCGAAGCAGGGGACAAGAAAGACTATTCCGAAGTAATCTTCAGTCGAAATCGTAAAGGAAAAAAGATTCAGGTGTAGTTTGGCAAAAAAGCTGCTTCTTTGAAAGTCTAGAATATCACTAGTTTTGAACACAACACATAAATTAACATTTGGTTCAAAGCCAAAACAAGTTTTTCTTATGTTTGTGTTTTAGTATACAAAAAGGCACAAGGGGGTCTTTTTCAGGCGATTTGTCCGCTAATGGCGTTTATTGGAAAATTTATGAGCATATAGTACGCCTTGGTACAAAGTGCCATTCACTTCCATGCTAACCATCAGAGATCCATCTTCTAAAGATCTTCCGTCAGGATCTGAAATATTAAAAAAATACGTAAATTCAATACAAAATTTAAACGAAATTAATTACCTATACAAAATCAGCGCGCAAAATAAAAAAATTTAAAAAAAAAAAACAGAACACTTTAATAATTTTTCAATTAATGATAGGATTAAGATGCAATCTTTATGGTTCGAAAGCAAAGCCTTAAATATGCTAATAAATTAATAAGAGCACACAATACATTAAATTACGAAATATAACACAAAAATGTTCTTTTTCTGAATAAATATCCCTCTTTTTTTCGACGGATTGACATTCATGATTTTTAAAATAGTGAAATCAGTCACCACCGGGAAAAAGTGGTTGGAAGTTTGGACCTGGACCTCCTTTTAACTCATGAACATCAACTCGTGAATATTATTTGATCGATATAGTTCCCATTGCAGTAAAGAGTAATTTACTTCATGATTGAAAATTTCATGATTGTAATATATTATATATAATCGAGACTATATACTATTTGTCACAAAAATTATACCCGTGGAATGCGCTATTTGAAATAAAATACTATTAAACTAAAAATAAAGCCAATTCAGTAGCAATCAGACGCCAACCTTGGGATGTGAAAGCATTTTATACGATAAATTTTTTGCTGTTTATGTATTTCATCATTTAATGATTTTCTCAATCATTTTGTTATTCTCTTTGTTGGTTATACATTTGCTTGAGTGCGATATAAAATAAAATAAAAAGAATCAAACCAAACCTCAACCAAAGAATATATACAAAGGAATTTTCATATCCAAAAGGGAAATATAAAATACCCAATAGGGGAATACACATAACCAAAGAATATGTGTACTCCTCTCTATGTTCAGAGCTGCAGCGCCTCTTTCTTTCCTTAAAAATTCTTTTAAACGATTAATTTTAGAAATTAAAACTATATTTTCTATTCTTCATATTTAAAATACACTATAACAATGTATTCGCAATACAATGGCGACCTTTCGCGTGTTTCGGTTGGAGAAAAAATTTTTAGTTTGAATATTTTACGAAGATAAATGGCAAAAAGAACTTACGTGAGCTGCTAGTGATTCTAATATTTGTGCTGGGCATATTTAGTGACTTTGGTGGAAGCCTGTCATCTTCCATCTTCAGTCTTTTTGGATGAGGTGTTTCATCGTTCAGGTGAGGCTTACGAGAAGCCATGTTCAAAGGTTTGTGGTCCCGCCGATCTGAATTCCTCGTTTCCAGATTCAGGGCCTCTTGCTGGGGCATAACCATGGGATTAGGTGTGGACGGGACACTATTGCAATTTTCCTCATCGCCTGGAAGAAACGTAATAAGTTATTCATTTTGAAAAATATTAGTATGGAATAAAAACTACTGAAGTAGATGTTTTAAAATGGAAAACGATAAATGGTAGATAAGATAAGAGAGTTGTGTTATTCCAGTATTACTCATTGATGGTAAATGTTTAAACAAGTATAAAAACACAAGTCTGGATGAGTCGACCAATATTTTTTACAATACATCAGTCAGTAACCGTATGAAATTCAACTGATATAAAAAATAAAAATGGCAGAATACGACATAATTCGAATGATATAAGATAAGGCTATCTTTGATGATATAGATAAGAAGGAATGATATAGATAAGAAGGCTATCTTTCGAATGATTTAAAATAGTTAAAATAATAGGACATCGTACAATTTGAATAATAATCAAGTAATGATATTGGAGTGAAACATTCATAATTCTAACATGGTTATAATTACAAATATAAAGGGTAACGAATTATTAGAATATATTGGATATTATTAAAATTATTTCGATGAATTTTCTTAGAAGTTAATCAACATCTTCAATTCTTCAATACAATAATTCCATTTGTAATTTTATGCATATTTAAGTTAGTTAAATAGCTATTGTATCTTCCCCAGTTCATTATAAAAATAATAAAAACATTAGATTAAAATAAGTTGCTAGGTAATTATAAAAGTTTAAGATAAATTACATTGATAAAACAATCATTTTTATCGTTCTTATTTAATAAAAAATAAGTAAATTTTATATTGCTTAGTCAATTTATATCAAGTTTAATAATTTCATACAGTTTATTTACTTAAAGAAAAAGAAAAACTTTCACTTAAAAAATGTAGGAAAAAAGTATCCCTATATGATAAAACATAAATATTTAAAAGGAAATCTTTTTTTCAGTATGCATGACAATTTTTGATGGATTGTGTCTTCTTCCGTATTCATAAGGATTTATTGTCAATTACCCAATTGATTTTAAACATAGCTGTGATCAATTAAAATGAATTAACGCGACACTAATTTACTTACGTTTTATCATAGCCGCCAATTCTTTTATGGGAGTCTGTATGCCTAAAATACCATGAATTATTATTTAAAATTTGAAAATAAACACATTGATACAAATAAAAATAATAATTTGAATGAAGATTTTGTTTACATTTCCAACTGCTTCCAAACATTTAATTCCTAAGAATAAGAGAAAAAATAATGTACCTTATAAGTAAAATACATTCTTAATTAAACTCAGTCTAATGACAAATAATGAACTTTTTAAATAAATAATAATTTGAGGAGATTTAGTATTAGCATCAAGGTCATTTAAAAGATGACAAACAAAAATACAATAAAGTAAATAAATTTGTTCCTTTGCAAAACATTTAAAAAGGTACAGCCACAAATAGATTGAACGTGGCTCTATGTGGACAAATTCTATGTATAAAAAAAAAATGAAAAAAAAAAAAATTCTACCCATTATAAACTTAAAAAAATTTACAATTAGTTTGATTTAATAATTTATTTCTGGAACTATCTACAAAGTATAAAGTCAACATAAGGAAAAAGTCTGAAACGGTTAAATTTATAACAAATGATTAATAGTTCTTTATGACAGGAATTAGTCTTGATAAAATCTTTTGCAATGAAAATACGTTACATCAATATAAACTTCCGATGATTTCTTTTTTAAATTATGCCTAGAGTTTTTTTTTTTCTTTCTTTCTTTTTTTTTTTTTTCAATATTGAAAATAAAAATTGACTGAATCTATAAACCTTTGCACTTGCACCAGTATATGTTTTAATTTTAAATTATCTTACGTACATCGAACACTCTGAAGTAATATCGCACTTAATTACTAATCGGTGGTAGTGAAATTTGATAAGATATTTCTCTGTTTCCAAACGCGAAAGAAAATTGAATTTAACTTATTTACTTATATTAACTTATTACTTAATTTATTTACTTAAATCTGGAATTATAAAATATAAAAATAAAAGTCATTTTAAAAAATTTCTTGAAATTTCAATATTTAGAGCAAACGATTATGTTTACCCCCCCCCCCCCCAAATTTTTTTTTTTTTTTTTTTTTTTTTAATGAATTAATTTTCGGCAATTTTTTTTTCGTACATATAATACTGAGAATGGACTGAGAACATTTACACTGTATGTATTTAAATTTTTACAGACGTCGAGCACTTTACGAAGTAATATCGGTAGCAGTCGTCTGTAATAAAACTTGATAAATTTAGTGGAACAACCTTTCCAAGGGCGAAATCATCTCCTCCCATACGAAATTTAAAATTCCAAAACAACCTTTGACTAAATAAGTAATATATGAGGAGAAATTTTATTCGAAGCAACATACAGAAGAGTCAGCGGGAGTTCCGAGGCACTTTGACATACGAAAAATAGCTGCTGCTGAGTGCAGGTAAGTACATAAAACTGAATGGTGCACATAATTATCTTGGATCTCTAAAATAATTAAGGATGAGAATGCATATAAACGTGAAGGTAATGCAGAAAGTATAAGGGGAAAGGGGAAATGAAAAAAAAAAGAGAATTAACGGGGCACGTTCAGGCAGATTTGTAGAATGCAGAGAATGAAAGGAATAAAAAAGAATTAAACAAAGCCCGCCTCTCCATTTAATGAAACGCGGTTTCAATTACTTCTTTTACTCCGGCCAACTTTCGCCAAAGATTACTCATCAATTAACAAAACTATTTTGTTGGCCAGCTTTTCTATGTATAATCCAGAACAAATTCAGGTTCATTCATCATTTCCAATGCTAAGCAACAGGATGCAGGTTTCCCCTGAGTATGACATAAAATAAATTGGGTGCACGACAGGCTCTGGGTTCTCATTTTTCAATTATCAATCATCTGAATGGCGCTGCCCAGCCGTTCTTTCTCTCTATTTTCAACACATTTCTTTCATTTTGAGATCGCGAGATGGCGCTACAAGTCATTAGAAATTGGAAAAATGAAATCGCAGTTCTAAAAACTTTTCCGAAACTTTCTGTTAAGTCAGAATTGTTTTGTTACACTTAAATTAAATCTATATGAGATTGAAAAATGTATTATTGACTCATGTATATTATTTTAACCTACTATATAATTTTTTTATATAATGAATTATCATGCAATGCGGAGAAAAAACGAAAATTAAAATCTATCTAGTTACCTCAGCTTCCATTTACCAGGAGGTGCAATAAAATTTGACGAAGTACCAATCATTTTTATAATCAAATTATAATTATGTGGGATCGGTTTTCTAACATAGAAAAGCATAAACAATATTTTCATTTCAAAATTCCCTCGCTTTTTTCAAAAAGAGGGGGCGCTCTAAGCCATTTTGTTTTTAGAGAAAGCGCCAGTAATTTAGGCTTATCAATTCCTATGAAGAATATATACTCGACAGTTATCTATTTACTCTAAACATTTTAAACATACGCAAGTTGTGAGAATATTAAAATCAAGCTAATTAAATAAGTTTTAAATATAATAGTAATATTGTTTTTCGTTCGAATATCCTTTAAATAATAAATAAATAAAATTTTTAAAATAAGAAAAATGGTGGAAGAAGAAATAATGTTGGATGAAAAATAATTTTTTTTTAACGCAATGTGTATAATGTTTTAATTAGCAAAGCAAAAATTTAAAAGTGCTACAATGTGCATATGATACAATAAGATATGTATGTACTATATATCTTTAGAATCTTCCTGCACATTACATTAATTACGATTAATTTTATAAAAATGCGTATTTTTTTCAAAATTTGTCCATTAATTGAACATAAACGATAATAAAGATATGATTTTTTTTTAATACCATGCAATAACGGCAATAACGCTGACTTTTATGGTGACCGTTTGAAATGGTACGTGAAACAAGTGAACTTTTTCGTCGTCTAACTACTTAATAGCGCGATGCAATCATATTCAATTTACCCAATTAAGAAGAATTTTGTCGTTTATGAGAAGGGGAAACCTTTTCTGTGTCGCATTGCACCCAAAAATAAAGGCCTCGTCCACACCCGTGTGTCTGAGCTGTTTTAATTGAGAAGAGAAGTGTGAGTGGGCTAATTACTTTATTTCTGTGAAAATCAGGATTGTTGATTAAAGAGGGAGAGCAGCAGAAAAATGAAATGATGAAAACGCTCGCGTTTCGGATCCCAAAAATGTCTGCAGAAAGTTTTAGAGCGGCATTTGTTATTCTTTCTGGAGTAACCTCCCCACCCCTTCTTCCCCGATATATATACATATATATACACATATCCACACACACACATCCGCTTTTCTCACAAATGCTTCGCTTTTCAGAAATATGTAATTAGATATATGAAAATTCGGGAAAATTTAATTAGAAATTAGCCGTACCCCGCCGCCAGTATTCAAATTAGACGCACCAACACACATACATACACACACTTGAAGAAAAATATAATTATCTCTTCTCTAATTTTGTGCATTAAACGATCATTAATTTTCTACTTGTGCTGTTCTCTCTCTCTCTTTTCTTGACGCTTGGTGCGATTAATGGAACTAGCAGTGACGAAAATATATTGTTATTCTTGATTAACATGCGCGAGATAGGGGTTTATAAAGTTATCTAATTAGGCACATAAATATTGGCATTTCTTATTAATAGATGAGAAAAGGTATAGGACGGGGGGGAAAGAAAGAGTGAGAGGACCAATCGCGAAAGAGTTTCGGTGCGGAGGAAAATTTTAATTTTTGGATTTTTGTAAAAGGGAGAAAGGGTTGAAGGCGAGAAAATGGGTGAAGGTGGTGAATATTCGTCGTCTTGTGAAAACTGAATCGATAGGGGGTTATTGCAATCGTTCGATCGTTAACGCAAGCCGTTTAGAGGGTGTTTGGTCGCGAAACGAGGTGAAAATGAGATAGATAAATTCATGAATACCCCTGATTAAAAGGCAGTCCGCGTAATCTGATAAAAGTTTTTGCTCTTCCCTTTACTTTTCAGTCGGAGTTACGCATTGTCTTTCTTCGCGTCTTAACTTTCCAAAAATCTTGGCGCGCAACTCCCTTCGTCGCCTGACAATTTACCATTAATTACTCTCGGACTTTTCAAGAAATGGATAAATCTCTCTTTTAGCGTGGCTTTTATCGACACATCAATAAAGAAAAGTCAACTTGACAAGAAATTTAAGGATTGGTTTCACTATATCACAAAAACAGATAAATTTATACGATTGGGTAATAGCCAACAAATATTAGGGAATTTGACAGAATTTAAAAAAAAAAAAAATGAAAACAATTGCAATGCAAAAATGCAAACTTTATCATATCAAAAGAGAAAGTATTGCCAATTTTGAAAAGAAACTTAAGAATGTAAATGATAAAATTCAATTTATATTCAGAAAAATGGCTCCTTTATTGTAAAATGCCAAGAAACATTAAGGAATTTACAATACAACTTAAGAATACATGTGATTGCTTTCACTATGTTCGAAAACATAATTGTATATACATAAAAAATAACAAATAGAATTATTAAACAATTTGACGACAAATTTAAAGATAAATCTGCCAGCGATATTTGAAAATATTGCAACACAGCGTTATTTAATAATTTCCATGTAAGTGGAAAAATCTTGCCAAATGGGCTGTATTTTAAAAAGTTAAAAAAAAATTTCAAATAATAAAAATATTTATACGTTTTAAAGCACTGGCAATTCTTTTTATATCGTAGGCATGGTTGTAAATTAAAGCTTTATTTCGAGTTTATGGCATTCAAACTTTTTATTTTTTTTTGGCGAAAAAATTTGTGAAAACACTTTAAAATGTAAGAATGCACATTACGTAACATATCTAATAATCTCTTATATCTATAATCTCTTATGACAATACTTACATCTCTACTAGCCATTGATACTGAATCCTTTGAATTAAATGAAGAATTCACAGATCTGAACAGAAAAGAGTCAGTGTACTGAATATAAAATTTTTCTTTTAAAGAGTAATTGAAAAATAGTATTATCTTGATTTATTTATTTTTATAAAATATTTATTCCATTTGTATTACACAAGTAAGTAAATCACAATAAATACCAGATACTGCTTAAGAATAACGATTTATTTATGCAAAGATTAATTTTTCTTTCCTCATTTCCGTGAATTGCTAATCCTTGAACTTATTAAAAATTACACAAAATAGCACTTTTTGTCGGCATGCGACAGAAGAAAAAAATATTTTTGTCAAAGTATTCATAAAGACGTTTAGCTTTTCATTAACGATAGAAAAATTGCAAAGACAATAGAGAAAAATACGAGAATCCAAAAAAAATATAAATATATAAAAAAAATACTTCAATAAATTAAGAAAAACTATATATTTTTCAGGTGAACTATATATCTTTCAGGCGATTAGTCTAAAATTTTGCACTTTCTTTCGAAAATCTCGATAGTTAATCCCCTAAAAAGATTTTGAGAAGGGAAAAATAGCAAAATGAGGGAAAAAAAATTTAACGAAAAGTTTGTGCATTATAAATCAACTTCTTCCAAAAATCCCAGGAAAACGACACAAAGGGAATTTTATAATAACAAGCAGTACAATAGGGATTGGAAACCCTTTTGCAGTCAAAACACAAGTCTTTTTTTTTCCTCACCCCCTTTTATTGTTACCATATTTTTTTTCGTTTACTTTGAGGAAAAACCATACAAGTAAAAATACTAGGATAATCTCTTATTAAATTTTTATACACTTGTTGAAAGAAGTTAACGGCTTTACATACTAATTACAGCATGAAACGCATTTAAAAATTCGACGTTCTCGCAAGGGGGAGGGGGTAAAAACGCGCCAACACACGCAAAAAAACAAAGAGGAAAAATTAAAAGGATAGTAGGGGCTGAAATTGATCTTTCGGTTATTTTTCGATAATTTTTCTTTTGCCTCCTCAAACAATAGGTCTGAAGTTTCTTATAACTATTTCTTTAATCCGGGATTCAATTAACTTTTTGCAACTCCCGACAAAAGACGGCGTGAGGGGGTGGGATGGAACGTAGTAAATTCAATAGCAGAAAAGGGGCAACAAGTTGCTACCGCTCCTTTCTTAAGTTTTGATAATAATAGTTTTCCTTCTTTTTTTTTGCCCATAACAGTATTTGTTTATTTTTTTAAAATATTTATTTCTGATAACCAGAAAATTATCTATAAAATAGTTTGGTAATTTGGAAGAAAAAAAAAAAAAAAGATGTAGGAAATTTTTTTTAAATCTAATTATAAAGTGTATAAATAAAATAAAAAAAAAAAATTTTTTTTTTTTTTTTTCAAAATTGTAATACAGGAAAAACTGTAAGCATTACAAATCCTATAATGCGCATTTATCAGGAGCATTCAAGGAAAATAGTCAAAAGAGCGATTTATTCCAATAACTCTTTAGATGTATTTAACAAAAATAAACTGCAAATGCTAACAAGTTGCATAATTGGCACTATTTTACGGCGTTATTAAATATATAATGGTCAACATATCGTGCGCTATATCGGAAACGTAATCATACTCAACAATTAAGAGCACATTTTATGCCTTCAAATATGATTTAAATTTTAAAATGATTGGTTGATTAGTTCTAATCAAAAAAGGCAATTTTTATGAAAACTTTTTAAAAGAAAAGCTATGCTAATAAAGTTATAAACCGATATGCTAATACTGTTATGCTAAAAATCATAACCTATACCGATTTTAAATTGTGAAACCAAGGGTTCAAAGTTGAATTTTTTTTTTTTTTTTTGAAAGTAAATAAATTTTGAAAGTAAGAAATGATTAGAAAGAAAAACTAATTACTATATGTAATTTATTACAATAATGATCTTCTTCACTAAACCTTACTTCTCCTCCTTGAAGATAAAACAGTAAAAAGTAAAACTATCAAAAACTGGAGAAAAGTTTAATAGTGATACCGATGTTAAAATGAGAAATCGATATTTGAAATTTAACACTCCATGTAGTTAATTCCTGTTTTTTTATTTTTTTATTTTTTATTTTATAGTTCTAAAGTGTTAGGTAATTTAAAATATACTGATAATTATGAATCAAAATCAATTTTAGTAATTCAAGGTCAACTTGTCACCTTAAGTCTAAAACTATTTTTTTAAAAATTTCGTCTTTATATCTTACCACATTCAATCGTATCATCGCATCAATCGTATCTTCATACCTCTGTCCTATCTGATACCGATTTCAAACTGAGAAATCGAGATTTAACGTCAAACAATTCAAAGTAAATTTATTTTGTAACTCAAAGGTGATTTATTACATTAAAATAGCTCATTTAAAGTCTCTTCCCATTGAAGATAACTCAGTCAAGAATAAAATTATAAAAAAGATTTTTTTTTATTTTTAAAAAAAGTCGATAATTAATGTGACTTAAAAAGTGCGATACACAGCCAAAATTGGCAGGTAGAATATAATTCAAGTCCCAAGATAATCCAGAGGACCACCTAACACCGAAGGAGTGACCGTCACGATAACATAGGTGCCCTTCAGGACCTATACTAATTTTTTTATAACCATTTTCATTTTTATTCCCCTCTTTTAACAACGAGATCCGTGATTGTTGATGGCTCTGTGAAGACTATGGCCCGTTGACGACTTTTCTTAATGTTGCAAAACAATAATTGTTTCTTTCTCTTTTTTTTTTTTCTCTCGGTAATTTCAATCGTGGTTAGATTCTCGCCAACCCTCCTGAACTCTGTATCCCTTTTTTTATTCATCTCATGATTATTATTTTCATATCTATGAAATTAAATTCAAGCGCGTGTTGACGAAGAATTTTATCACGTTTATTAAATGAAAAGGGCTGGGACGGAGAAAAAGAAGCTAAATTTAACTATTTTCGTGACTCGATTGGGGATTTTTATTCGTTTATTTATTTGCATCGAAGGTTTTTTTTTTTTTTTTTTTTTTTTTTTTATTCAAGTTGGACAATAGTGAGATTAACACATTAATGCCACCGTCAGAATTTTAGAATTCGGTTGCAGTGAGGCTGCACGATGTAACTATCACGTTGTTACTTTTTTCTCACCGACAGAATCTCGTAAATACGACACCTGTAATTTGGCATCAATGAAGTATTCCAATTATGTTTTTAAAAAAATACATAGTCTTAAAATCTCCATAAAAAGATAATAACAAAATTAAACTTAAAATGAAATCGTGAATGCTCGTCCCTTTTCCAACACATTACTCATCCTTTTCTCTTTCGGATAACGTGATAAGACTCGAATTTTAAATTATTTTTGAACATTAGGCTTAAAAATAGAATGAAACTTAATAAAAAGAAATTTTTATTTTAACAATTATATACTTTTTTTTAAGTAAAAAGAAAGAAAAGGACTTCCAGTAATGAGCGTAGGTCTATAAAATACTGTAGGACATAATAAATTAGGTTAGAAAGAAAAGATTTATTAGATTAGATAGAAATTAGATGGAAGAAGAAAAGACTTTTAAAAAAAGAAAAGAAGAAAAGAAAAACTAGACATTTTAAGGCGTAAATATTTCTAAACATGAAGCCATAAAGCTATACGACACTGAATTAAGAAAACCTCAGAACCGGATTTAATTTAAGTTTGGTTATTTAATAATTTTGTGTCAATATGTCATTACTTTTAAACCGAATAATAAAACAAGTTGCCTGTTTGTTATTGAAACATTAAATTATTAAATGAAAATCAATTATTGAATACGTGAAAACGTAAATTATTAAATGAAAATCAATTATTGAATGTGTGTAAACATAATATTATTAAATAAAATTCAATTTATTTATCTTGAATTAACCTTGGATAACTAAACATTCTTCAAATAGACTAAACTTTTATCTATTTTAAGAATTCTGAATTTTACCGTAGCATTAAACATTTTTTAATGTAAAGATTAAATTGTTTTTTTTTTTTAACTACACGGTAAAAATAAAAAAAAATATAAAAAAAACTTTATAAAATATAAGTCAATTTTTAATTCGTTACACTGATTTAAGCTTTAGAGTTACACTGATTTAGCTATATAGAATTGAAGAGAATAAAGATTATTTTGTATAAAAATTAAGCTATTACTCCTTATTACATACATAAATTAACCTTGCATTTTTCAAAAGTTAAGATAAAAAATAAAAAGATACCTAAGAAAAATTAGGTGAGGAGCTTTAAAAAAAAATAATAAAATCAAATAAGCTTTCGAAAACAAACACAATTGCTATCTCAATTCAATCAAAAAACATCACTCAATGGCGGGGAAGGCACTGTTTTTTACTTCCATCACCTCCCTTTCCTCCTGATAAGTTTGAGCCCCCGAAGTTCAACATTTTTTGACTATTAGAAAGACTTTATACACTCCCCCCCCTTTTTTTTATCCTCCCAGTCATCAACCCGAAAATGATTTATAGCCACAATACATGATGACTGAATATTTCTCACAACCTACTCAGAAAAAGTCAAACATTTCCCCCTCCCTCTCCACTACGAATCCCTTCAAAAAATCTCATTTCCAACCCCATTCCTAAATTTGAAAACATTTATAAATCAAGCCAATGATAAATCCCTTTTTGTTTCACGAATATCCCCCCTCCTGATAAACAATGATAAGTAATTTCAATCTATAGAAACATAGATCCTTGTTAAAAAGAATATATATTAAAGATAATAAATAAGAAAGAAGTTTAACTGGTCGGAGATTTATCGCATTGCTTTTTAGAATGAATATTTTGTGGCCAACACACTAAGAAATGAGAGGTCATCCCATCCACAGTCACGCTTTTTCTTTTTGTAAAATTGAAAAAATAAACCCTACGGGGGTCGAGCGCTTAAATCAATGTTGTACTGCAATGTTTCACTTTTAAGACAGCTCTATCAAAAAAGAGTGTCATTCGATAAAACAATATCCAATACCCCCCAGCGAGGTTGACTTTTAAAGTATTCCAAGTGTATGGGACACTTAGAAAAATACACAGAGGTGTTTCAAAAGTTGTCGAAAGATTTATCTTTGTCTGCTTGAAGCATTTCAATTAGAACATTATCCTCAGCTCAGTGTACAAGTGAGATGCTGTGTTTTATACCATCGTTTTCAAAAAGATCCAAGACTAACCAAGCACAAAATGTTGACAAATTAAGGGTGAGTTCAAAAATTAAAATTTATTAATTAAGTAGCATAAAATTAAGGTAATTCATTTAATGTACTTTTATAAAGAAACAATTAAATTTTCATTTTTAAATCGAATTAAATTTCGAATTACAGACGATTTTGAAAAATAAATCGTAAATCCAACCATTTTTGGGGATATACTAATTCTATTCTCCCATCTATTTGTTCTAGCATTTAGAGGGAAACGGAATAAGACTCGAAGGCCTAATGGAAAACCAGACAGATTAAATCAAAAAATTAATTCTTTAGTTGTGTACAACATATAATTCTTGAAGAATCATAGATAGACTACTTCTTTTATAAATGATTTTTTGTTCTAGAAAAATCATCCAGTCTTACCTCACTTATGGGATAAGACAGGGTACACATGTTAACTTTATGGGAAACTTCAAGCACTAAAATTTTAGTAAAAAAATAGAATCTTTTTACTTTGTATGACAATTTAAGGAAATTATTCATGTAATTTACACGTGCTGTAATCTAGGCCGTACTCAAGGAGGGAGGGCAATTGCCCTGGCACTCAGAACTTCTGAGGGCTCGATCAAATTTCCTTACAAAAAATAGTGCTTATTAATTAGTTTTTTTTTTTTTTTTTTTTTTTTTTTTTTAACATAGTTATGGAAAATTTCTTTATTTCTATCGAAAAACTACAATTTTGTATAAAAAATACTTCAAAAATTCTAAAAAACATAAAAAAAAGCTTTAAATCTTGTACTTAAAATTTGAAAAGTTTCTAGCAATTTTTGTATTTTTTAAATAAAACTCTGAATGACAAAGGTTTTTCTCAAATGATACTATTAAAGAATGCATTATTAAACAATTTTATTAAAAATGACAACGGTATTATAAGGGATCAACTTCTATGAAAGTATGTTTTCTTTCTTTATACTATCTCATTTCGGTGCACAGGCGATTATTGTACTATTGTAAGGTATTAAAAACTGTTATTAACTTTTATTTTATAGTACAAAATGAAATTTGTGGAAACCAATATAAGCTTTCCTTCAAAATTTTTTATCTTGAACAATTCTTAACAAATATTTCTCAAATTTAAAAATGATAATTTTGTTATTAATTACACCGAAAATTGTATTTCATTTTATTAAATATTTTTAAAGCTATAGCATTTTATTTGTTTTTTTTTTTTTTGTTTTTTTTTTTAAGGTTCTTATCAGCTTATCACCATAAATATTTAAGCTAAGTTAACGAAATTTTATACAATTATGACAAATGACAACCATAGAAAACGAGACAAGTTTGTTGCAATCTTTTCTAGCATAGAATAGTCAAAACTACAGCGTATATCACCGGTCTCTCAAACCTCTGAAAGATATAAACTTTATTGATTAAGCATGAGAAATCGCATGACTTACACTTTTTATGTTATAAAAATAATTCTCCAAGAATGCTATAGAATTTTTTAAAAATTAATTATAATTAAATTTTCCTTTTTTAAATAATTAAAATGTCAAAAACTGAAATTGTCTTTTCCATTATTGTAGGGTAGTGTATAAGTATATTGTAATAATAATAAAAAAATCGTATGAAAATTCACTCTATCATTTCATCATAATCACTAGTCAAAACAAACCCATAGTTATATTCGAATTTCCCGAAAAGAACGAAGTCTACTTTACGTTCCAGAAGTCCCCCATTCTAAAAAGACTAAAGAAAAGAATCTAGTATCTGTGCGGCCATCAAAACTGAATTGCTAAAGGACCTAATGACCACTACCAGCGGTCAAAAGTAGCTACTGACCATCATCGCAATGGTCAGTTGTAACAGTAAATGTTCACAGAAGGCATAGAAGCTATTCGATTATTTGATTATACAATTGTAGGAAAGTTTTCTAATGGCAAATAGCCTTTACCCGAAAAACATCGCGTATAAAGGGATCCTAATGTGACAGCTAGTATTCGTTCCTTTAAGCAATAATGCAAGGGAGAAAAAAAAGTTCTTTGCTTTCAAATATAAGTCATTTGAAACTAAATAACGATATATGTTTTGTTGTTTTAGGCAAATACACAGAAGAATTACTTAAAGTTAAGAAAGAAGTCAGACTCGAAGATAGTAGGGGGGAAAAAAAATGGGAAAATAAAAGTCGCATAAAATCGACGTAAATAATTCTCTTACATTTCCTTGGAAACGCCGCCTTTTTTTTTATGATCGTCCTCATAAGACATCATGAAAAGCACCTAGAGATGAAGAACCGCGATTGTTATGACCACAAAACGATTACGCATTGTTCTGGAAAAGAAGTAAGGATAATAATAATAAAGAAATGTGCTTTAAATTAACCATCACGATAGGTGATTTTACGTTTACGTCTTCGATTTATGTGTCAGTGATGATAAGGTTATAAATAATCTTCTTATTTATGTAGATATATATAGATATAACTATATCTGAAGGAGGAAGGGAGGGAGTTCTGATGGTCCCTCCCCCTGCATCTGTTACAGCACGAAATTTCATTCCTCATGACAAGTCCGATAATAGGCAAATAAAAGTATTATAACTGTCTGGATTACAGTTTATGGTTTGAATGCACGAGTTGGCTATGAATAATTTTTTTCTCCATTTAATTTTCGCCAAACGTTTCGTTTTTTTTTTTTTTTTATTTATTTATTTATTTATTTTTTTTACTTCTTTTATCAGTCAAATATGCTGAGAGGACTTCGTTTAAAACTCGTTTTGTTACAAAATGGTCGGAGGGGGAGGGGATGTTTATTAAGTTACTTTATGACGTATGTATGCTTATTGATTAATATTCAATCTAGTGCTGCCAGACTCTCCCTCCAATAAATCCACCTTAAAGGATTTAATGTGTATTCATACCAATCGTACTGACAATTGCTAAGTATTTGAAACATTTCCGATACGCATTTTGGTTGTTAGCAATAATTGCCTCATTTCTAGTAAATGAAATGAAACAAAATTTCCTTCCTAGAGAAAAAATAAACACGTGTAAACTTTATTGTACATGCATGCGGCATGAAAGACTTATTTTAGAACTAAAGGGAGGAAACATTCCTTCAGTTTAGTGTATTTTTGTTATTGATGCAACATTTCATTCGAGAATTCAATCAATAACTATGAACAACCTCATTTCTAATAAATTAGTGATGAAATGGAAAAGCACATTCTTGAAAAAGAGTAGGGGAAACTTAAGTACTCGCGCGTGTTCAATAATAATATTCCCCAAAGGAAAAACGTACCTTTAGTTCAGCTTTTTCCCCTAAAAAAAAACTTTCCTTTATAAAACTCCTGATACGCATTTAATATCGACTAATTCTATAGAGAAGCTTTCGCTGTATATTATACAGTATGTTATTGTTTTTACTTACTATTTCCACTTCTCTTTCTATAAGATATTAAATAGCTAGCTCTAATATTACCTTTCGTATCAGATATTAAAAGTAAACCTTTAACTAAACTTCATTACTAGTTATTTCATTATTTCTGGCTTTCCATTTATTCTGAAATTCAAATTTTAAAAAAACTTAAAGCTTTGTTTTTAAAATTCTTCAGCATTTCAAAAAAAAAAAAAAATTAAGACCTTACTCTTAATTATGGGAATTTACTCATCAGGATTTATATTCGACGACAATTAATTTTAGAGATAGAGACTAATGCGTGCCAAAAAAAGTGGGTCGATAATAAATTCGACTCGACCCATGGATATAGAGACCTATTAAAGTCTCGGTTATTACCATAACAATTATGATCTCTTAACAAAAGGAAAATTAAAAAACGCACTAATTGTAACAGAAGAAAAAATTAAAATAAACATTTTAGTAACTACACTACAAAAATAGTGATCAATGATTACACTAAAAAATGAAAACATATTTTGTAAATAAATATTAATTCATTAACTACAAAAATTTCCTAGAAAAATCTTTGTTTTACGTTTTATATTATCAATTTATCACTTTGCAGTAATTTTAAACCTCCTAAATAGAAATTAGGGTTACACTAACCATTCATTTGACTTGTAGAAGACACAAATTAAAAAGATTTATAGTTTTATATTTGTATTTCTTTCACTTATATCAAACAAATAAGGATAACTTATAGGTTATGTTGAATTTGTTAAATTGTAAAAAATGAAACACAAATTCACCATATGCAATTTTGGTGAGTATCGAAAGAATTACGACAAATGCTCGACAAAGCAAAACTAGTCGGAGCTAATAATGTAATTGTCGTATAAAATGTTTATAAATCAGCCTTACTTTTTGAATAATCGAATAATGTTAGTTTTATATATTTCTTAAGTATTTCAAACAAAAAAGAGTAATTTAAGATTATGATTGAAGTTTGAGATTAAAAGTTATGATTGCAATTTTGAAAGGTGTTGAATGCGCTGTTTCACATTTTTTGCTATTTAGGGAAAACAAACAAGCAAAGGAGAAAATTAAAACAACAGAAATTGTGATAGTAAAAGCCAAAATTTCTAGTTATTTATTTATGTATTCTTTAAACTGGTTAAAATGCTACAGTTAAGTTTATTCAGAAATATTCCAAATGAACAATTTAGAAGGTAAAACTAAGAGCATAGCTTTTCAAGCTATGCTGTACAACCTAAAAAATTAAACTCAGTGGCGCGACAGCCTACTGTGCTCATCTCAGTTTTCCTGACCTTGGGCTCTAGGGTGCAGGAGCAGATGCTCCGGTCAGGTGGTCAGCCGAACGCGGAACCCCCAGTGTTTAGTTCCCAAGCATGCTTGGTACTCATTTATCGATCTCTATTAAACCAAAATATGAAGGGGGGAAAAAACATTTTTAAAAACTCCGATAAAAATATTTGGAATTGGCGGATAAGGAAATCCTTATCTTTGAACCAATAGGTATGCATAACATACCAAGTTTGTATTTAAAGTGAAAAGCTGCTGAATGCGCTGCGTTAAAATTGAATAAACCAAGACAACATAAATTATGATAGTAATGAGATTTAAACCAAAATACAGAAAGTACGTTGAAATTTAAAATTCCATCTAGAAGTATTCCAATTGAACAATTTAAAACAAAAATAAACTAATAGCTTTTGGAACAATCTTGCACAACCTGGATACCAAATAATCAAAACAAAGCCATTTTGCAAAGTTTTTCCCCTAATCATTAAAGAGCTATTCGTAAAAGCACTTCTCATAAATAAAACTTTATAAAAACTCGATTATTATTTATATACCGAAACAATACATGCCTTGTTCCGCTCTGTAGACGGTCAACAATGGAAAAGTAACCAAGTAGACAAAAGAAAAGAAAATAAACAAAAACCCCTAAAAAGGCAAATGAACAATCCACACAGATGTTTCGTGATAGGGTGTATTATAATTTTCGAAAATTTCGCTTTTACATTAGGACATTAATGAGAAAGGAAGGTATGTTAGTACATCAAAAGCTATTAGTTCGATTAAAGTCGAAAGAATATTCGGATGCATAAATAATACAAAAGGCAATATATTTTTTTTTCTTCTTGCGTTATTAATGCTGATAACAAAATTCATTTAGTCTTCGATAAACTAGAACTAAACTTTCTAGATATAAATTTAAAAGGTTTCTTTATTTTAATATATTCGAACATTCGTGCCTATATCCATTTTCCCGCACGTTTCAATGCGAAGACATTTTGCAGTAGAAACAACATCGATTTGATATTGTGAACTGAATCAAACATGTTTAAAAGCTAGATTCATAAAGATTGGACATATCGCTATATAAATACACGACGCTATTTCTCGTCATTTAAAAATTTATTGACGGATGATTTTATAGCTATTTGTTCCTACCGTACAAGTTTTCCAAAAATGCATCAACAAAAAAAAAAAAAATAATTTTCGAAACGAACATTGAAAAAGACTACTTCGGTGAGGGGGAAAAAAAAAAGGAATAAATAATTTATATCTACAGGAATGGAGTAAATAGAATTCAATCGATGTTTGGAGGCTCGTTAAGGGGAAAAAATAGAATTTGGATGTACGTGCGATATTCGGAAGTATAATTATATTATTAACTTTAACGTCCAATTGGTGCACTTAAAGCATAAAAAATGAAACATTATTCGATTTTGAAATAAAAGAATACGGTGTAATTCTTTGTAAATAGGATTACATTACATAAATGCTTTACATATTTCAGCTTTTTTCTATAGAAAAATAAAAAGTTTTTTGCATACTGTGAAGATGTCTTTACATTACATTATTACATTTACATTATCTTATAAGTTTGAAATATTATTTTAAATAAATAATTTTTATTAATTTTTAATAACAGGAAATCTCATTTCCTCACTCATAACTCTTACCACCAACAAATACAAAAAACATTATTTCTCACTGAAATACCTATATTTTTCTCGTTATAATTTTATCTTTTAAAATAAACACTTGTAATGTTGTTTCAATGCTGTAAGTTAATTTTGTGTTCTTTAAATGGGTTTTACTATTTAGCTCAAAAACTTGAAACTCATAAATTATATCAATCCTTCCTATAGATCATCCCTTCGATGGTACTATAATTTGGATAGAAACAGTGCATATGTTCTAAGAACATGTTTTCTGATAAAACTGCTAAGCAAACGTCAATAAATTTGGAGAAGTAAAAATAAACTGAATAAGCTAATTGAATAACATCCTTATTCCCTTATTTTAATTTAGGAAGTTATTAATAAATTTTTTAAAATTAAATTAAGTCTTTAATTTCTTCTTTTGGGAGAGTCGAGAATATAAATTATTATTTTAATTTTAATTATGGGTATAAACATCTAAAACATGCACTCACTATTATCGTTCCCTCACGGTGACAAAATGATACTTTGGCGAAGGATTGATTCGAATGTTTTTAAAAACAGGTTATAAAAGATACTGTTTTTTCTGAAAATAGCCTATATATAGAGGATGACACAGGGGATTATATTGAAAAAGATATTTTCTCAAATGGATTAAAACATTTACGCATCAATCAATACCGAAAATCCCATTTCATAAAATTAGTAGCATAGCTACCAGCATTTCAAAATAAACATTAAGAATATTTTTATGCTAAAGTAATGCAATAATAAAAATAACGAGAGGAATTTTTTTTTAAAAGGTAAAATGGAATATCATTAGGAGGCCCAAAATAATTGGGGATGGATTTTTATATTTTAAAAAACTAGTTTTTTTAATCATTGTCACTAAACATTCGTGATTCAGTAAAAAACATTAAAAATTGCGACATATTTTCGACACGCTCTTTCAAAAATCGCCGAAGAAAGCGTAAAAGTAGTAGAAATCTCTACTTTAATTTCTTTGTATCAGATTTCTGAAGAAGTACATTTTACCGACGCAATTACCGTATCGCGGTGAGGGTCGTGAGAGGGTGCAGAGGTAACCTTAACCTTCACGTACAACCGTAACGTCAAAACACCTAAAAATAAAACGAATAGAATATCGCCAAATTCTCATTAACAAAAACTCCTAAAACCTCCCCCCATTTTCTTCTGCTTCATTGTTTATTTTTAGGGAAGAGGGAAATAGAGAATAAGGTGAAATCGGGGGCCCCTTTTCTTAATCTACCCCCATTCACTCGGCTCCCCTTTTAGTAAATAAAAAAAGGATGAGTTTCAACTCAATCCCAGAATAGTAGCGGCGGCAGGTAAAACACCAAAACCTGTGCGGCGGAGAAAACAAATCCAATGCTATTACGAGGGAGAACGAATCAAGTCTATTTGAGGCTAAAGATTTACCATATTGTTAGATTGAATATCAATTTAAGAAAAGCGATGAAAAATTGGTCCAGTTCTTGAGTATTATATTAAAATATCAATTTTATTTTTCTCAATTATTTTGAGTCGCTTTGCTTTTAGTCTAAAAATCAGAATATCAGTTTAGGCAAATCAATTAGAATTCGTCTGATTGTTTGGTTTCATAATAAAATATCAATTTAAGTTCAATTAATCTAGTTCATTTGCTCTATTGTTAGTCTTTAACTAAATCGATTGGAATTCATCTTATAGCTGGATTTTATAATAAAATATCAATTTAAGTTAACTTAATTCAGTTAATTCGCTTAATTGTTAGTCTAAATATCAGGATTCCAATTTAACTAAATCGATTAGAATTCATCATAATGTTTAGTTTTATGTTAAAATACCAATTTAATTTCATTCAATCCATTTTATTTGCCTTGTCGTTACTCTAAGTATCAAAAAAACAATTTTTTAAATTTTCAATAAATCCAGAAGACTTTAATTACGGTGACATTAGAATGTACATAATTTTGTTTTGTTTCGGTTTTTTTCGGTCTTTAACTACGAATGGCACACATTACCTAACATTAACTCTTTAAATATTCTTTACTGCACAACTTTATGGTAGAAAATTAGTGTACCAAAAACAAGTATGTAACAAGTTAAACCCTACCACTGCAAAAATAAAAATATAAGACACAATACAAAAAAAAAAGTAATTTTTTTAGTCTTTTAACACATAGTTAATCTGGAAGATCAAGTTTATGTGCCATAAAATCATATAAATTATAATATAAAATTTACTAGTAAAATGTACTTCTAAGGTGTTTATTAATTTTATGAAACATACACATTTATGTACACTATTGATATCAGGAAGTTTGTACCGAATAAGGTCCATTCAAAAAACGCAATACACCACTTTCGCAAGAACTAGAAGCCTAGTATAAAAATGTATATTTGAGGCCCCTCAAAGGATTTCAAGGGCAAAAGAAAGTCACGTGGGGGATTCTTTCAACTCCCCAGTGAAAAAGAATGATTTCCCAAAATAGATTTACGACTCAAAGGAAGACAAGTTTTATTTCAACTCCAGAAACTAAAATCAGATATTTAAAAGTTAATTGTCAAATATATTGTGTTTAGATGCTATTGAATATAATGAAATCATGAAATTCGCACCTTTTCTAGGTAAACTTCACTTGTTTTAAGTTTTAACTAATATTTAGACTTCTTTCAATAATTTCAGAGACATTTTAATAAAAATATAAGAATAAAGTTATAAAAATTAAGGAACAAGTGACTATAGATGCAGACATTTCCATAAAAATTCTTTAAAAAAATCAAAAACATCCTTTTCATTGTAGAGATTTCGATTATCTATTATCTTATAAAAACAAAATTGAAATCTCTTTATTTACTGAAATATCAATAGAACTATATGTAAAAACTAAACAAAGAACTTTATGTCAAAAATTCTAGACTGTTAGAAAAGTTTAGACAATAATATCGTTCAAATTCGCTGTAATCCTTAAATGGCGCTAGTTGAACTATATTAGGATCTTTCACTAATTTGATCACATGATACTATGGTTTCAACTTGAACCGATACATGATTCAATTTAACTCATTGTTAAGGTTGCAGAATACTGATATGGTTCAAGGTACTTATATTACGATTCACCGATTAAATCAATTTTCCCTGAAAGTTCAAAGTCCAGAAAATTATCATAACTTATTATTTTACAACTCTTAAAAAATGCAACAATGTTAAATCAGTTTTTTGGTTGTGGTGTACGCACCTCTTTGCAATGATGGGAACATAATGTTTTAAAAAAATTGTAGTTCAAAAATATAGATAAATTTGAAAATGGAATTTTGTTATGATGTGTGAATTTTTGTCCTTTACTTAAACTTAACACTTTACTGAGTTTTGTTCAGTAAAATAGTGTAGTATACAAATAAATCTATTCAATGTATTTCAAATATTTTTTTATATGCTACTGATGAACACTAAAGTCATATTTTATTTTTAATCTTCAGAAATCTTTCACTAATCACTATTTTTTTCCGTGTGTTTATGAGGATATTATTTTTAATATAGATATTTTGAAATCTATTTGTCAATGGTTACGAAAGCTACTTACATGCTATTGTTCTTTTCTATAATAAAAAAGGCAATGAAAATAATTTTTACTTCTCTAGTCCATCATCCAAAAATTTTTTGTCTTAATATCGATTTATTAAAAGTCAAGATTTAAAAATAAATTTTATGATGATAATTTCAGTCTATAGTCGAAACTGTGAAAAACATTTTTTGCTAAATAAAATTATGTAAAGTAAAGAAAATGGACTTTTAATATAGCTTAATAGTCTAAGGGGGAGGGGTGAAAGCAATGCTTACCTGCATCATTACATATCTTTCATTGGAAGAAAAAAAAGTAAATAAAATTAAATTTCAAATTTAAAGTTCTTAAAAAGATAACTAGGTGTATATGAAAATGAATTTGAAAGTTGCTTATTTCTGCTAACAAAGGAAGAGGGACTGAAATCACTTAATACATTCTAACTTAATAGTTGAACGGCGCCTTATACATCAATCAAAAACAGGGAAATACTAACCCAAACTTAAAACATGAAGAATTTTGAAGAAAAAGGTGAATAAATAAAAAATTATGTAATTTTTTAAATATTTCCCATATAATCTATTTGACTGACGCAAGATATTATGAGCAGAACATCATAAGTCTATTTCAAAAACCGTAATTTCAATTTTTGCAATTTAAAAAAAAAAAAAAAATATTGACTAAAATGTGCAAAAAACAGTGATTTTACATGTAGTACAAACAGTATTTAAAAATAAGTAACAGGATGTTGCTTAAACTCGCATTGAATCATGTTTTTTTAATTTACTCATCATTAAACTATGAGTGATGATTTAAGGGAGGTTAATTTTAAGATATTAAAAACGCAATCGGCCCGATGAATTCAAACAGGAAGAAGAGGAGGTATTGCAATTGGAAAGATAGAGGGGGCGTGTGGAATACAATGGGCCATCACGGGAAATCGCCACAGATTCAGTGGCGTGTCGAATTCAACTTTATCTTCATTAGATGAAGGAACGAAGACAGCAGCGTAATTTATTTTAGAGAAGGAGCCAAAATGCGATGAGACGCACAGGTTGACTCTAGAAAGATTTCCTGCAATCTATTATTTTAGATTGGACATATTCATGGATATAAATAAAAGGTTTATTGACGTCACACAACATCAAGACACTCTGTGAGAGAATTTTTTTTTTAATCTCCCATTCAAAAATATATTAATGTCGTCTTCTTCTTCTTCAAAATAAAAATTTTAATAAAATTAATTTAACTGATTGAAATGGTTTACATGTGAGGAGTTAAAGAATGTTCTTGTTAAGATTCATAATGAGGATTAAAATTAAGATTTATTCGTTATCAGTTAAGAATAGATATTAAAATTATATTTGTGAATTTCAAAAATTACGAATCTAATAAAACTTGCTATAACAAAGAACAGCAATAGTAATTGCACAAAGGGTTATCTCTGGAATCGTAGGAAAATGTCTATAATTGATTATTTTGACAATTCTTAATATTCGTATCATAGATGAGTAATAGCACAAATGTGTAGTTTCTCTAGCAAAGAGGTATAAAAGTAATTAGCGCAGACATTTTTTCAGAAATTATTTAAAGTCATTTATTTTCAAAATCTACAGTCGTTATTTGTGTTATTTCTTATTTTTGTTTATTTTATTTAATATAAATTATTTAAAATATAAAGTTTAGAAATTTTAGCTCTGTAAATGAAATTTTTAAAAAAAATGTGATCTACCTTTAAGATCTCGTTTTGTAATGAAGACTTAAGGGACTCCAGCTGAAAATTGCGCTGTATCTTATTGCCATGTTCATTCTTTACAGATTAATGTGAATACGCATAAAGAGATGAACTTTATTTATTTTTTTATTATTATTCGCTTATCTGGTTTTAACTTTTACACCGTAGTCTTCGTATGCATTTGAATTCCATGACTTTATCAACTAATAGGCATAAGTATTCTTAAAACTGGATGCTTTAATAATCCTCTTCAATGAATTCTAGTGAATTGGTTTCTAGACACATTGTGTTTTTTATAAACATGTAAAAGAAGCAAATCATTTCTAAGTACGGATTTGTGTACTACAGAACACATAAAATTAAAATAATTAGAAAGGGAATGCTGTTGTTCGACTGTTATTTTAGTACATTACATATTAAATAGGATAGGGTTAAATGATGTAAATGACATTAGAGAACCTACCTGATGAAAGTGCATGATTGCTATTGTAAATGCCGTTTTCTTGAGGGGGTGCCAAATTGAGAGGCATTTGAGACGTGCTGTTATGTTGAGGTGGTGGTGTGTAATAGGAGAGTGGTAGAGGTGACGACGTGCCTCTGTTAGATGAAAGTCCTGGGTTCGGACCATGTCCGTTCATGTGTCGTGACACCAGACTCATAGGTGAGGTGTGTGAAGGTAGAGGCTGGTGATGAGAGTTCCTTGGGGGACCAGGGACCAACTCTCCGTAAGGGCTGTAGCCTGCACGTCGTCCCTCTCGTCGATTGCCATCGATAGCTGCTTGTAGCTCGTCTTGAGTGCTCAGTTTTTCTTTGTCACACTCATAAGCATATAAGTACTTCATATATCTGCAATCAAAATAAAGAAAAAATGAGCACAGTAATAAACATGCATTTTCAGAAATTATTATGTTATCCGAATATCTTATTTGTTTCTTTGAAATACGTTTAAAATACGTTCTCAATCCCAAATTTTACATTACAACTAATACCAATTATATGAAATATAAAAATTTCCCCCATAGAATTTTGTAAAAAGAACTTTTTTACCCGAGGATATACTATGAATTCCTTTTCACAACAAAATGGAAAATTATATGAATAAATATCAGGATAACATAATTTATGTAAAATACATACATTTTGTGTAACTGGTAAAAAATTACTACTAATAAAAGTAATAGGAACATATAATAGATATTTAAAATTTAATATATAACTATAAAGACTTGAAAAATTCAATTTTAAAAACAATATTTATAAAAAAACGAATACAAAATTTCATATTTTTTAAAATCTAATCTAACCAGAGGGCTGCACTAGCAACAGAAGCAAAGGTAAATACAAAAGTTTTAAATTGTTAGCCTCTAAGTTAAATTGTTAGCCACTAAAGCCTCTGGGGAGCATTTTTGGACAGACAGGACAATGGGAAAAAAAGCTAAGAAATTTATTTCTTCTGGTATAAAAGCAAAGTGCTGAAATCCTAAGATGACAATAAAACAAAATGTATTGAAGCTATGACGAATTGACAAAAATGAATTAACGCTAGTATTATGTCTATGAAAGGATTTGAAAGGCTCAATTAAAGCCCGAGTGGATTCCAAATGATAGTCCTTTTAGTTTCACATTTGAACAGTTAGCATAGTCTAGATCGGTTTATTATTTTGATAGAGATCAGTTTATTATTTTGTTCAGATTTATTTATTCAAAAAAAAAATTAATTAAAAACTAATTAAAGCGCACCTATTTTAAGGATATTTGGAGAAAATTTTATTGGCTTTACCAATAATAAAGACAAAAAAAAAAAAAAAAAAAAAAAAAAAAAAAAAAAAAAAGGAAAGTAATTGAAGATAGTTAAATTACTATCTAGTCCCAGATTCAGATGATATACATCTGTAGGTGAAAATAGAGCAATCATTTTTAAAATCATGAAATTGAAATGGATATCAGATCGCTAAAAGCATTAAACAAATTAATCCACAAGCTATTCATACAAATAAAATACTAGACAAATCATCAATGATATGAATTGCACCAACAGGTGAAACTAAGGTAAAGTACGTTTGAAAACGAGCAGGTATTAATTGCTTTGCCTCTCTCGAAAAGTTAATCAACATCTTCGATGGTTACCAATAGAACAATCACTCTTGTTCAACAACAGGCTTCATCAACACATCCTTAGTTAAAAGATGACGAATTTTCCGGCGACAAACCCGGCGGTAATCCTGCTCTGTCAGGGGGGGAAAGAAACCGCAAAGAAATTGATTTCTTCGGGTATAAAAGCAAAAGATAAAGAAAGCAAAGGGCTGAAATCGTAAGATGGGGATGAACCAAAATGAATCGAAGCCTTGACGATTCTTTTAATGAAGTTTGGTAGCATTAAAAGCTGGTCTTAAGTCCACCGTCACGGGGTATAAATTCTGATTTAAGACGTTACGCTGAGGCTCGTGGGGATTTCAAATGGTTTCATTAGTCGCTTTATTAGCGTGGTATAAATTGAGAGAGCTGGCGCGCTTATAATGGCGGCGGATGTATTTTGGCACCGTTTTATAATGGCTCTGATGAAGAAGTTACGAGTTTGTGATGCCCCTCGAATGAGTCTCGTAAAAATAGGTCTAATTTATACCTGACACGTTATCTATCGGGGATTTTTTTTATTTTTGTTCCTAAATCTTTATTCAGAACACCCTTGTTGTCGTTTGCTGATGGTTCTTAATGCCGCTTTGGCGCGAATCACCGTCTTGTTTGAGGATTTTAACGGTCGGTATTGTTTCACAGAACGCTGCTATGTAAGAATGTTTTCTTTTAAAAAGTCTAAGATATTATTTTAAAAGTATTTGGATTAAGAAAAGAACGTGTAAGAAAGAACTAAGAATTCATATTTGATGAAAAACAAACTTGTTTTAAGCCTAATTTTATTATTATTACATTTTTTTAAAAAAAATTTGGAATCCGGTAAGAAATTTGTAACAAATAGGATTATAACGTTTTTAAAATGAACAAAATGATATAATTTATGATCTTTAGGTATTATGAAGAGCAGCCTTTCCATAATAATTTTGGTACTAAAGTTTTATAACAAGGCGATTTTCACTTTTAAAATATAATAGTTTCACATTAAATAACTTATATTTTTATTCATTACGTTTTCTTTTTCTCATTTCTTTAAAAAAAAAAAAAGTTTTTTTTGCTTTATGAAATGTTTCAAAATTGAGTGTATAATAATTGCAGGAAAGTTAATCTTTGTTTGTTTTCCTCTTTCCAAGGTAAGTTTTTCTTACGACGCCCATGCTATCCCACCGAAAATTAAGGACAAATATATTTTGGGTAATGCCAAACAACAGTCATGTCCATATTTCACCTGCAGAATTATCACACACTTCTTCAAGAATTTTATGCAAATTACAAGAAGAAATCATATGACGCAGATAAGTCACAATTCAGAGAATGTAAGAGAGGGGTATATAAAGGATGGTAGCAAAGAAATAAAATTGTTCACAAGCGTTCTGTAAGCCACTCAGTGACATTACATGACTTAATAGTTATGACACAGAGGACGCATGTGGATGATTTGTTACGTGGTAGAATTATAGGTCACATGGAATGGGAAATGTGAGCGTACTCAGATGAAAATATCCGAGGAGCTTGGAATTGCGCAAAGTGTGAACTCTGTGCTTTAGCAAAAGTTCCAAGATGATGGAAATGTCAGTAGGCGTTACAGTAAAGATGATTCCTGAATTACAATGGCGAATGAAAATCAGTGTTTGGTAGTAACTGCCAAAAGAAGCAGACGGAGCACAGCATCTGACCTGCCTCGTCAGCTATCTTCCAATGGCACCTAGTTTTAAGGCATACCTTGTACAGACCTCGCCAGCCTTTCCGATCAAGCCTACTAGATGTCACCAACGATTAACCTGGAGTAGAGGGCATGCAATGTGAACTGCGTCACTGTGGACTTGTGTAATGTTTTTCGACGAGTCTAAATTTAGTTTGCAGTCAGATTCACGTCGGACTTTCATACAGAAAATGCCAGATACTCGTTAACACCAAGACAACCCTACATTGTTATGGTGGAGCATGATTGCTTGAACTGGGTGGAATTATACTGAGCTGCAAAACAGATTCGCATTTAAAAATCGGAACCATGACAGGCCATTTTTGCAAAGTTATTTCTTAAGAAGTGGTTTGTTGGGACAAGTTCGCGTAGCTAAACGTTAGGGGTAACTAAGCGCCAACCTCTGATTGGCCTTTTTGCGGATTGGTCAGCAAACGTCATCAGCCACCTGAATTTGCTTCGTTTTTATTTCGACGTGTAGTTGAGCTGGGCGTTAAATTTAATGAGTAAAAAAATATTTGTAATTAAAATAAACTTGTATATTTGTCCATTGAAGCTTGTGTGTTATTTTCGTGCTTAAACTAAATATGCAAATAATTAAGTTAATAAAATTTTAATGATAAAATTGGTAGTTCGTACGATGGTCAACAGATGAGAGCTTTTTTAATTATCTGTCGTCAGTGATTTAGTTTAAAGAATAGATTTCGTTCCCCCCCCCTTTTTTTTCAAATATGATTTTAAAAAAACTGATGAAATATTATATTATAGATTTGTTTGTTTAAAAAAAAAAAAAAAAAAAAAAAAAAAAAAAAAAAAAAAAAAACTTAAATTATTCATAACCATAACACAATAATCCCAATTAAAATTTTCAACGTACTTAAAGAATAAGGTATTAAAACAAATATTGATTGCCAATAAATGATGTAATATGACACAATATTATCTAGAAATTTCACGTTTTCAGATTCAGAACAAATCAGATATTTTAAAAAAATAAAATTAAGCATATTAATATCAAATATAGAAATCTGCATAATTGCATATATTTAGTTATTATTCACTTACTGGAAATGCTATTCTTGGATTTAATTTGTCAACAAACATCGTTCTTAAATTATTTATGAACTGTCATTCTATAAAAATTACTCAGTAGCTTTTATTTCATTACTTATGAATATATTTCTTATTCTACAAAATATATAATATATTATTTGAAGATGAATTTTTTAAAAATAAATTATTTTCCTTAAATTACTCTTTGTAATTTGAAAAGAAACCTATATTTTTCTTTAAACCTTTCGTTTAAAAAAAAAAATAAAAAAAATCATTAAATATGTAACTTGCTTACGGCCTCAATTATGTGTTTATTTTATATTGTGATAGTTTATTAAAAAAAATATGTATGTTTATAAGAAAAGAACTAATTCGTTCATAAGCAATGAAAGAATATAATAGTTTTCTTTTTCTTCGTATTGTTTATCTCATTCTCAGAACTGCTACTATTACTCAAGCTGGAAAGTCCGACGTCGACTCGGAGCAGTAGCGAAACTTCGAAACCGAGCGAAGGTGTTCGTCCTAAGAATTCAAGCCTTTTGTTTCGAAATAAGGATTAAATTAGGTTGTCCCCTCGGATTTGAACGGACATATTGGAAATAAAAAAGTAACAAAAAGCTACTGTACAGGGCTACCATCCTGAAAATCGGTTACAAAGTTACAAGAAAAGAAAAAAAAGTAGCATGAAGTGAGTTCGACTGTGAAAAATAAAATCGTCTGAAAAATAGACAGGGTGGGTAGAAACAAAGACTATTATAACCGTGGAAAATGGGGGAGGGTTGAAAACCAGAATTAACAAGCACTGCGTGTCACCAAGTCCAACAAGGTGTATTGGTCGCCTACCTCGACAGCCTGTCAAATAAATCACTTTGTATCATTTAAGGAAGAAGAGTTATGGGTGTTCTCATCTTTTCTGTTTCAATCTCACAGAATGAGCCAAATCTTTAATGAGACAAAATTAGTTTCAATCAGGCGTTGCTGATGAAAAACAGTCAGGCCTTTTGGATGCACGGAGCGTATACGCCCAATCACAGATAAAAGCACAAATAACAAATTTTAATTGAGAAACTGGCAGTAGGCATAAGATACATAGTGACTTGTACAAAGAACGAAATAAAAAAAATTTAATCTTCAGTTTTTAACTTTTTTTGGGGGGTTACCGGAGATAAATAAGTTTTTCCAACTGAGCTGGAAATGCTTCTTTCAGTAAATACCTATTAATTATATTCAATCAAACAGTATTTCTTTGGAAAATAACTGATTTTAAACTGATTAGAATCAAAGGAACATGATTATTGATCTCTTAAAACATTTCCTAATTTTTTAGAGCACAAGCCAAAAAAGGGGAAAATATTTTTCAATGGCCTTACAGAAAACTAAATTCCTTAAAAGAAGAATAAATCTGACAGGAAGGAAACAATTGAAAATGCATCATTAAAGTTCTATTTTTATATTATAAACATACATTTGTCTTTTTAAATGAAATGCATATTTCATATATTTAAAATGAATTCCTAGATTTAAATTTGTGAACACGGATGAAAATATTGAGAGCTTAGCAATTAAATATTTTAATAATTATTCATTGCATAGAAGAATACTTTCGCTAATTATTTCGAACATAGTCTTAATGTTTATCCTCAAAATGTAATCGGTAATCCTTTCTTATTTTTTTTTTGAGGGGGGGGGGCGAAAATCAGGATACTTTTATCATCCCAGAATAAGATATATTAATTTCAAGAACTATTATTAAAAAATCCCTTTTAATGCAAGAGCTTACTTAATACCTTCAAGAACCCACTTTTTGATTGCCTTGTACTTTTAGGAACCAACTTATTAATTCCTTGTTCATTTCTAAGGCTCATCAATAATTCTTAGAATGTCTTAAAGACCAACTTGTTAATTTCAAAGACTCACTTGTTTACTATGTAGACCAATTTGTTAAATCTAAAGAGTAACTCTTTAATTGCTTGACCTACTTTTTAATTACATATTTATTTCAAGGACAATTCGAAGAGTAATTTTTTAATTCCTTTATAATTCCTTTTTAATTAAATAATTTCAATATTTGGGGAAAGAGCTCCTTAGGAATATTACTAAAACAACAATAGCTATAACAAATTGCAGTAAATTTTTGTATAAAAATATAATTAGTTTTCAATTATTTTTCAAACTAAGTAAATAAAAAAATGGGGAAGAAAAACGGTGCTAATTTAAAAATGTATGTTTCAAGCCTCAAGCAAACACCAATATTACGTTTTGCACACATGAATATAAGTGTTACATTTTACACAGTCCAATGTTACATTTTACACAGTGAGCTATGAAAAGAAACATTTTCTCCGGGTTATCATAAGGAATAATTACTTTTTATCAGAAGCTGATAAAAAAAAAGGGAATAATAAAAGGGAATTTTGAAGTATGAAAGGGAAAAGTCGTGCTCGACAAAAAATTTATACCAAAATAAGTAGCAAAAATAGTAATGCAAAACAAAAAAAAATATTAAAGGTTGTATAGCGTGGTCACGCGCATTCTCGCGTGATCTCGTATGTCAGTCACGTAGGGGAGGGGGGGTGAAGCCGTGCTGGGTTAGATATTCATTAAAAATACTTATGCAGGCCATTAATGGTGATTTATCCATCGAATATGTCGCTCGTCGTTAAAGCAAGTAAAAGCGCAACCTTTTTTTTCCCCTCTTCTTCACACAAATCGATTCAATACATAATTTAGAGGAGAATTATTTAATGCCTCACCCACAGCCCCACACACGATGGGGTAAAAGGGTTAGAGGGGTTGAATTTTGCGTTACCATGGTATCGAGCTTGCCAAACAAGGAATTTTCTCATTAATGCCGACTTTATTATTCCAAATCAAAGCGAAATGGTTTTTCTCATTTTCATTTCCTTTCCTATCCCAAATTACAAAGGAGAAAAGAAAAAAAAAATATAGTTAAAATTTAAGGTCTTTGTATGCTTAAAGAGATTAAATTAACTGAAAATTTATGAAAGGCGTAAAATTCAAGCAGATATTTTATAGACCGCAGTTTCAAACATCAGTATAATTTTAATGCAATGCGTTTGGCAAGATTGTTTCAATTTTACTATCTCGCATATATTCAATCATCCGCAATGTTTGTGGAAACTTGTTTTAATCAAAATAAAAGCTAGTACAATGTTTAATAAATTGTGTTTGAGAATGTCCTGCGAAAAGAACACCGTTAAATGTAATTTCATTTTTTCTGCAAACACGTGTTACGTAAAGATACAAATAGATATTTTAAAACAAGTTTGGTTTTTTTAGTTCCTCTGAAACATATTCTTTAGTGTATTATAATTCTGGATTTTCCCTAAAACGTCCTTACAGAGAGAGATTATTCATTGGTTTGTCTTCTGGGACGATAAACCCAGATTCATTAAATAGAGATATGTCATTTCTTGCTCATTTTGCCCTCAGAGCTGAACCTAAGTAAAGAGTAAATTTCCAAAAGTAGTTCATTATAAATAAAGAAAGGCGATATTTGAAGTTGTCACATTAGGTTGTCTGCATTTTGACTAATTTTAATTTTATTAATGATAAAATTCTTAAATGTGCTTACCAAACAATTCACCGCAAGTGCTCGAGGCCCTATAGAAATTTTATCAATGTTTCTTATTTCTGTGATATGAATCAAGGACTTCTTTTTAATTTCTGTGGAAAAAACTTGCCGATTTTGTAACTAATTCATCTAGACTTGCGCGATACTTCTTTCCAGTGCACTTGTTTGAAGAATATCATCATGGTAAAGACAACTATGTTAGGGAATGTTTTCATGTCCTCACTTAAAAAGTTTTTTTTCGAAATCAAGATGAAATTTACTAAGCAGATAAACTTTGTCATACAAGAAAACCATTAAGTGTTACTTATTATTTTCCAAAAAGTCCTTTACTTTTAAATAAGTGAGGGGGGAAACAACCTCTTCCAAGCTTTCGAAAAATATCTTTTAAGAAGAGTTATTACATTTCTTTTTAACGCGAGTAGGAAAAAAAACCCAATAAATATTGATTCCTTCACATCACTAAAAAGAATATAATTAACTATAACACAAATGAATTAATAACTAACAAAAATAGAATACGTTAACTGTTGCCATGTTTTTTAGTCTACAATAACACCCTTTAAGTTAGAAGTATTTCACCAAAAGGGTAAACCGAAGAATTGTAGACTTAATTACTTTGGAGACAGCCTAGTCACTATTTGCTTAGACAATAAAGCCCTTTTCGACATAAGAGGACAACAGAATTCAAAATCGAGGAAAAGGTCCGACTACATACAACTCGAATCAAATCAGCTAGAATTTTGAATTCAACCTTCCTCCACCCTCCTGCATACAGACCCCCCCCCCTCTCTTTGGTAGGAAATAACAGGACATCAGCAAGTCGTACACGGAATTGACGCCCCCGTGGGCACCCCCTTTTCCCACCGGGGCAACCGCATAGCAACAGCCCCTTCCCTTAGCCATTGTCCGGCAGTCCGGAAAATTTATCAATAACAACAGAGCGCCGACGCATACACAATACCGAATATCTCGGACACAACTTAATGTTCGCATTACTCGATTAAATCTGTTAATTACGCTGGAGCGAGTGCCACTGATCCCTGCGTCTGGAGAGGAAGGGGATGGCCTTGGGGGAGGGGGTCAAGAACTAATTAATGCGGCAAGCTGGTCCCCCCGATTTCAAACCCCAAACCCGGAATTAATTAAATATTGATTAGAAGCTTTAACTAATCATTGACTACTAGGCCTGCTTTAATCAGTCGTTAATTAATGCTTAGGCGTTGTGTTCAGATATTCAATGAACCGGCGAGAAATTAAATTTCGTACGCACAGGGAGAGCGATGTTGTTAAATTAAGGGAGGTGATACGGGGGGTCAGTATTTCGAGGCATTGTTAACCTTCTCACTAAGGGTGGGGGACACAAGTCCACTCCTGCCCCTCGTTTGAATCACAATCCGAAAGGATTGTCGAGTATAAGGGGCGGGGGATGGAGCAGCAATGGAAAGTATTTGTTCAATCTGGGCAGTGGAGTGTCCGCAGCTATCTCAAACTGGCCGAACTTGTCATGAGATGTTAAAGCTGATTTTAAGCGAAGTGGGGAATGGGGGAGATGCGAAATGTCGGTGGGGGGTGAAAAGCACCCGCTTCGCCGAACTGCGGTATTGTGAGATTCGATAATAAATCAACAATTTCACCAATATAGCCCCGTAATTACAGATCACAAAACAAACACAATTTTTACAACGTAAAAGCTATTTCTCAAAAACAATTTTATTATTACATCCTTCGTTATTTCTTTTTAAAGAAGAAAAATTATGTAACTTGTTATTCGTTAGAAAATGTAAAACAAAATTAATTTTATGGAAAAAACCAAACAGATTTTAAGAAAATTATATGAAACTGAAAAAGGCGAAAGTAACAGCATTTGTTAAAGGCTGCATATGTTAGAAAATAAAAAGCAATCTTCAATAAATAAATAAATAAAATTAAAAAAAATCTGCCTTAGCGCAAACAATTTGAAAATTTATGTCTGTTTTCAGTAAGAATGAAAGTCAAGTTTATTAACCACAAACCATATGAAATGTGAATGAGTTGTAGTTAATATAATATAAATACAAACTACACTTGATATGGAGCAATACGTTGAGGTTTAGAAATAGTAAATCATATGAATTATGATTTTCATTTTTATGGCTTACATATAAAAAAATCACTAAAAAATTCATAATGCTGATTATTAAACTAATATAAACATTTATTTTAGGAAAAAATAAGCATAAAACTTAAAAATTTAAAAATAACAGGTAAAAAATCAAACAAAAACATTCACTTCATAATCTTATTTTAAAGCAATAGATAATGGCACTAATAATTGACAAGCTGATAAGCACTCAAATTTAAATCACTATCTTTCCATGTTTTTTAAATTAAATCAGCGAATACATAAAGAGTTCAACTTGATTCATATTGAACGTCATGATCCGTACATATGTCAATTAGAAAAAATTAACATTAACAATTATTGAGTATTTTATTTTAATGTCATTTATTTTTGAGGAACACTGATTTATTTTACTTGTTATAAGTAATCGATAGAAATTAAAATCGCCGTTGAACAGCTGACTCAATTCTGAGTTTACGACTAACGATATTCCAACTCCGTAGCCGTGTAATTTTGAACCCAATCCAGAAGACAAGGAAACTCCAGGATCAAGTATTGGGAGAAATTTGCCTTCGTGGAGGACTTTTTGATGGAACTAACCCGAACTTGCGTTGCATGAAGAGGAAAATCACGAGAACCGCCAAAGATTGGCTTGACGGCAAGGGGACTCTTAACCCATGATCCGTCCACCACTGAGGATACTTTACGTCAGCATTGCGGTCTGTGCGAGCTGGGTGCGGAATTTGTATCGACCAGCAATCGCTGGGATTCGAACCTGGGTCACCTCATTGGGAGGCGAAAGATCTATCCCTAAGCCATATTATTTAATTATTAGCTCATATTATTTTATTTTATTGTATATTTTATAACCGTCGTTGAACAGCCGACCCAATTTTTTATGGGTTTACGACTACTAATGTTCAACTCCATAGCCTTGTAATTTTGAACCCAATCCAGAAGACAAGGGAACTCCTGGATCGAGTATTGGGCGAAATTTGCCTTCGTGGAGGACTTTTTGATGGAGTTAACCCGTATTTGCGTTACATGGATAGGATGACCACGAGAACCTCCCACGGTTAGCCTGACGGCAAGGGGACTTTAACCCATGATCCGTCTACCACTGAGGATATTTCACATCAGCACTGTGGTCGGTGCAAACCGGATGCGGAATTCGTATCGACTGGGATTCGAACCCGGTTCGCCTCAATGGAAGGCGAACGCTCTATCTCCTGAGCCATCGCGGCTCATATTATTTTATTTGGAAAATTCAACATGTTATTTGCAAACAATATTTCTTCTTATAATATTAGGAGGGCCGGGATAGCCTGGTCGGTAGGGCACTGGGCCCATGTCCAAGAGGTCGTGGGTTCGATCCTCGCCGGCCGAAGACTCCCCGTGTAGTAAATGGTGACTGATGCACGTTAAATCTGTCGAGTCTCAAAGTCCTCCATGTTCCCATAACAAATCAATACCTCTGGGGGTACTGATTCAGGAGTTTCCTTGTCTTCTGAATTAGTTCAAAATTACAAGGCTACGGAGTTGAACATCAGTTGTCGTAAACCCATGAAATTGGGTCGGCTGTTCAACGACGGTTATAAAATATAATAAAATAATATTAGGATATATACTTACTGCGTTCGTAGAGTGAAGGCCGCACTTGTAATGGAGGAAGGTAAGTTGAGACCTTTTGTGATTTCTCGCCATATTTTTTTATTTATGACTTCGACTAGACCACCACGGGCTACAACTAGCCTATATAGTTCATATAAATCAAGCACTTGTTTTGCCATGATTGGAATACGGTTGACTGGTGTACCTAAAAAGAGGTCAATATCTGCTTTAATATGAAATGATAAATAAAATTAGACTAAATTCAAACCTTTAGTGCACACAATCCAATTTTAAGGACGGTTTTAATATTGATCGACTATTTCTTTCTTGCATAAATTACTTTTAAATACTCTTTTTTTTTTTAAATTTTATTAATGGTAGAAAATAACAAACAGGTCTTTTTTTCTTTAATTGACTAGGATGTTCCATTTTAAAGACCGACTTTAAGTCCACTTTTATCATTCTCAAATCCGATTCTAATATAACCTTTATTATTTTTTTCAACTTCTTGAAAACAGTTTTTTGCAATGTCCAAAAGAAAACTAAATTTTTGATAAATAAAATTAATGTATTCAGCATATATTTTAGTAAGTACTTATTAAAACACACTTTCTTTGATTTCGTCTTAAATTCAGATTTCGACAGTTTGCCATTTTCCATTGTGCTTCAAACCTTTTTGACATCTTTAAATAAATATTTTGCAGAAATTTTTCAGTTGATACAATACAAATATATAAAATTTTATTAAAAGATTATGACTTAGGTATTAATGCGTTAAGTTACTTGAAAACGTCCTAAAAAACTGGACGAAAGTTATTACATTTTTGAAATCTTACGTAAGTGCTCAGAGATAAAAATACTCTTAACGGGGACATATGAACATAAAAATATATGAAGCATAACACCCGTATGCCATTATTTATAACGTCGGAAATAAGCTAGACTTTAAAACAAACAGCCGCATATTCGAAGTAAAATTTTTCGTTAGAATTAGACATAAACAAAACAAACGATTTAAATAAATATTAAAGATCATACGAGCAAGTCACAACATTCTTAGTAGGAAAACTTAAAAAGAATTATAATGAGTCGTGCTTAACATTTATGTTAGTTTACAAAGTTATTTTTTGCAAATTTTAATTATGTTGATTTTTTGTTGAAATATCGTTACAAAAACTAAACCTTCAAAAAGGAAACACTTTAAAACCGCATTAAAAAAATAATAAAAATTTAACGATGGATTTTTTTTCGGCAACTGAAAAAAAAAAGAAAAAATAATTGAGTGATTGGCTACAGTTAAGAACAAAAAATAGAACATTTCTGTGTTTGTTTTCGAATTTCGTTTGAAGGAAGATTTGAATATTTTATTTTATCACAGCTGTATACAGCACGAAGTATTTTATTCTGATAAATTTCTTTAAAATCTTAATTCTAAAGATTATCTTAAATTTCTTAATTCTTAAGATTATTTTGTCAATTTATGTACTTTTATTTGGGCTTTATTACGTTGTTTGTTGCTTTAGTCTACAAAGCAAAGTACACCTTTTCCTTTGTTGAATATCTTAATTTCTTAAAAAAAAATTAAGGTCCTTAAAATATTAAATAATTTTAAATTATTACAAAATATTTAAAATATTTACATTTAGAATAAAACACAATTTATTACGAATGTCAACATAGTTCTAAACATAAGAATAAATTACTTTAAATTCTTTTCAAAATCTAATGAATTTTTTTATCAGATATATTATTAATATGCTAAAAATTTACAAGTTGCCTAAAGTTAAAGTAAGATTTTTCGAACATTACTAAGAATCTTGAATTTTGGAAAACGAATGTATTTCGTCAATCAATACCAAATAAGAAAAATGTAGCCAATAATTTTATTAGTTTGTTTGAAATATTTTACAATATATTTTAGGTGAAACCCATTTTTCTCTTTTACTTTTTTTAAAATAGAGTTTGAAAGTCAAAGATAGCAAACCGCGGTCTAAAAGAGAGAGAGGGGAGAGAGAGAAAAAAAATCCCCAAATCAATGAAAAATACATGATTTAGCTAAGTTATTCTTCCACATTCCTCATACGACACATCTAATCCCGTTTCTAATGAAACTAGATAAATCAAGAAAAAACTCGAAACGTTTCGAAACTTACCCTCCTCCCGATTTCTTTTTCTTTTCTTTTCAATGCTCAAATATAAATCTCGTCGCACTAATTTTCCAAACTAAGTAAGTATTGGACAGAATCCGGTTTCGAAGTGTTTCTGAATAAATAATATCACCGTTCGTTCGACAGCATTCTCAGCGCAAAACATGCAAAATCTGACTTATTTTGCGGACTGAGCGGCGGTTCCTTTTGAAGACCTTCAAAATTCCCGCGCTTCGAGAAGTTAAAGACTAATAAGAACAAAAAGAATCCATGTATTCCATTTTCATTTCCATCGCTATTTATAAGAAATCCGTGACGATCTCAAAAAAGCTTCGAAATGTTCGTGTTAATGGCCATTTTATTTTATTTTTTCCCCCCTCATTTCGTAGAAAGTGTTCTTTACGACTGACATTTCTACGTTTTTTTTCTCTTTCCTTCTGACCATGGACTAGGTAACAGAACAATTTATTCGACTCGTTTTCATTTTTTAAGGATTGATTATTACGTAATTGACAAGCGCTTAAGGGTCCGCTTTATGAAAGAAAGCATTTCTTACGGATATAAATATTTGTAAATGTTCCTAAGCTGACTGTTATGGGGCATTGAAATTGCGTTTGTTAATAAATGTAGATTTGGGGGGTGAGGAAGTATAAGCTTTAGAACACGATCTTTTGATAACCTCTTTTTTTATTATTATTTATAGATGAATACTGAACTCGGGAGGTACCGAGAAAAAAATAGTTTCTAGGTCTCTTTACAAATAATTCAATACTACTAGGTTTGGTAACATAAAATTCATTTAATGTTAATTGAAAGAATGCTATTTGTCACGGTTTTTACCGAGGTGGCATAACTAATTTTTATAATCATTATTTAAATAATTTATGCTTCGAATAATTCAATTATAGTTATGATAATGTATTTAAATTAAAGAATCAAAACTTCGATTCAAATATATTTCAGGCAAATGTTTTAATAATAAATAATGTTGGATTTAATTATTAGGTAAGGATCTTTAAAGATATAGAAACGTCACTTCTCTTATCAACAAATATAAGAGAATCGCTATCGCCAATGCTTGCGTAATTTATTTAACGTTAACTCTTTATCAAAATTCAATTAGTATTTTTTATTTTCAATTTATAGGCTAACCTAAACATAGCTTATATCCTTGTCAGAATTTAATTGGAATTTTCAAAAATAATTACGAGAATTGAAAGAAGTTGTGTATTCTTATTATTTAAACTTAATAAAAAAAAAAATCATGAAAAAATAACAAATAAAAGTTTAAATTTAATATTGTGGGGAAAAATTCGTCCTGTTTTAATCATGCTTAACTCATGGACTAAATTACTATCATTGTGAAAAATGAATTAAAATAAGAAAAAAAAAAAAATCATACAATACATTTTTTTTGTGTGTGCATCTTATTAAAAATGTATTCTGTGGTCATTTTTAGTTTCCTTAGTTTCAGATATTTATTGCCCGATAAATTTCTGAAACTAAGAACATCAGTGGTAATCATGCGAGAAATGTATATAATCAAAATAGTGATTTAATTAAGTATTTATTGTTAATAATTAAAAAATATATAATTTCTTTTTTCAAACCTAGCTATTGGGGGAAAAAAACAGTTTTAACTCTTCGATTGTTGTGAGATCAAATTTTTTTTACCAAGAACGCTTCGAAAACAATACCACTTGACGCCACTATAAAACCTTGATAAGCGAAACAAAGACATCATTCATAGCTATAAAGAATAGTAAACGCACGAATTAACGATTAATAGGAGAAAAAGAAGAGCCAAATTACAAGAAAACTTTGTCTCAATGAGAAATTATCGTGAATCACATCTGACGATTTGTGTCTATGAAAACCTGTCATTAGAAAGTTTTCATGGAGACTCTGGTTGAACAAGCTCTCTTCAGTTCTATATATTAAGAAGGGGAGAAAGAAAAAAAAAAAAGGGGGGGGAAAGAAAAGAAACGCGATTTCATTCTTTTAGATTTGTTAGTTCATAACCACGTAAACACATTAAAAACCCTATACTTTATATGATTTAGAAAAATCCCAGATCCGCTTCAAATCATATATGACATTGCCCTAACAATGAAGTATAAAACTGCACTTCGGTTACAAACAAAGAAGCCTAATTTAAACCTATATTTAAAATAAAAACTAGTGAAGTGTTAAATTTTATTGACTAGCATTTTTCTTATATGAATTAAAAGTAGTTAATTGACATTGCAAACTGTTTATGTTATAGGCGTCATACTCATTAAAACCAAAAGGAATGGAAAAAGACGAAATAGGAAAGCATACAACATCGAACTACTTGGATGGCATTGACTAACATCATGATCAGCGTCAAGATAAAAGAAGAAATACTTTATTTATCACATGTAAAGTTTAGTGAAAAGACAATTGATGACGGAGATCGCTTTGCACTAGTAGCTCTTTAGCGAAACATTCCCAACGTTAACGTACGAATGTTCTGCGCAGCGGAATGTTCTGTACAGAACAAACTTCGTTCTCTACAGAATTTACGCAAACATGCTTACGTGAATGTACCAAAAGAGTGAGGAAGGCATTAAAAAATTTATATACTATATTAAAATTTCAAAAGAAAAAAAATTGCTTTTTTTATAACGTTTTAGATTATACTGGTAACGGGCAGAGTTGCAACTGAGATACAATTTATTCTAAATTAATTTTTCCTTATAATCACTACGTTTATTAACTATCTGGACAACTCGAAACTTTATTTCTGTTCAAGACCTATAACAACACTGTATAGTGCTCAGTTTTAGATAATGAAAATTTTTAACAAATGACACAAACTTCTACCCTGTAGTGATCAGCATTGCATTTTTATGATCTAGCGATCCATATCGTATTTTGACCACCTAGTAAAAGATATAACATTTCGTAAACTTTTGCGAGTTCCGAACTCTGAATGCAGTATGTACTATTTTGATAACGATTTTGTTAAGCATTTAGCAAGCTTGAAATTCATGCTAAGGATTTAGCACTTCAAAAATAATAGAGCAGAAAAATAACAATAACCAAGTTCGATAAGCGCAAGACATCAGACGTATCCATTTTAATGTTCTTTCAAAAATGTAAATTTTGTTTCCTCCAAATAAAGCTGCCTACCCGATTCACCTTCTTTAATTTATCTTGTACTTACACGGGAGGGCACACGATTAATAACCACGCTAATTATTACAAATAACGCGTATGTGGAAAAGAATTCCTAACGGCAACAGTTCCATCTTTCCACCTGGAAAAAGGGGGGCGGGAAGCGCAATTTCTCATTATTTATATCTCAGCCCCCTCCGAATCCACATTTTTTACCTTTTTCTTATCCCAAACTCCTTCAAAACTCTCGCTGAAGGTGACACACGCACGAAAATCACCTCCCCCGTTACCCTTCGTCTTTTCATAAATTAATGAGGGAAATAAAACTGCCCCCTCCTTAGACCGAAAGGAAACCTATTCGTTTATCGGCGAAATTAATCTAAGTGAAAGAAAAAGACCTCATCAGAATACGTGCCCCATTAAATCCATTCTCCACTTTTGAAAAGAACTTTTGATATTTAGTAGGAGGAAGACGGAAGAAAGGGGAGAAGGGAACTAATTTGATAAACGAGTAAATTCATCCTCGCCCCCCCAACCCTTCTCCCCAAAACGCTGCTTTCTCGCACATATGTACAACATTCTTATCCCCCCCCCAACACCCCACCTTATGTATCATGTAGGAATAATTAATGGCACGGTCAGTACAAGCTTAATGGACGGGGCTAGATACCCTTTTATACGAATGTTAAGGGGAGGAAAAATCCTAAAAAGAAATTTAAAAAAAAAACACAAAAATAAAAAAAGTATGATACGAATAAGCACATACATATATATATCATAAATAAACTCTCATCTACTTAAGATTCTTTAGCATACAGATTTAATTAAAATGCTTTCGAGGGTTTTTTAATTTCTTCTGCATATGGCTGGAACAGTAATTAATATTAGCTCATTAGAGTTTGTGGCTGCTCCTGCTAGCACGGGAAATTTACTTTGGCAAACAAGTAATTTTAATTACGCTAAGGCTCTCCTTTTCTCATAAAATGCAAACAGAAAGAGTTAAGTGCCATCATAGGTTTATAAGGGGGGACAGGGGGGGTCATGCAGGGGTGGAGGGAAGGGATCGATAAATATATAATTCATTGATATTAAAATCACAAAAACAGAAAAGCGAGAGAGAGAGCGCCATAGCTTTTTAACTAGAAACTTCTCCAGTGTTTCCTGGTGGAACACTAATTACATTAAAGTCGGTGTAGTACCAGATAATTGCCATCGAGTGAAATTAAATCATCTGCGCCGGGGGTAAGGTGTGATGCGTACTATTAAGAGGGGGGTAAGGTTGGGTGCTAGAGGAAAGGTTTTTATTCCCTAGAGAGGTTGCATAAATCGAATTAGATTTTCTCTGAATAATCTTCCGCGGTCTTGCAGAATTGAAGGATGGGGGGACTTGTTTAAAAGATGGAAGATGAATAAAGTCTCAAGTTTTTCTTCGTTTTAAATTTTTTCCTCCTCGGTCGTAAAGTAAATGCGGTAATTTTATCAAAGTGCACTCAAGTTATTAGCTTGTGAAATGTGGGATTGTGATAGCGCGAGCTTAAAATAATATTCGTAGTTTTGAACATATGTATCGATGTGACCAGAAGTGCCGTTTATTGAAATACACATAATCATTTTTACCATACTTTTTACATCGAACGAGAAAATCAATCTCGATGAGGATTCAATGAAACTAAATAAGAATTTAAAGAATTCATAACATAAGTTATAAGGTTTATATTTGTTTGTTTTTCAAATTAAAGTTAGAACGGGAACAATATTTAAAATTCTAAAAGGGTGGAGGGAGGATACTTTTGAAATTCAAACAAAATCGAAGATTTCTTCACGATACGTGGCATTTCCTAAAAATTTGTAAATGCCATGAAGTGGACGAAATAACAAAAGCATATCGATTGATTTAGTATTTTAAAATTCATTCATGAAAAATGTGTGTAATCCTTGAATCAGCGAATTTGAGCTATAAAATTGATGATCTCCTGTAAAAGGATATGCTGTTGCTGTTTTTAGAGATAAGCATTGCATCCATGGGGAAGAAAGAAAGTTTTATCCAAAGAAAGTTTTGAGTACATCCTTTAAAAATGAAACGTGTGTTAATAAAAATTGTATTTTATTTGTTTTCTTTCGTAAACTAAATGTGTATCAAACGCCTTTTTCAAAGCGAAATAGATGTTCTTATGTTCTTTCTTCTTCTAGATGTCTTTCTTATTCTAACAGATTGATGTAAAATTAATGTAAAAAAAAATCAAATTTGTAAAATTCGATTTTTTTTTTAAGAGAGAATTAGAGATCTGATTTAAAAAAACTCACACATTTAAAACAATTATTTAAGAAAATCTAGATCCCTTGTTATTTCAAAAACATAATCCACTTTAACTTATTTACTTTTATTTGACATAGTTGGGAGGAGGAAATTTTTTAGCTTTAGTAAAAGAAAAAAAGAAAAAATTTGAAGATTTAGAGTCAATTTCTAACATTGCACAAAAATAATTCATATCTGACTTGCTTTGCTTGAACTTAAAATATCAAAAGTATTCTAGATTCGATGGGTTGCCGTATCCTCGTTTCATTTATTATTTATTTTAAGTAAAGGATGTTCTTAATTTTCATTCCAGAGGAAAAGTATTTATTGTGTCTTCGATTTGTTCCGCACACACTTTATGAACCCCACTTCTTCATTTGGTATCAAAATAGAAAGGCACCAGCTGTGCAAACGTCTGGATTCCCTCTCCGCCCGATCTGGAGTTACTCGATGACCATTTTACACCAACTCTGATTTATCGGCCTCGATTACTCCTTGCTCAAACCAAAAATAGATCTCCTCTGTTACTATCTCCTCTCCCTTATGTATAAGAACAAGTCACGTTAATTGAGGGTTAACGAAAGAAAAATTGAATAAATGACTCATTGCTTGGTTTTTTCGGTATGGAAGAATCATTCTTAAAGCAGCATAAGTAGAAGCGAATTCATCGCAAAATTTGACTTTGTGGTTATTGCTTTTAGAAAAGTAACAAATAAAACTTAGGTAACAAAATCAGTTACATCAAAGCTTTCTTTCTTCTTGAAATTAACGATAAAGTACACGAAATAAATAACTATAAAATATATTACCACTATCTTATTATTATCACTAAATAATAAGATACAATAGCTTTAAAAGAAGAGTGAGAAAGAAAGAATGAATGCTGAACAGGAAAAGTTTTTTTTTTTTCTTTTTTTCTTTCTATCCAGTAAACACTAAGTGAGACAAAACATGTTAAAGTTTGATCCAAGAAACAGGTATTTAGAACATGATTTCTAGTCAATCATTTCTAATTTGATTAACTTAAAAACCGGCAAGCTCAAAGCACTTTAAAGCATACCACTAGGCCTGAAAGACCTTGACTCACCACGTGGCGAACCAACAAAAAAGTGGCGATTTAAATTAAATAAACAACTGGTCACTTTTTCCCATTTTTTCTTTTTTTTTTTTCTTCTTCTTTTGAAAATTTTTTTTATTGCACACAGAATTTTTTTTGCTCAGTGAAGTCAAGTCAGTATGTTTAACTAACTTTTGTCACATATTAATATTACTTTTATTACTGAAATAACTTTTTCTAGTCATAAATTATTTTTAATATGATTTTTTAAAAAACATTTTAATCAAAGTGGAAAAAAAGAAGCAAAAGCTAGCTATTAAATGAAAAGGACCTATGGGTATTGGTTAACGATTCATTAGGTTTAAAGAAAAAATGACTACTAAATCATAAGAATCTACCGGCAACTGGCTACTGACTAAAATTGAAATTCTTAGGTCTACCGCTTACTTTAAAGATATTTAACCGCAATAGGAACTTTTAGCTGAAATAATGGGTAGACATTTAAATTGAATAATGTATAAAAAAAAAATAATAGCGAAAGATTGTTAACATATATTTTTTACCAAAATTTATCATGCGCAACTAAAAATCTATATGAAATTAACAGATTTTAGTGTTTTAGATATGCTCCAACATACGTATTAGTAAGCTTACTATGTCCACCTATAATAAAACAAATGCCTTTCCACTCAAATAAAATTATTCAAATTTAGGCATTTAAGCCAAATATTTTAAGAATAATTTAGTTTAAGTAATGAATAAAATTGAAATTTAAAAAAAAAATCTGAGCAGTAACAGAAATAATCGTCTATTTTATTTATGTATCAATTCAAAATTTGTTTAACCTTAAGAAAATATTTACGACATTTAAACAAACAAATTTGACTTTTATCAGGCAAAGTTTTTCATTAACTATAAGATTAGGTGGTGTTATCAAAAAGAGATTAAGAATTGATTTATTTCGAAGGGATTTGATACAGAGAATTATCTTGCTGTAATTTCTGGGATTTCGTGTTATAAACAGGACAATAAGAATGTAGCGATATAAATCTTATTTCTCGAAATTATATTATGTTTTTCCGTTGCAATTTCTCCTTCAGTTTTGTTCTCTCTTGTTTTTCTGAATTTCGACGACAGCGTGCCTTCAAGGATGAGCGATAAGAAAAATTATTTTAATACCAAAAAAATATAAAATGTAAGATTTTGAAGAGGCAAATGCATGATTTAAAAATATATTAAACAACTATATAATTGGGAACAGTTAGGAAAAGTAATTTTTATCATAATTTAGTATTTTCGTACATTTTATTATAAACTGCACCAAATTTATGTAAATTAAATATGGTGTAAAAAGTACGTTAAACGTCAGCTTTCCAAAGTCACGGAATGGCGACAAACTTAGACTCATCCAAACACGTCTTTTAAATATTCTATCAGAAAACAAGCATTAGTAAGACATAAGTACTGGTTAAGTTTTTTGTTTGAAGTTATTTTAAGATAGAAAATACTTCATGTAATCAAATATGGGTTTATTTGTATGTATTTCCAAAACTTTCTTATGCTAAACATTGAATTACAAAACTGAAGAAATGAGTTTACAGAATAGTATGCTTGTAACGTTATATCATGAGTTACAGTATGAAATGTAATGCTACAGAATGAACTGTAATATTCGTTAAAGAGTACGAAATTTAACGCTAAATACTCAAAAGAAGTTGTAATAATTTCTTTTAAATATATATCACATCAATGAAACTATTAGAAACTAAAAAATTCAACCTTATACAAATTAAAAACGAAAGAATACGCGACACGTTTTTAACTTTAATCTTAAAACAGCAGAGTTACAAAAAATTACATTACACAATTTGTTTACTTAAAACACCTTTCGAAATTCAAATTCAATATCATGATCACTTCTATTTTAATTAAATTAATTTACAAAGATCATTGCGTTGAAGCATCTGATAAACCGATTTCACATTCCAAACTATCAATCAAACATCTCTAAATCCGAAAAGGTTTGTGAGAAACCGCGACAAACGGTTCCAGAATCTGTAATTTGAATCCGTGCATCGAATGTTATTCCCTTCCAATTGAAAGTGCCCGACCAACCCCAGGAAAAGGGCCAATGCAGCCTCTCATTAATCCCTCACACACATTCATACATGCCGTCGCCTCCTCACGTGATATTATCGTAATTCCTCGGCAACCCTTAATGAGGCACCTAATTACGCCTGCCGTGATCGTTAATAATCACTAATTACAAACAGACATGGACCGTCCAGGATAGTTTGGCGATTGTTCCCCGTTTATTCGGCGAGAACAGGTACGATCTGCTTCCTAGCACCTAACATCAACTATGAAGATGCAACAATAAGAGTTATCGTTGCATACCTACCCTTTCGTTGAAAGAAATGATTTTTATTATTTTTAAAATTTTTTTTATATTTTTGAAGGATTATTTGGCGACGATCATTAAGAGATGCAGTCTGGCAAATTTGAAAGAACAAAAGTGATCTGGTTGGAATCTTTTTGACGAGGTTGGAATCAAAGAGAATTTTTCTTCCCCTCAGTTCGATCAAAGTTATCGACTTAATTTCATGAAAGAGTTAATGAGTGAAAAGAGAGAGAGAAGTCTCGTATATAAAAGAGATTGTCTTTGAGTTTTATATTACATATTTACTCCGATATCAAACGGAAAAAGCCAGATTTTAGTATTTAAGAATGTGTAGAACATAACAGAGCTTAAATAATAATTTTTTTTAAAAAAGAAGGAATTTTTAAAAATTTAGAAGTGTCTAACTTTGATTACCAGAAGGGGGGGGGGGAGATTCGGGAAAAGGATTTAAAGACAGACGTCGATGTGTAACTGAACAAATTAGAAAATAGATAACAGAGCATAAATAATAAAAAAGTAGAGCATAAATAAAATAAAATAATAAAAAAAACTTAACATAAATAATAACAAAAAAATTTTTTTTTAAAAGAATTTAGAAGTTTCTAACGTTGATTACCAGAAAGAAAAAGATTTGGGCAAAAGGAAAGACGTTGATGTCAAATAAGACTGATCAAAGACTTATTAGACTGATAAGACTTTTCTTATTTGATAAGACCAACTGATCAAATAAGAAAATGGATTAACATTTAGGTAGAAACAAATTAATAATAATATAAACAAATAAAAGAAATTTGAAAAATTAAAAAAAGTGCCAAAATTTAAAGTACGCACATTGTCATAGAAATTTAAAGAGAAGAAAAAAAAAAAAAAAAAAAAAAAAAAAAAATCGTGTTCTTTTTTTTTTCTTTTAGCAAAAAACAGTATTCTTAAAAATTAATGTCTTCACTCAACCAATTTTTTTTTAAATTAATTATTTTTCCCAAATTCAGCTAACTTTCCAATAATCAGCAATCAAACACCTTTGATTAAGCCCAATATCCTCAAAACAAATATATTAAAATTCTTGTTGTTAAATAATATCGCATATTGGCAGCGGGAAAAAAGTCTCAAAATCAGCGTCATGGTTTACAGCTGTTAGGAGAACTCATTACCTCTCAATAAATATTTGTGTAAGTGAATATTAGGGTCCTCTGAAAGAACATATAAGGTTCATAAAATTGAAATGCACTTTTCATCGTTTATTAAACATTTAATCAGTATTGTATAACATATATTTTTTCATAAATGTTATAATTAAAGAATTTAATGGAAGGACAAGTTGAATTTTAAATAAAAATACTCAAATTTTCAGTTTTTGGTCAGCGCGATAAATTTTTTCAAATTTCCTGAAATCCAATTAACATGTTCTTCTACTACATGTAAGTTCTTCAAAATGTTATTGTGTAACTTAACTACTTAGTTTACCAATTGGAAAAAGTACTTTATAAAGTTTTTAGAAAATAATTTTAATATAAAAATCTTATAATTAAAATAATTTTTAACATTATTATTAATATTAATTTTATTATATAAAATATATTTTACAGCCAAAGCTATTTAAATATTTTACAGCGTATTTTCTAAAATTCACCAAGATGCCACTTAGCATGATATTTCATAACCTGTATGTTTTTAAAATTAAGTTTTTCAAATACCTAATTTGTCTATTTAGTTTTTTCGTGAGAAAAGATCTTGTTAACAAGCTTCCATAATTTTTTTATGCATTCGAAAGCAAATTTTTCTCAAATTCGCAGAAATGTCTATCAACATGCTCTACCACTGAATTCCTCACTAGTGTATATCTTAACTTAACTATCTCTTGAGGTAAGAAAAAGTATTATAGAATTTTATTCAAAGTTTCCGATCGATCCGAGCTTCAATAACGAACAACAAAGTTATCATGAGTAGTATCAAATAAATTTCAAAACAAGAGTGTAAAAATCAATCTCATTTTAAAAATACGAAAATTACATAAAGCATTAATTCCCGTTTAAATATACAAATCCCAAACACATTTAAAAACAAAAAGAGGATTCACAGTGATACAGATTTTAATGGAATCTAATGGTCAAAACCTCCCTTCCTTTTCTCCCGAGCGCCCAAAACAAATGCCCCCACCTTTTCAAAAAGAGTGAGGAAAACGCCGCCAATTCCCTCTCTCCCCTTTCTCTCTCTCTTTCGAAATCCGAAACAATACGAAAGATTTTCAATTCCGTGCAATTGCCGTTTTGTAACAGAAAGGGTTACGAGAAAAAGAATAAAATGAAAATTGAAATAAAAATAATAATAATTTTCTCGAAAACCGACGAGAACCGGCGCCTCATTTCCCAGGCCGAGGCAAAACAAAGAAACAGAACGAATGTACACATACAACAAAATGGGCTTTGCTTTTCCCTTTTCATTCCCCCCCCCCTCTTAAGGTCCGATATGTATGCGTGCATGCATCAAGTCCATTAATTTTGATATGCACGGTTCGTATTATAATATATTTATTGATTTTTGAACTCCCCCTTCCCCCTTTTAATGCAGTCGTCATTTCAACGTTTTATAGCCCTCGTCACTATGGAAACAGCGTTACGTCACGTGATATCAGAGACCGGGGGTGTTATTTAAGAGAAGGGGGGCCCCGAGGACGAGGATTTCACTTTTCCAACTGGCCCCCTTCTCCCCTTCTTTGGTGTTTTGCCAATTCAGGTTTTCTTTAATTCCATGGTAGTTGAATCTAGTGTTTCATGGGGAATACCGAAACGTAATGAAACCAAGGAAACCTACTGACAACCCCTTTCGCACTTTGACCACGTGACCCTAATGAAATAAAGTGAGCATAAACAATGAACGCTGCTGAAGTAGGTAAGCTGAAAAAAGTAGATTCTTTGCAAGACAACTACAAACATTGCGTTTCCAAGTCAGTTTTCCGTTTTTAATGAAAAATTAAGAGCTGCAATAAAAAGTGAATTCGATAAACAGAAAACAAATCAGAAATTTCAAATAAATAAATAATAAATAAATAAAAATATATGTTCCGAAAGTTTAAAACGTTGAGTTAAAAACCGGAATCCCGGTAACAGAGTTCCGGTTATAGTGTTACTGAGCGTTAACAGCGTTATAATGTTACTGAGGCAACTTTTATTGCAGCTCTTAATTAACACAAACTCTGAAGTAAACTCTTTGTGTAACACAAGCTCTGGAGATTTATTTGAAGTAACATTTTATTCGAAAAGATATTAAATATCGAATATATTGTTTTGATGTATAAATATTAAACCAACTACAATTTAAATAAAATCGCACAGTAAACGCGACAGACATTTAGCAATATTTAGTTTGGTCAGGATAAAAGTTTAAATTTAAAAGAGGTACGGCACTTAGTACTTTTATTTCGTGTTTGTGACTCATTGTGCAATATATCTTCGTGTTTCGCAGGTGCAATCTGGAATTGTACGAAGTTTATATCAAAAATTTAAAATATATTTTAACCACTTAATGGTTATGGGACAACATCACGTTTTAGAGTGAGAGGAAAGCATGTAATATTGGAGAACCAATATTATAGTTTGTGTGTTTAGTAATATCATCAGTAGGAAAAATTGGCAATTTTAAATAATTAGCTATTCTAACTAATTGCAGTTATTGCCATCAGTTCTAAATTCAATAAGAAAGATTTAGATTAATTTCAAAACGATCTGTGAAATTGGATAGGTTCGTGCTCGCACGGTTTCTGTTGAGAAAAAATGAGTAATAATTTCTTAATCAGTGATATGGCATTTAATTATTTTTAGTCTAAATTTTTTTTCAAGCAAAATTATTACCCTATGTGTGGCTTAAAGTTTTAGTGAAAAAAATCCTCTGCGTATTGTTTCTTTATAGCTGACAATTTTGATACAACTTGTCAACTAACGTTACGGAACCATCCAATACCTGAATGTGGCTCAAATACTGCTTCGGGTTAATAATAATAATATATATATCAGTAAATTATTCTGACATAGGATCAAATCTTCGGAGCTGTTACAACTGTTTCTGATACAGCTAGTGGTAAGAAAGAAACAAGAAAAAGAACGAACACCAGTTAGAAAAATGTCATAACTAAGACATTTGAAGCAGATATTTTTCTGTATCCAATCAGCCGGCACACGTCACTTAAAAGTAGCTGTTTTGGCCCATTTCTAGCAAAAACCTACAGTACTGGCACCCACTGGTAAGAGGGATTGTGAAATAAAGGATAAAGAGAGAGAGTTGAGATTTTTGAGAATAAAGATATGAAAGGACAAAAATGACAGTATTTAGCAATGATTGCTAAAAAAAAAAAAAACTACAAAAAAATGCTGCAATTTTTATTTCAGAAGTCCGGTTTGAAATTACATAAGCTCGATAAAGAATATTCATGGATATACACTTGCACTGCAAAGATAGGCAGCTGTTAGCTAGCTGTGATGAAATGTTGGTTTAGGGCAGTGAGTATCCTGTCTCGGGTAGTCTGAGGACGAGGAAATTAAATTAATTCAAAATGAGAAAGTTTTAAAATTTAGCAAACTTTATGATAGGAAAAAAAAAATCGATAGAAAAAAATTTATATATATTGGATATTAAAATATTATAATCAAATAATAAAACAATAACGATGTAAAAAAAAAAAATCGAAGTATCGAAAAGCAGGAAAAAATAAACAGGATAAAAATATATCAAGATAAGTACAAGTTGCAAATATATTGGGACAAGCACTTAGATAAAAAGAGGAGAAAAAAAGTACGGAAACATGCTTTGAAAAAAGGAAACGAAAAAGTTGGATTATAAAAAAAAAAAAACTGCGTCTCCAGAAAAAGAGGAGAAAAAGGAAAAATTAGGGATGGATAGGGAAAAGAAGCCCCACAAGTGGCCAATCAAAACCGCGAATGTGAAGGAAACCTTTTCCGTGGAGAGGAGAAAACGGACTGCGTCGGCCATCTGGTGATATGTCGCCATTTCGGCTGAGGGGAGAAACACATATTAAATATATGAAAACCTCAGCATCCCTTAATGACTTCTATAGTTCTAGACCTATTTATATTACACTTAAAGTGAAAAAACAGGTCAAAATTAAAATAAATATTAATAAATCAAATATTTAATCTTGAAAAAAGTAAAATATGGAAATGACTAAATATGAATTCGGTTATTTTTCGGAAGACAGAACCCATTCTAGCTTACGACTTGTTATATTGCCATTAAACTTTTAGATTTAGTAAAATAAAATTATAAAAAAAATGGTAAAAAAATTTCAAAAAAAGAAATTAAAATATAATGTTCAAAAGTTTATCGGAGGAATCCTAGACAGAACACGTTAAAAAAGTTGTGGGCCACAGTTGACTAGACGGTACACGAAATGTAAACCTTATAAAAACTATTGAATTGATATATTTTGCTTTGGCTAAATTAATGCCTTATTAGAAAAAATATTTTTGAGGATATAATCATTTGAGCTGATGACGAGATTATATTTTTTCATTGTTAAATTTTTCTATCTCGCAATACGTATTTTTTTATTTAAAAAAAAATCCATTTTAATAATTTTTCTTTTTTTAGATAAAAAATCCTTTTTGTTTCTTTTATTGTTCTCATTGAGTTTTTATCTTGTTTTATGTTTAATAAAACTTATTAAATCTACATTCTTAAATTTCCTTCAAAAATTATCATTTCTTATTAATTGTCCCTTATAAAGAGACATATAGATACAGGACAATTACAAAACAAAGCTTTTTTTTTTAATGTACTTCGTTCAGTGTGAAAATAAGTCGATATGAAAATAAGACGTTTTGAAAATTCATCTCAAACCCGAGCTAAAATAATTACTATAAACTATACAGCCCTGCAGACTACTGTAAAGCAACTAAATGGAAGGACTTTTTTTTCAAAATGCATTTTGTTTAATATGAAAATTAATTGCATTTTGTCGAAATGAAAAATTCATTACAGATTCTCACAGAATACTTCAGACTACTCAACCAAAATATTTTTCAATATTTTAAATTTTAAAAAAATTATCGAGCTTGCATAACTAAGTTCCAACTACAGAGCCTCAAGCCCGAATTCTGCACAATTCTTCAGTAAAAACTTCAGATGCAATCTAATAAAATATAATATGCCTATAGGTAGTGCTTACATATATTTCTCAGTAAATGAGAGCTAAAATTTTTAGCAGGCCTTTCTGAAGGAATAATTTGATAAAAAGCATTTAATAAATAAATAAAGAGATAATGTGCTTTATGTTTGAAGAGCAAGAAGGAAAATCTCTTAAGAATCGTTTTAGTTACTTTGAGGTTTAGTAGTTTTGAAATTAATAATATTACTAGTTTACAAAAATTTTTAATCCGCCTTTTTCAGAAGACTAGAGTAGAATTGAAAGAATAAATTTAATGTCTCACATTTATGTCACAAATTGCAGAATAAATCTGAGAATTGAGTGTTTAAAATATCACTTAACTATTCGTTAATGTGAGCAAGGAACTAGATTTCACGACTTCTAGGACTTTCCGCTTACTTTTCTTATAACGTATAATCTTGCCCTCTATAGCTGAATTAAGAAAAAAAAATAAAAAAATTATAAAAACTTGACGCAAATTTGCATTTTGTTTTGACTTCAAATAAAAAGTTAATAAGCTAATCAATCGCAAATTACAAATTATTGGTACAAATTAATAAAATAGATTAAATTAGTTTCTAACTATTTCTTAAAAACCTTATAATGTCTCGTATAAGAAAAGAAAAATATTTTTACACAAAAAGTTTTAATTTAATTATTATAATTGCTAGGTTTATACTCATGGTGAGTTAAGCTTTACGTGGTTATTTCTTTGCAAATTATTCATGAGAAATTCAAAAACGAAATAAATTTTAAATTTTAACTAAATATTTGAAACTATTTTATATTATTACTTATTTTCACTAGTTTTTTTTTTTGTTTTTTTTTTTTTGAATAAATAACTTTTTTAAATGTAATGTATTAAATTTTTGAAAGATTATGATTGAAAAAAGATTTAATTATATTACACACTGTAGGTTACTTAAATATGGAAAAATTCGAAAGCTTTGCTGAAATAAAAAATCAACTTTACTTTATAAAATTTCTTTTTTTTTTTTTTTTTCCTTTTTTTTCCTTTTCCAAATTCACATTAAACCGAATAAGAAAGAAAATGGTTACATTTATTATACAAACTCGATAAAACATTAGGGAATCAAAACAAAAGTAAATAACTATAATTTACTTTTTCATAGGAGAGACAGCTCTTTTTCAGCCCAATTTCCAAAATAATGATTGTATTTTCTTCTCCAACAATCAAAACATATCAAAATTTTTCTTCAAAAAAAAAAAAAAAGGGGGATCTAAAACGAGGAAAAGAAACCTTGTCGATTTGCGTGTGTTTAATCCACGAAAGGAAACAAATGTAAAATAAATAAATTGTTGAGCAAATATTTGAAATATATGAAACTAGTTCACTGTTTACTTGAAAACTAAAGCAAATTTCAAAGGGGGGAAAAATGAAGTATTATAATGTCCTAACATTAGTCTTTATTATTGAAAAGTATTAGTCCTGACTAATAGAATTGGTCAATTTACGTATTACTCAACAATGTCCACATAATGTGAGTCATGAAAGGTTTCAGTTCAATATTTTATTGCAACAAACTAATGTTGCCATAAGGCAACACATAAGATTTTTTTGGAAACTTTTTACTCAACACTCCATATTCAAATAGATTAGTTAAAAAATAAACACACACACATACACACACACATATATATATAGAGAGAGAGAGAGAAAGAGAGAGACAGAGAGAGAAATGTTTACCCTCCTCCCAATTAGTTCAAATGTAAATCATTTACCGCAATTTTTTCAATATAATTATTTTCCTTTCTAAAAAAAAAACCTTTATTAATTTTTACTAAGCTTACTAGTTATAAGCATATAACTTAATGTTCTGCACGTGTTCTTCACCTATTCCCACATATGATTAAAGAATGAAAAAATTATTATTAATTTTTTTTATTATGCTTCTTTTTACATTCGAGGTGAATTTTGAAGAAAATAAAATGACAATAGAACAAGAGTCAATACATTTAAACTGAAAAATTTATATGGAGATCTGAACTCACAGCGCTGTCTAAGCCCCGTATTCCCTCACAATCAGGTCCATTCTTGGTCGCCCGTGTCCCTCTTACAACTGTAGCCTTAAGAATTGAATCGTTGATTTGAATCATTATTTTACAGACCCTCTGTAACTTTCAACATGCGTGATTTGTATTTAATGATTCAAACCGGGCAATCAGTTGACTCAGATTGTTTCATTCAGATAACATCAATTGAACCATGTTGATTCAAATTTGGGTTACTGATATTTTGACTCGAAACAATTGGTCCAAATCCTTCAGATGAACCAATTTGTTTGATTCTTTAAATCATGCATTTTGCTGATCTTCAATTTAAAAGAGTTCTAATTATAACCAGTAGGTGGCGCTAGTGGAGACATAAGCCCTCTTGTCAGAGAAATTTACAATACTCATCAAAATAAAAAGTATATTTTCTACATCGTGGGCCAATATACATTTTAATCTTATACACTTGAATATATTTATTGATTTGAGTTCATACATCTATTTCTATTTTTGTTAACTCAAGCTAATAAACAATTCTTTAGGAAAAACACAAAAAGAAATTCAGCCCCCCCCCTCCAGAAATGTTGACGCCTTAGGCCTTGGTCTCTCATGTCTGATGATTAATCAGATACTGACTAAAATTTATTTTCGCTTATTTCTGCACTATAAGTTCCTCCTAAAATGTGATTTTGAAATTATTTTACAAATATATATCAAATATCTAGCATTGTTATATGTACTTAGCCCCTTACAGATCTCAAAAGGAGGTTTACCCCTTTCCTCTCTATGAAGCAAAGGGTTCGTGATTAATATTCATAATGTACGCGTAATGAAAGCTATTATGATGACGTGTGCCTAGATCACGTGGTTCCTGAACAAAATGGCTTCCACAATAGGGCAAGGGAAGAGGAATCCACATAAAGCGTGGAATGAAAGGTAGAGAAGGGTTGGAAGACACCCTACTTAAAGCTCCTAACTTTAAGTAAATATTAACTGAGGCCTTTTGTGGAAAAGTGCGCTGTACAACTTACCAAGGATTGTATCACATTGAATAGCAAAGTTTATGCGAAGAAGATATGCCATCATTAATATTAGAAAGTATATTCCAGAGGCAGCGGTGAAAGGAGAAAAAATCAACCGAACAAATTATTTGCTCTGTGTTATGAGAACACAGAATAAATACACACTAACATTTTTCAAGTCAAACCACTATTGAAGAAACATTTTAAATTTCAAATTGTTTGGTTTCTTTCTTAACGAGAAAAAGTTAGGTGGGAATAAACTGAAAATAGCGGCGGAGATCTACTAAGCAGGGAATGTATTTAATGCCATCTAAAAGTAAAACTTCAAATAATCATGAATTAATTCTTCCTAACATACCACTTTTCGATATGACATAAACGTAAGCAAACTCTAGCCAAGAGCTGAACCCTTTCAAACTAAAAATTTTTCGTAAGGGTTTACTTAATGAAAAGTTTTGACGAAATGTGGTAAATATTTTAGTGAAAAATGTGTTTAAGAGGAAGCTGGTTCTGCATTTCCTTCAAAATAATTGAGATTATTATCTTTTAAAGAAAACGTATCATTGTACCACGGTACGATGGAACCCAGAAAAATCTCTGCTAAATTAGACATCACATAGTATTTACGATATGTTGTTCTTCAGTGAAGCCTGTTACTGTTAGTTCTGTATGGTAGATAAATGCGTTAATTTAGAAGACTATTTTCAAGTAAAATTCAGACCGAGCATTTACGGATATAGATAAAAAACAACTATGAAAAATAACGAATGAATTTTTATTACTCGAATATTTTGTGCTTATTAGTATATTATTATTAAAAAAAAAAAACAAAAAAAAACATCAAAATGGAAGGGATAGATTAAGTTTGTATTCCCCCCCCCCCCCCCAGTAATGTTGCATTGGAGACAGTCGATACAGTAATCTGAGTTGTTTCTTTATATCTTATTTACAATCTGATTCCTCCAACTTATCAAAATGAAGTCTGGAAAAATTAAAGAAGATGATTTAAAAGGTAATGGCGGAATTCTATCTCAGAACAGCTGACGAACAGCGAACAGAAAGCGGGGGAAGAGGGAACGAAGATAAAAATGATATTGACGAAATGAAAGACCAATAGAATTCTGTCCAAAACGGATGAAGGGATTATATTGCATGCCACTTCCGGTATATTTAGATTTCATGAATTATCCTTATATTAAAGAATGAATACTTGAAAAGACTGTGTGATTACAATTAAGATTTTTCACATTTCCGAGGAAAAAGTAATAAATGAATTCATTTAACACGTTTATTAAACTTTAATTCACAAACAATTAATAAAATCATTCAATTAATCAATAATCATTCCACAATAAACCAGTCAACACTTAATAATCATTCTTACGAATATTCATATTGTTTCATCATGATGGACAAAATAATGGAAACACTTCTATACTAAAACATTTTATCATATTCCACCGGAAATATTTAAAGAAATATTTCATAACTTCAGAAATGTTTAGATCATGCGATTTCGCGTACATATAAAAAAAAGTTTAAAGCTTTTAAAGTACCGACAATAATTACAAACAGAAAATAATGTTTATGAGCCCCCTATGCCAAAATATGTAGCAATAGATTTGTAACTTGAGTCAATTTGGTTATTATATGTAATTATTGCACAACATTTTTAAGTCTAGCTTAAATATTTATAGAAATACGAGCATTTTTATAAAAATATATTAAAAAAAATTTATAAATTTTTTTTCTCACCTTTTTTTGTTATAACTTAAAAAATATTCAATAAAATTAAAAAAATTTGAACTATTCCAAATTAATTAAGATATGAGTAATTAAACTAGTTCTTATTAAACGGCGCATGAGGGGAAAAATGAAAAAGAAATTTTCTTAATTTTGTGGTGAATCGTAATTGGTAACTAATGAAAAAAAAAGTCCAATTTGAATGTCTCAAAAATTTAAAACGTTTCCAGCAATTTTCAAATTTTAAGTCCTCCGCGAAGGCAATTTTTTCCCAGTACTTGATCTAGAGGTTCCCTTGTCCAATTACAAGATAAAATAAAATGAATTTTGGCCAGTGTTTTAAAATTAATCATAATTTATTTAATTAATTATCTGTCTTTGTTTAGTAGTTGAGTTAAAAAAAATTATTTTCTGAAATTCGAATTTTTGATTAAGTTTTAATTTTGAAATAATAGATTTAAATGTTCAATTTGTATTCTCTTTAATGTATGTATCATCATATCTATTGATGAATTATTATTTTTGAAATCTTGAGATCATATAATATCGTCCCACATATACAGATTTAATAAATTGCATAAAATTCGAAACAGAAATGTGCTGAAAATAATTACATTGATCAAGGTTCATTGGTAATTATTAATAATTACTAGTAAATGAGATAAATTCTGATAGATCATTCAATAAAACCCGATTTTTTGGTTATTATAAATAAAAACTGGCGATTATTAATATTAAACGATGAATTACATTGACTGTAATATACACTGTTATAAATTACATTGACCGTAATATACACTGTTATAGAGAGAAAAATCTAATTTTACTTCTACAAATTTAATTTAACTATATTAACTGGTAAATGTTAAAATCCTGATAGATTATTCACTCTAACAGACTTACTTGGTTATTATTAATAATAATTAGCGATTATTAATATTAATCAAGGAATTACATTGACCGCAACATGTATATTGTCGGGCTGTTAAATTAAATTATAGAGAGTAAAATCTAATTTACTTCCTACAAGTTTAACTAATTTAACTGATAAATGTAATAAATTCTGATCGATCATTCACTCTAACCGACATACTTGGTAATTATTATTAATAATAACCGACGATAATTAACATTAAACGATTAATTACATTAGCCGTAACGTAACACACACACACATATATATATATATACATATATATATACATATATATATATACATATATATATATACATATATATATATACATATATATATATACATATATATATACATATATACATACATATATATATATACATATATACATATACATATATACATATACATATATACATATATACATATACATATATACATATACATATATACATATATACATATACATATATACATATACATATATACATATATACATATACATATATACATATACATATATACATTTATATACATATATATATATACATATATATATATATATATATATATATATATATATTGTCAGGGTGTTAAACTATATTATAGAGAGTAAAATATAATTTATCTCCTATACATATATATTAACTGTGTTTCATATCTGAGTGGTACAAAATTGTACTATTCATCATTCTCTTATAAATACTGAAGTGTCATTGATAATATGTAACTATAATAATAATAATATAAGTATAATAATAATAATATAAGTATAATTAATTTATACTTATATTATTATACTTATTATACTTATATAATTTATACTTAATTAGTATAATAAGTATAATTATTATTAATTTAAGTATTATTAATTTGAGTATTATTAATTTAAGTGTTATAATATTAAGTATCATAATGTGTATTATGAAGAGAAAAAAAACATTTTAAATCTAAATTTAGATAATCTTTAAAAAAAAATAATAAATAAATAAATAAATAAATAAATAAATAAAAACTAAAGGAGAGAAAATAAGAATACTGTATTTACGTTAAAATATATTTTACTTAAACATTTAAGTAGTTAGTAAATTAAAAATAATAAGTTATTAGCTTGCTTTATTCGGAAAAATATTTATTTAAAAAAATTGCTTAATAAATATTTCAATCAAAATTAATATCAAAATCTCTGATTCTATGTACTTCACTGTTCCTTAACTATCAAATTAAATTAAGATATCCTATTATTATAAAACAAACTTAGCATAACTTCTTAATATCTGCTTTTAAATAGATAAATTTAAAGGACATGAAAAAAGAATTGTTTCTTAATTCAAGTTAACAAAAGGAAAGTTAATAAATTTGTTAGTTTTATTTATTTAGATTCAATGGTTTCCTATTTAAATGAAACAAAATAAACACAAGGAAAATGATAATAAAAGCTACTCGAGTTCATTAGCATTTAACAGACAAATCAAAAAATTTATTAAATGCATAAGAAAGAAATTACGAGACAATGCATCGTTTAAAATAATCCAGCTATTACTAACCAAATAGCTCAATATTACACAAATAAATTTCATGAATCGTACCGTTTTCTAATGAGAACTGAAAATTGAAACACAATATTTTCCTTATATAAAAACCACGGTTTTGTGATTACCTTGAAAAAAATAATTGTAGCAATGCACGGAGGATTAACTTAATTTAACATATATACACGCATGTTAAGATTCCTATAATCGACAAAATTTTTACAGGAAAAAACAATTCCTTTAACACATGTAAGTGAGTTAAATGAATTGAATGCAGGATTGACTTAACACGTATGAGTATCAATTTTGTATCAAGATTCTTATATTTTTAAACAAAAAATTTACAGGAGAGACAAAAAACAAGTCTTAACATGTAGGGGTATAAATCTGAATATTTATCTTAACACGTATGATTATTAATGTTATATCAAGATCACTGTAAGTACCACAAATAACGCATGCAGATTAATATTTCAGCAAAAAATTATTTTACACAGAAAAATACATGTCTTCAATGCATTGGTTCCAATAGTGAATAGATAACAATAAATAGCAAATAGACATAAAAATGCGATATCTCTCTATTGCCATTGATTTACACCAGCGGTTCCGAAATTGTGTTCGGCGGAACTCTAAGGTTCCGTGGTAGAGTTAAAGGGATTCTAAATATTTTTTAAACAATTAACATTTTTGAAATCTGTAATTATATTCAGATCCAATTAATTATCCATTATTTACTTATTATTTCGATTATCTTTATAAAATTTTAATTAAGTAAAATGCCAGAGAGAGAGAAATAAAAATCTAATGATTTTATATATATATATATATATATATATATATATATATATATATATATATATATATTCATTCATTCCAAGTAACAGTTCACTTCCCGTTTGTGCTTTTGTGTGAGTGATGGGATGATAGAGATGTGAGTAGAAAAATAAAACAAGCCGGAGAAATGGAAGCTTTTGATAGGAAGTTCTGCCAAAAGAAACATACAACTATAGATAGATTTAGCAAATATAACGCCAACGTGTGCGGCATACAATTTATAGGCAACTTCTCCCCCCTTTCTGACTCCTTTCTTACTATCTATCCCATCGCTAGTAACTTACTCTACGCACTTGCGAAAACTACGCATCAAATCAGAATTTTATTCAACTTATTTCTCATCTAATTTGTGGTTTTAAATTTCTTTTTATTCTTATTAATCTATGGATTATGACCTTCATTTTGTCATCAAAAATTGTCAATAATAATAATAATAATAAATAATTAAAAAAAAAGACGAAGAAGAAAAAGGGTAAATATTCTTTTGTCTAAACCAAATTTTTGAAATTCGAAATCACTTTGATATGGTTTAAATGAATTGAGAAATATTCGAGGAAAAATAAAGGGAAAAGTTGATGGTCATTTTGGTATCCATTAACATTTTCGTTATTGCCTGTTAGCAATTATTTTTATTGGTTGTTGCTGTTGTAGTTCATTTACGTCGCACTAGAGCTGCACAATGGGCTATGGGTCTGAGAAACATCCCTGAGGATGGTCCGAAGACATACCATCACAATTTTGATCCTCTGCAAAGGGGTGGCTCCCCTGCTTTGGTAGCCCGACGACCTACACGCGAAGTCGAGCACTTTACGGTAGAACAGTTTCACGAGTAGACCAATACCGCACACCCTCGGTCCCTACGCAGACTGATCCAAGTGGTCACCCACCCGCACACTGAACGCAGTCAGTGATGCTTGACTTCGGTGATCTGGTGGGAACCGTGTCTTAACGATCAATCCACTGCGGGACTTATTTTTATTGGTGTAAGAAATCAATTTTATGCGTTTATACTAACATGCTTTAAATTTTTTATTTTACTATTTTTTTTTTAAATATTTTTTTTTTATATAAATACAGCAAGCTAAAGTTAATAGCATAAGATTTTCAAGCATAAACAAATTAGTAGAAGAGCTAGAGGAGGTCCAGAGCTTGGATGGCTAAATTTCATTTTAAAACAATCAGGGTGATAAACTGGCAAGATCTGGCGGCAAAGAAGACTGCACGGGAAAATATTTTAAAGAAGGCTAAGGCCCATTCCAGGCTGTCGAGCCGATGGTGATAAATTGTCCCTCTAACGTAGAATTGCTCTAAGAATTAAATCAGTTCTCAATATAAAAGGGATAAATTTGTCTTAAAAATTAAGCGAAAAAGTAAGTTTTTTCTGAAGACGAGCAATAAACATGTTTGGGTAAAAGAGAGAAGAAAAAAAAAAAAAAGACTTTAAGGAGGAATGTCAGAAGATTGAACCTTTGCCCTCAAGACATTTTGGAATTTTTATAATATAATTTCAGTGTTAGTGTTTTCTTTTCCTAAGCTTTCTAGTTTTTACAATAAAATTTTTGCTGTAAGGTGCAAGGCCACACATTAACCATTCGAAGGCAACATTTGATCCCTTGGACACGGATTGGGACAACTTCAAAAAATACACAGAAAAAGAAGTCATGAGATTTAATTTTAAAAATATGTGGACTATGAGTTTTCGTACACTTTTTACAAGTTATACTCTGATTTTCAACATTAATAGATAAACCAACCATATTAGCTCTAAACTTGTTTTTCCCCCTACTCAACGCAAAATCAAATCTAACGTTTTAAATGAACCCATTTTGAAAGAAGAAAAAAAGTTGGCGGTGTTGTTCGCTCTGTCCACATCTTGGCGTGTTCCTTTTTAGAATCTGATATTAAATAGGAAGAGTGCCAGCAAGGAAACGGGCGAGTTAAATTTTATGGCGGTGTATTTAGTGATTCAAGGCGATCAACTAGAAAGGTTTATTTTCGAAGGCTGGATTGTATCAACCCACTTCTCTCAGCTTCATCGCTTTTTTCGGGCATCTCTGGTCTTTCCGATGAGGCCAGAAATAGCACTCGATGATGACTTGGATAAATCTGGGCTTCCGTCCGATTGGGCAACAGCCCATTTATAAATCTCTCTCTCGAACACCCCCTTCTTATTTACCTACCGAAATAAACCCCAAAACAGTGGGGAGGGGGTAGAGGATATACATTTCGCCCTTAAATAAATATTATTGCTATAGCCGCGATTTTAATATGATCTTGTGGCTTTTCTCATCGCTCGCCAAACAACGACGCCAGTTGCTTCTTAGTTTTATCTTCTTATCGTGAAAGGATGTGCGTTTCCTCTCCTCTAAGAGCAGATTATTATGAGAAAATTAGGCTTTGCCAGAACAGCGAAAATAACCATATTGATGAGAGAATGTTAATTTAATTTTATTTACTTATCTATTTGAATAAGCTGGCCAAAGTTTTTTTTTTTTTTTTTTTTTTTTTTTTAAGGTTAACACTAGGAAGTATTTATTTTATTTATCTATTTTGCAGGTATTAAAAGAGCACATATAAAAAAATGCTCGACTTGAAAAATCTAAATCTAATCAAAGCATTATATGCCCAGTTATGATTATTATGCTACAGTAGAAACATGAAATTAAAACGCTAATATCCCGTCTAAGAGTTATTTTACATATTTTACTAAGAGTATACAATTTTGGTCAAATATATACCGTCTTGACATTTTTTTAATTTTTTTATTTTAGATACATTAACTACAAGCCTGAAGAAAAAGATCGTCTTATTAATTTTAGGTTCAAGACATTATATATCACTAACAATGATCATTATATATATTTTTCTTTCCTCTTTAAATTGTTCATGTAAAAACTGAAAATGTATAAATGAAAATTTTTTATCAATTTTATGTATCAGGCACTATATTTTTCCAATTTTTTGTTGTTTTATTTATTTTTTATATGAAAAATGTCAACAGAATAGCTACAAGCCTATAGGTAAAAAAAAAGGGAAAAATATATATATATATATATATAATAATAATAATACATTTCTTAGCTTTCTATATACAGAAATTACAACAGGTTAACAATGCAATCTTTTGTTAATGTATTTTTTTATAGCATTAACCGAAAATACTTAACTGAAGATGAGTTTATGAACGATCTAAGAGGCATTTTAGTGTATCTGAGTAAATTAATTCAGAAAGCTTATACCTCGATTATAGGAAATAAAGGTTATGCTTGTGCTTTATTCCTTGTCCGCAAGTTTCGAATTAGCTAAATCTCTAAGTCTTTGACGAAAATTATTTAAACTGTTTGCTTCATAGAGGCCACACATTGGCATTTAATTTGCTTTCAAGTGACAGGTTTTCTAACGTTATTCGTCGTTTGTTCATTGCCATATATCTTCAAAACCTTTACTATAAACTCATAGTACCTAGTCCTAGTGTGATCTCGGAAATTAAATGGTTTGGCAAAATAAGTCAATATTCTAGACATGACTAACAGAGCAAAATTTTTGAAGAAAAAATTTATTGGAGAATTTTTTTCAATATGCTCTGAAATACACTCTAAAAACAGAAAAAAGCAAATGATTTACATTTATCTAATGATGAAATCCTTCCTTCAAAAGGAAATGTGACAATTACCAATTACTTTCTTAGAACATTCCTTCGGAAAAGTAAGCGGTTACTACACAACTATTGGACAGTAACAACTTCCAAATGAATTGTTATTTCCGTGCTTATTACTAAAGTGACAATTTTAAATCCTATCCCCCCCCTCCTCTACATGTGAGGCACATCGATGTCGGACATCGGACACCAGCGCACCACTGATAATGAGTAACCTGAATAATCATCGCTCAAGCCATTATCTTAAAAAATATATATCAATATAAGTACCTCGTATAAATGTGGACGTCCTAATAGTGAGAATTTGATCCTTCATTAGAAAAAGGGGTAAAAATGCGAGGGTAAACTCACTTCCACCCCCTAGTACCCTTTCTTATCACTGTATTATTACACTCAATAATTTATTACTCTCTTGGAACAATAAAACGCTCTTTGCGTAGAGAGATGTAGAGGGTCATATCACGGTATTGCATAAATCACAACCCCCTTGTAATTGGCCATAAATTACTAAATCGAGGCGGCGGCCACGAAAGAATTAATAACAACAACAAACCCCAAAAACAAAGTAAAGGAAGGAAATAATGTAATAATAAATACTAATAATAATAATAAAAGTGAAAAACCCTCGTCATCTTGACTAATTAAACTATAAATTTCCATCGCAATATTACGCGCGATGCGATTTACCCTGGAAAAGAGGAAGGAAAGGGGTGTCGGAGGTAAAGGGAGGAAGGAAAAAAAAACAGCAAAGGGGAACATTCTGAAAGTCAAGAAGGCATAACCGAAATACTACGTCGATTTTTAATGTTATTTGTTTTTAATATTAAGGCTGTTTTCTCGTTGGACAATTAGCTCCCTAACGAATGTTGCAGTGATTTATTTAAATTTTTTTCTGCGACGCTTAGAGTTTTTTTCTCGCATACTTTACTTCCCCCCTTCCCCCTTTTATTCATATTAAGGAATTTGTGGCCCTGCTGGGATTGTTAGTTTAAATTAATTGCGATCGGCAATTACCTATTTATGTTGAAGCATACTCTAGATATTTGAAAAGAAGAGTTCTGTGGAGGAGTGGGGGGTAGTAAGGGGGAGAGCATTTATTAGATTTTTCCGTTTGGATTTTTATTGCACACCGCTTATACTCTGATTAAAAACTCATTCTTCGAGAAAAGGTCGATAGCAGAATGCATTTTTAAAAACGCATCGCTCCATAGTTTTGAGGTACCTGCTTACTTTCGAAAAATTTTATCTCTTCGAAAATTTTTCCATTGGAATGGAATTTTTGATGAAGGGGGTTTTTTCTTTCCCCCCTCTCATTTTATCTGAATCGTTAATCGCTTGTAAAGTATCTTTAGTAATTATTTAGAGTCTCATTAAAAAAAAAAAAAATGTTTCGTTCGTGTAAATGCATAGATGAAGCAAGCGGATAATATCGAATTATTTTTGGTTTGAAATTTTACAAAAATTGAAAAAAATGGAAGAAGCAATGGAGGGGTATGACTAAAGCAATATAATTTTATGCTTTAAGAATACGAAATTGTTTAAAAATTAAAAACATTTTTTACCACCTCGAGATTTTTTTTTCGAATAATTAGGTTAAATAATTCCAATAAAACAATTTTACGTTTCTCTCGATAAAAACTGAATTATTTTTGATTAAAGATCTTTCAACCTTATTATTATCAACAAAAAAAAAGTGAACGAACAGCAATGCAATTTTTGAACTTAGACAGAATAGAGCAAAACTTTTAATCAAATAAAAATTTAGTCAATTTATTAAATAAAAGCATATAATTAAAATTTTAGTTAGCATATTTAGCTAATATATTTTTAGAAAACTGTTTATATTAATGCTAATGGAAGCATATAAAGTTAACTAAAGAGTTATTTTGAGCACTCTAAAAGCATGTAGTAAAAATAAAATGAAAACATTAAAGAACAGCGTGCAATAAAAAGAAGAAAATGGTTTTATTTTTGTCAGACCTAAAACATTAAAAGCAGGGTGAACCACTTTCAAAAGACTATTAATTAATAGTTTTATTTAGGAACTTAATGATTAATAGTATATGTTGAAAAATGGACAAAAATTCATTTGACGAATAGTAACAACTTAACCATTTATGAAACTATTGTAATTTGTAATGGTGCAGATTTAGTTTGCGCATTCCAACCAGTAGGAAAGTAATAGAAACTGGAATTGACGATAATAAGGAGTTCAATTTTTTTAAAGAAAATGATTGAATATTTTATTATCTAAGAGTTGTATTAAGAGAGTATTGGATTATTAGCTTCGTAGAGTTTGAGAACTCTTGTTAGTCAAAATTTGAGCAGGAATTTATGATAAATTAAATTTTGCAATAAAAGGTTGATAAAATCAGCATATAGCAGTCAGAAAGCGATTGAAACTTTGTCATCATGAAACATCATGGATATCTTTGGTTTGAAGGCCTGGAACTCCAGCAGATATTTGAAGGTTTTAATTTATCCGAAAGGGGTAAAAACTTCGACTGCAAGATTTCTCCCTCACAGACACGAAAGGGAATTAATAAAAGCATAGAAAAAGTAAATAATTTGACTGAAGTTGTATCTAAAATTGAGGAAAACCTCTGACAGAGTCTTAAAAACACCTTTTTCTATTGAGAAGTCTAAAGGACAAATACAAAAATAGTAAAAAAAAAAAATAATAAAAAAAAAAAAAAAACGACGAGTATTTTTGACTAGCATACAACTTAAATTAATAACTTTATTTTACCTTTATGAGTACTTATTTTACCATTATGAGAACTTATTTTACCTTTATGTCATGTGACTGAAAAAAGAAAAACATTAATAAATCAATCATTTCCCAATCTTTCATGGAATAATGGGATTGAAAATACAGCAGTAAATATGTAAACATAAGGTCATTTACATGCATTGAAATTTTTACCGGGGCGTTTCAGCCGTTAGACAAAAAAAAAAAAGACATTAGAGTGGATTTAATCGTCAATTGGTTCTAGAAAATCATCTGTTTTTATATTCAAATGAGGAAAAACTTGAATTATTGTTGAATGATAATTTAGCAAGTTTTTTTATTTATATAATGATTCATATTGCTACCATTCATTGTTTCTACGTCGTATAACTGAATTTAAGGGTTACTTAAGTTAATTTAGGACTCGAGAAAATACGCGACAACTAAAAAAGAATAATTTAAGTGGATTTTTTTAAACTTTTTTTAACAAAATATACATATCGGCATATAAATAAAAATATAAATTTTTCGCGGTGAACTACAAGTTGCTAAATTAAAGTTAGTCCACCAGCTCACTGCTGTAAAGGTGCGGTCCTTGAAAAAATGTAATTCGGTAAGCCAGGATCATATTTAAAATTATTTGCTATTTTGAATAAAAATACGCTTACAAATTGAACTGTTAGTGGTGCTTATCGTCTCTCTGCCACAATTTAATGAAATTAATGAAATGTAGGATGTCTTTGTGATTATTAGAACTTAAGGAACATCAACTGCTTCTTGGCAATTCTTTGAGACCATAATTTGTCGCTGGTAAAATTCGTAGCAGGCACAACTCGTTGAAGTGACAATTCATGGGGAGCAAAATTTCTTTTACGAATTGTCACAAATGTTTGATACTTTTACCACATTCTAATTGAACTACAGTGCACTCCCGATTATCCGGGTTAATCTCCGGGACAGGTCTCACGGACAATTGAAAAACACGGATAATCAGAAAACTTCTTTTTATTAATGAAGAAATTCATATCAGTACAAAAAATATTAAAATTACTGACATTTGCATGCTGTATAACATCAAACTAGGAATTTTCCTTTTAAAAAAAAATGCGTAATGCGCCACATATTTTACGAACCGTAGTAATGTCACCGTAATCAAATCCTCCTATACAATCTAATAAAGTTTCCACAGATTGTAGAGCAGCAGAAATTGTATTTCCCTCATTTATTACATCTCCTGCATCAGTTACTATCATCACTATTTGATTTAACAACATAACGATGTCTTCATCTGTCAAATACTGGAAGCCAGGCTCACATGCATCACTTTGAAACCAATCTTCTAAATTTTCTTCATCAAGAACTTCGAAACCTTAGATTTCTTTTGCTTGTTCGAGAATACTGTTATCATATTCTTCTTGAATATCTGAAGAAGATTATTCATCAAGCGGAATGATCTTTCTCCACGATCGTGATAACATAGACGATTTTACCTTTGACCATGCTGCTGATATTCCATATACTGCAATCCAATAACGAATATTACTTTCCAAAACTTTGGAAGTATTATAACTTCATGAATAAAATTTTTTTAATTTTGAAAATGTTTCTCTTTAAATTTTTTTGTGACTCCGGAGTGAGCACGTATAATCCACAAACCGGATAATCCGCGCACGGATAATCGAGAGTGTACTGTATTTTTCATAATTTGTGAGGAAAATGTAATTTGCCTGCGCTGTTTAAAACTACTATTTCAAACATTGTTAGCTTGTAAACTTTTAAAGAATTTTTTTTCCATCCAAATTTTACACGACGTTTTACTAGTATCTACAAAGTATTTCGTAATATTAATTACATTAACTAAACCAAGCAGGGTCGTATAAAAAATGAAATAGTGGAAGAAGAATTGTGATAATTTTCGCAAATTTTTTGGCTGAAATTAAAAAGTGTAACTACCACGGCATGTAAACAATTAAAGTTAAAGTATCTAGATTTATAAGTGAAAACTGTTTTATTTTTTAACTAAAGCGAAATTTAAAAAGGAAAAGTTTAAATATTGCGTAAACATGTTTTCGGAAATTTTAAACCTCTTTCTGAGCAAAATAAGGAAATTACAAACTCCTTACCATACATGCGTAAGAATTTCTCAGCAACCTCTTCTTGCTTTGACATTAACCGTAGAGTAATCTAATTTTAAAAATAAATTTAAGTAAATAATGCAATGTTGCATAAAACTAAATGTACGTTTTAATTTGTTTATAAAATTTTGAGTAGAATATTCTTCTTTTGTTTTCCTTCGGAGGTTAAAAGTTTTGATCTCTAAACTTTATTGAAAAATTTTATCCCAACACATTCTTTGCCTAAATATAAATTTTAAAAAAAATTGCAAATTAAAAAAATTTATTCTAATTAAAAAAAAAAAAAAAAAAAAAAAAAAAAAAAAAAAAAAAAGCGGATTTTACATATAGCTCCTCCTTTCTGCCCCCTTGTAAATAACAATAAGCAAATCACAAATTCCTCACCTCCTAAGTGCTTTATAATATTTGCAAGCTCACAAAATTATCAAGTAGTTAGCTTTGTAGACAATGCAAGAGTTTGATCTTCGTAAATAGATGGATTGCATCGAAACCACAAAAAATTGTGCTAACTGACACAAGGACGAGTTGCGCCTGCAAAGAAATGTGCTCCCTACGAATTTAACCCACGGCAAATTGTCGTTTCGATGAATTGTGCCTGCAAAGAATTGTTTCTACGACGGATTGTCTCTGCAACGAGTTGCGCCCATGATGAATTATCGCAGTGATGAATTGTGCTAACAATGAATAGTGGCACGACAAATTGTGTAGAACCAAAAAAAAAAAAAAAAAAAAAAACTATTGAGTATTAAAATTTAATGTATAAATGCAATTCTATTCAAAACTAACTAATTAAAAAATAGTATTTAGGATTTTTATTGATATATTTTAACACTTGGAATTAAAATAAAGTTTGAAACAAAGCAATATTTTTCTTTTTATGCTCAATCTAATAATTTTAAATAATACAAAAACTGGATGAAAAAAAATAGTAATGAATCTAAATCTATTTATCTATTTGAAAGAATTTCTTACACTCGCTTTCATATAAAACTTTCTTCATCAATATTTAAAAAGTTAAACTAGCGGATAATTTTTTTTTTTTTTGAATAATGTTATGAAAACGAATTAATTTCAAAGCACGATTTCAATTACTTAAATGCACAAAGATATTTAAAACAAATGCGAAAAGAAATTCCCTTGACTATTCAAACTTTACGAATCGATTCTAAAAAGACAATGAAACAATTTTTTATAAAAAAAAATTAGGAATAATTATGCAAATTAGCATAATGAGATCAAAGAATTAAAAAATTAGTATTTTAATTAATGAAGGAATTCCTACAAAAACGAACGCTATATGATTCCTTTTCATTTATATGCATTTTTTTTTCTTACTGAATCGAAGTTGTTTATTTTTATGGATTCTTTATGGCAGAATTTGATTCGCTTTAAAATTATTTAACCCACTTAGTAAACAAAAGATTTAATATTAAAACTCGAAAAAAAATATTGCATTTCTTTGTTCTGAGAAAGTATTTAATTTTAAAATGACGCAAAATATTTTTCATTTAATTAAATATCATGAGTTTAATTCTCCTGCAGCAATGTATTAATTTATTTCAGAGCAAAATTTAAATTCTAAAGACAACTTTTAAAATAATTGAATTAAAAGCACCTGAAGCATTTTGCATCCACGTTTATTGTTATAAAACTGTACGTCAGGTGCATAATATCCTATTATTTAAAAGCTATTCAATTACAGCAAAAATAACTGAAATTTACAGCAAACATAACTGTAACTTATTTTATATCTGAGCATAATAAATCATTATTACAATAAAAAAAATTGAAGACGTAAGTAAGTCAATGACTTAAAACAATTGCAACCAAAAGTAGAATTATAGTTATATAAAAATAATGAAAATGGTCTGAAACGGAACTTTTATTTTCATATTTGGTTAAACGTCATAGTTGTCGGTTATGTGGCTGTGAATAAGGTCCACCTACTCTGAAACTGACCAAGTAATCGAGCTGAAGAGTAACATGAAGCTCCTATTATGACTCTTAAAATATCTAGTTCCGAAAAAAGGATTGAGCGTTTTGCCAGAGCTGAGCTGAGTGTTATTTGGACTGAATTCTATTTGTAACATATGTTACACTGCTCTGTAATCAGATTTCGATTTAAAGGTGCCCTTTGGGTAAGCGTTCTAATCGCGCAACTGGTGAAGGCGTCTATCACACCGCTGGTTTGAGAGCTGGGGGTAGTGAGTTCGATCCTGACAGCTGATAAAGCAACCGGCATGCATACGCAGCAAGTGCGAGTTAAGAATTTCTTGGTTGACAGTCCACTCGTTGGTTGTGATGTGAAAGTTCAGAGAGAAGGGTACCAGCTCAGGCACTGTCCTATTATCTGACGAGGGTCAAAATAACGTGGCCTTCTTACCATGCCGTTAAAAGCTCGAAAAATGAGATTAGGTGTTTGGCCATAGTTTGGTGATGTGTGACTGGTGTGATGCGATGTGGAAGAAAAAGAGTGAAATCTGGCATTATAGCCATTGAAAATTCTAACTACCCTTACTTTCAGAAAATTTAAAAAATAAATATTTAAAACCAAAAAAAGAGCTGAAAACCAAAAATACACTCGGTTGACTTACTTAAAATTAATGTCTCAGAAGTTCAAAAGTCATTCACTAAATTAGAGGAACAGTAGGGGCATTTGAAAATCTAAATTGCTTCATTATGAACGAAATAAACGAAATTTTAGAGCAGAAGTCAACTTTAAAAGAGAGAGTTAAAGGGCTTTGAGGCATTTCCTTTATTGGCAATGACGGGTAAATTAGGGTTATTCGCTGAAACGAAAAAAAGTTCTCACCTTTTCGGTGAGCATTTATTTCTTCCTAAATGTTGCTAAACGAACCCGACCACGGTGAGTGGTCAACCTTTTCCGAAATCTCGTCAACCAAACAGTCCCGGAAAAAGTAGCGCAATAAAAACACAGCGGGAGTAGTGTAAAATGTCAGAACAATGAACCCCGCACATCGAGGCGACCTATTCTTGATAGGCTATAAGAAATAACATGTAATGTCTATTTGGTAGCGCTTGAGCACTCGGTTTGAATTTTGCTTTTAATTTGGTTATTTCTTGCTTTGATTATTTTTTCCCGCCACACAGGTCCAGCCATCCATGCCCGTCTATGATGCCTTCATCCGCTTTTAATAATTGAATCCTTAAAAGTTATTTTTTTTAAAGAGAGATTTAGAATGTATCCTTGATTAACAGAGTAGAGATGGACGAAAAATATCTCATAAGACGTGACATCTCAGGCGTTTTCGTGGAAGGTGATAAAAGATTAAAACTATCTCTTTGTCATTTTTTTCCCCTTCTAAATATTTCCTCGATTAAGCAAGTTGTTATTATGGTGTTGGGAGAGTTATTAGCTTAACTGCCCTCTTCGGTACAACCGTGAAGAGTTAGATGACGCGGAGCATATTTCTAGTTAGCTTTGTCTAAAAATATATTTTTAGAGTTAAACGATGGAGTCATTACAGCCAGTCTTAAATTTTATTTTCGTACCTTACTACCCACCATCAATCTCGAACTCATTAAGGTGAAATCCTTAAAAAAAAAAAAAAAAAAAAAAAAAAATATCAGAATATATCCCAACATTGAATTAAATTAAAGCATAACAATTCGTATTGAATGTTAGAAATTTTTCCGATATCAAATTGAATAAAAATTTCAATCCATAAATCACCGATTACCATATATTTCTTATTCATTACGTTGAAATCCTCTCAAAAGTAGAAATCCATTCAAATAAATCCATTCAGATGAAATCGTGAAATTTCATGTTTCATAAAATATTATAATTCGATATTGTAAAAATATAAAGTAGCAATTAGTAGTTAAAAATAGTTTCCAATATTTAATTAGATTATACTAATATGGTAACATGTATTTAATTGTCAGAATACATTCCAATATTTAATTAGATTACAATGTAGCCATTTGTATTTAATTTAGTGTTAAAATACATTGCAATATTTAATTATAAGATTACGTAGTAATTTGTATTTAATGTCAGAATAGATTCCGATGTTTGATTAGATTACAATGTAGAAATTTGTATTTAATGTCAGAATACATTTCAGTATTTAATTAGATTGCAATGTGGCATTTTATACTTAGGCTCAGAATACATTTCTATATTTAATTAGACTACAATGTGGCAATTTGTATTTACTCTCTAAAGGTATTCTATCGTAAAATTTGATTCTAAGCTGAATTTATATTTAATGCTCGGTTGCATTCCCTCAACAGATTTTAATATTTATTGAAATTAGAATAATGTCAGCTCCCTGTTAGATTATGCTACAACGTGCAATTCGTATTTGTAATCCAAATTCAAACCAATATTTAATCAAATTATAGTGAGACAATTTGAATTTAATTTTAGAATACAAGTCAACAGTGTAATAAATTAGCATATGGCAATTACTGCTTAGAAAAAGACCATATATAGACACTTACGGATACAAGAGATAAGTGCTTATTCCGCAATGTTTACAGAGAGTATAATTTAATTTATTGACAACTTAAAACGGCCAGCAGTTACAAGAATTCATAATATTTCTACAGATTAACAGCTTATTTTTTCATAATTTAACTACTTAAGAAACTATCTAAAGGAATTCAAATCCCTCCAAGAACACATGAATTGGAAGTTTAGTTGGAGAAAAAAAAAGTCAAATTTTAGTATGCTCTCAAGTTTTCTGTAACATACCAAAGTATAAAAGGAAATATTTTAACTACTTATACTACTAAGTTTTAGTATTTTATTACTAAGTATAAGCACTACTAGAACTTTACTAAGTATAAGTTGTGTTTTTTATTATTTTTTTTCTCTCAGCTACTGTACTTATTCTAGTTTCGTTTCTCACTTTAATTTTTCCATTCGCAATTTTACGTTTTATATTTCCTAACACTTTTGTTTCTTCTCATTGACGTCTGACAAGTCTTGAAGATGGGGGTCTTTTTTTGAGTGCTTGAAACACGTCGACTATTATTTCCATTTTATATATTTTTGAAGCGAATGAAGTTTTTAATTGCGTAATATCTAACCGATTCTTCTTCTTGGATTACTTATTTGATACATTAGATTGTCTATAATCTATAAAAATATATTATTTGTAAATTTTCAAAGACTCAATTTCAAACTATAAGTGCGTTTAATGAAAAAATAGTCTCATAGAAGGACTGCGACCACCCTTATTTCTAAAAAAGTAGTTCTTAAATATCCGTTTGCCAGATACGAATCATACATGACTTTTCTTTTCAAATCAATGAACGTAAGAAAAGATAAGTGAAATCGAATGCTTCTGATAACATCCATTTCACTTCACTTTCACACAAAAAAATTTTTTATTAATATTTTTCCTTTCCCCCGAAAAAGAATTTTCTACCGAAGTTCGATGTGAAAGCACGTGCGCACGTGTCCTTAAAATAATAATAATTATAGATGAAGACAGAATTACTCTTTTTGAAGGTATAAAAATAAAGAATAAGATGAAACACAAACACATTAAACAAATTCCGTGTCACTCACGGATACGGCCGCACGAAAGGAAATGACGTAAGATTATGACGTAGGCGGTGACATAGAAGTCGAGAAATTACCATTCATGCAAAACCCCGACTGGAGTTTTATTGCAACAAGTTGAGACTTCCAGTAATTCAAGCGAGTTTTAAGACTACTAAAAGATGATTCCGAAATTTTTTATGATGTTCCACTCAACATTCTACGAAAACTTGGAGTTTTTTTTAAATATCTTCATAATAAGTACATTAGATTTTTTTATTCTTTTTTTTAAATAATAATTGTATGCACTTATTATAATATTTTTTTTTTAAACAAAGGGATATTTCTCAAAAGAATAATTGTATAAAACCGTTTAAAGTAATCTTAAACGAACGATAAGAATATTTTTACAATTATTTTGATGAATATATATATTTTTTTTTTTTATGCCTCAAATTTTAATCAACTTAGCAGAATTTTTTTAAAAAAAATAATTTTCTAGTGATATCTAACCACTTTTAAATAATGGTCGAAATTTTGATCGAAAATAATTTCCTTCAAGCTATTGATAATCAGAAAATAGCTTTTCCCAGTTTTGTTTTGGCTGCGGAACCTTAAATAATCAACTTCTTTTCGGCAAAACCCCAACTTTATAAATAAAGTGTATTAAGGTAGTTGTGAACGTAAAAACCTATAAAAGAATATCTTTAAAATATTTAGTTAGAAGAATGAAAAATTTTCATAGTTTTATCATTCATATTCTTAAATTAGGTTTTTTGTTCGACTTATAAATTTGCAGTCCTTGTGCTACATCTAGTCTAGTTTGTATTTGTTGCATAAGTTGAAAATGAACAAAAAAAAAGCCTAATTATGGCATACTTCGAGATGAAAACTTAAAAGAACTGCTATAAATGTTGAAAATGGTAATTAGGGGAAAATATTTCGTTATAGAAGAATTTAATTATTTTATTTTCATTATTTGAAATAATTTCATAAAGGCAACCAAAACATTAAATAAATAATGAATTATAGGTTGGATCTATTTATAATATGGGAGGTTTCAAAACTCATCACTGGTTTTAAAAAGTACTATCTTGCGGAACTCCTTTAACTCTTTCAAGGAACCTTAGGTTTCCGCGGAACACCATTTGGGAACTACTGGTTTAGTACATAAAGCAAAAAGAACCTGCTTGAAAATATAAAAAACTTCCGAGTATAGAAAACATGTTGCTTGGAAAAAGAAAAGTAGGCAGAGAAGAGGGAAAAAAAGCTATTGTATTTTTACCGCTATTTTCCAAAGCAGGTGTTTGGGTGGGGTGAAATTGAAAGCGAAAATCCGATTTTTTTTCCCCTCTCCGCTATCCATACATTTTTTTTATCCTCTTCTTCTTGAATGACAATAGAAGAAAGCGTCACTCCGAGCCAGGAAGAGAGTTAGGGTCAGAGTAAAAGAGATTCCTGGTAAAAGGGTTCAATCCATAGAACTGTATGGTTCAATCACACTCAAAACGAAAGGGAAACATGATGAAAAAAATATTAACCATGTATCACTAGCGTTATTTTTTTTTTTTTTTTTTTTTAATCCAATCCCACAAGTGTATAAACCTTTAATACTTTGATCCAGTTTAACGCCAGGGAAAGTCCTCTCCCCTCCTGATTTTGCAAAAGGGTTTTGTAGGATACAGTCGCTTTTGACCACGTCCTTTACCATGTTACTGTCACTGTATTCTCTTTACTTATTCGAACAAACACTACGTTTATTATGTTGAAAAATGATGTACGCGGGAAAATTTTCCGGCTTGAAAAACTTTTGATTTCGAATGAAATTGTTTTATTAAATTAGAGAAAATGCAATTGTGTTTTTTAAATTGGAGAATTTGTTTTGGGACTTAATTTCATATTTTATTTGAATTGCTTGTAAATCTTTCGACAAAAGAATGGTACGGAATTCAAATCTAAACTACAACTGGTTAATTTAGGCTTTAAACAATTTGTATTTTATTTTACATTTTAAATATTGAGATAAATTAAATATAATAATGTTTTTTTTTTTTTTTTTTTTTGTAATTTTATAGTTATTATTTAAAAACATCATATTTTAAAAAAAAATAATAAAAAATAAAAAAAATCACTGTTAATTTGCGTCTGTATCATAGATTCTAAAGAAATTCACAAAAAAAAAAAAAAAAAATTAAATGGATAGAAAATATTTGGATTATTTTAGGTTTATGCATACTTTTAAGACATTTAAATTTTTATCCCAAAATTTATAAATTTTAGAATACCTTACAGTATTAAATTAAAGAATGAATAAAAGAACGTGTGTTTTTTGAAAGGTGGATATAAATTTCTTATTTGTAAGAAATTAAAGAATTTTGCTGATATTTTGTTCCAACAGTTTCCACAGTTTTTGATAAATGTGACGCTGCTTAGAAGTTTTATTTTTGCTTTATCATCATTTGTTTACAATATATATGAGCAAAAGCTGCAGTAAAAGGAAACACTTAAAAGTAAAAAACCACCCTCTGATTATTGAGAATAACCGAAAAGTCATATCTGCTCATTTTAAACATTACTAAATGTCATTAAGATACAGAATTTTAATTGGAGGAATTTATCATTTTCCAAAATAATAAAAATTAAAAAATCAAATGAACAACTTACTCAAAAACTAAAAGTTCATGATTGAATTCTAGAAACATTGCAGGTTAAAATATCATCCTCAATTTATATTATATTTCTAATTAGTATCGCACCAACTGTTTTAAGTTAATAAAAAATTTAAACGCATGATTCACTTTTAATATTGGGCTTATGGGAATAAAAAAATAGGCTCCGAACCTTAAATTAGTGCAACTAAGAGAAAGTATCATTTAAACATTCATACTTCTAGTTTGTTCTAAAATAATATTATTTTGCATCTTAACACATAATTCGTGATTTAAATTTGTTTCAGTATAAAGCTATTTCACACTTCGACAAAACTTGCCAAATTTCTGTTTAGTTATTTAATTGCAAAAATTTCATATTCATGGATTTTATTACTTAATTTCATGCATTTATCACAAAATCCATGTATTATTTTCAAAATTCATACATTTTATTTAATTCGTAAAATTTTTTACAAAATTCATGTATTATTTTTGCCGATTCATACATTTTAATGCTAAATCCCATGCATTTATTACATTTTTGATAGATTATTTTCTAAATCCATGCATTTTATTACTAAATTCCATACATTATTGCAAAATTCAAATATTATTTTCGCAATTTATTTATTTTATAACTAAATTTCCACGTAGGCATTACAAAATTCACACATTATTTTCTCAATTCATACATTTTATTGCTGGTCATAAACTATGATCCATAACTAAGTATTATAAATCAACAAAAAATACCACATTATTAACGCTTATTAAACGACGTGTAAAGAAACCTTAAATTAAGACTACCGAGATAAAAGGAAAAGTGTAAGTATCACTTAAAAGAAATTATAAGTTTACTCTTGGACGGTTATCTCCGCAATAAAGCTTATTCTTGTTTCCGAACCGTTGCAACAGTTTTACCTTCGAAAAAACAAGATGAAAACACCTTAACGCGCACCGTAACGCACACTACAAACAAAACACACAGACACAAAAAGAGAAAATAACTTCAGGAACAAGGTATACAAGTAACATCGGAAGAAACGGAAGGTAAAAGGGAAGAGGAGTGGGAGAAGAAAGATCATTTATAAAGAAGCGTAAGTAAGAGAAGTAGCGCTGTTTCAGCGAAAGTGCGGTCGAGCGTAGATCTCCCCCCCCCCCTTCTAATGTAATTCATCAAAGAACCAATTACATGTTGTGGATAAATTGGCCTGATCGGTGGGCATCGAATTGTTTTTTGGGAACTTACTGCTCTCCCACCCTCCGCAAAGTTAAAGTTCGCCAACCGGAAATCTATTTATCTCCGAAAAGTAACGTTTGTCTCTCTTTTCTGTATCTTCATTTATTTTATAATTGTAGTGGAACACTCGAATCGAAGACGAACGTCGTAGAAAAAGAAATAGGTAGTGATAGATCATAATTGAAAAAATTACATACGAAATCATAGTATATTATGTCTGCTCGCTAAAAAAAAATTTATATATATATAGCCAAAAAATTTTTCCCTTTCTTCTAACAATATTTAAACATTAAAAGCAACAAAAGAAAAAAAAAAAGAATTAGTATTATCAAAAACGTATTCATGTATTTGTAATATTTAAGTTATTTTGACTGTAGTAAACAAAAATTTTTAATCGCTACATTTTCGCATCAAATTTAAAAGAAGGTTTTCGACTCATGATTTTGTAGCTTGGATACAGATTAATTGTACAGATACAGATTAATTAATACAGATTAATTACCAATAAAAATACAGATTAAGGAATAATAAATAAATTTAAGTTGCTTGATATTTGGAATCATATGAATTGGCTTTAAACTGATTCAATTGCTTTAAAATTACTTAACCTGTTTAATTCAATTAGAAAATAGAGTCATTCAACTGTTGTCGAGTCTTTTAAATTGTTTAAGCGTAAGTAGAATTATAAAGTGAATAATTTGATTGTTAAAGAATAATTTAAGTTATTATAAGCATTCTAATTGTAAGCATAAATATTCGAATTGTTATAAAATCACTTCAACTGATATAAATACATTCAAATTGTACATATAATATATATGTACATAAATTGTACATATATCTATTCAAATTGTACAAACAATGTATCTGTTTGAGGACCATTCGAATTGTTTTAAATCTACTTGAACCAGAAGAGAATCACTCGAATTGAGATTAAATCTTTAAACTCTTATAGAATCAATTGAATCATTAAAATAGTCATTTTAATTGTAAACAATCATTTGAATTATTATAAAATATTTCAAACTGTTAGAGAGACATTTGATTTGTTATAAAATCGTTCATACCGTTCAAGAGTCAAACGGTTACAGAGTTATGCGAATTGTTATTGAGTTATTTGAATTGTCACAGTCCGTTGAGATGTTAGAGAGATTTATAGTATACCGGTATCGGCAACCAGGGTTCCCATTTAATTTCAGAAAAAAATTCCCCGACTTTTCCAGGTATTTCAGGAAAATTTCTAATTAGATCCAGACCATATTGTATCGATATGATAAAATTTTTCATCGGAAAACTTTTTTTTTATTTGAAATGACAAATGTTAAATTTTGTGAAAATATATATATAATAACTGATAAACTGTTATTTACAATTCTAGGGCTGATTATTTTCCATGTATGATATAGGAATTTTACAGGCTTTTGAAAAAGAAAAAATGAAACTTTTACTGACTATTCCCTGTTTCTTAGAGTCGAAATAAAATTCCCTGACAGTTTCAGGTTTTTTCCTGTTCTCCCTGACCCTTGGATATAGAAATTTTTCTTAAAAAAAAAAAAAAATAATAATAATAACTGATCGCAATATCAAAAAAATGATGCATGCTAAATAAAGCGTACTCTCGAGTCAGTTTGAAAGCTATTTACGACGTCTGTTTACTTTCAGGTCACAAAAAATGTTATTTATTTTAATCCTCATTTCATTTCAAATGTTTATATTTATTTATTTATTTTTTCCTCGTGTTTATTTCCTTCACCCTCACATTTCCACGAAAGTTCCTTTGATGTTGCTTCTCTTCTAGAAGAAAAGAAAGCAAGAGAGAAAGTCGGTTGGATCGATCCAAATATAGTTCGGAAGTGCCCCGACGAAAATCGTGATTCAAAAATACATTGTAATAGTATATCAGGCAAAAAAAAAATTAAAAAGAAAGCAAAGAGGACGAAATCGAGGGAAAAGAATAGGCTTAGGAGTATAAGAAAAGATGGTTGGGAATAAAAAATGGAGACGGATTGAAAATGCAAGGAGTTGGAATGGATTCAAAATAAAGCTTCTCCTCTAACTGAGAGGCTATCAGGAAAATCAAGGTAAACACACATCTCTGATTCAGAAATAGAGAGAACTTTTCAATTCGGCATCACACTAAAATTAACGTTTAGTTTAGATGCTTGTAGGAAAGAGACGCAGATTGATGACACCAATAAAAAAAAACTATTGTGGTCTTTCAACAATCAGTTAGTTCCAGTTTATTAAATTTCATAAAGCCTACTGCCAAAATAAGAATTTATTAACTTCCTTATTCAGTCTTTGGCTTAGTTACAATCAACAAGTTACTTGGTATAAGTTTTTGTGAGAAGAGACATGCAGATTTATGCTATTGCGCAGGAAGGCAAAAACAGGTTTTTAATCAATCAGTAGGTTTTATTTATTTATTTGTTTTAAATTTTGCAAAATAATGCAGCAAATAAAACAAATTAATCAGCTGATTATATAACTTGATTACAAACAAGAAATTATATCTATATGACTGCTAAGTCATTGAGCTGATGTAAGTCACAATTATAATTTTGTAAAACAATATCATTTTTATCCATAAATATATTAACAAAATAAAAACGATGATATTTTTTTCTTAGTGTACCAGGAAATGAACCTGGTCCCGGAGAAGTAGTTTATATTTGGCTAAAATGTTTTTATTTGTAAATTAAAAAATTTTCTTAATCAAAAAATTTCCCTTTCAATTTCGAATTTACAGTAAAAATTGGTTGGTAAATTAAATTGAAGATTTTATCAAAATTTGTTTACTTTGAAAATTAACAATTTTCAAAGGATTAAAATAACTATCAGGTAAATTATTATTGAGTGAATTTTTATTTTTTAAAAGCATTGTTTTTTACGTTGAGTTTCCTCTTTATTGCCTATTTAAAAATTTGTTGTAAAAATAGGAAAATCAATACAACATTAAAAAAGTTTGAGTCACACCATAAAAATACCGAAATTAAAAAACTAAAGAACAATTAAATACTGGAAATAGTTAAAACTCGCATTTGATAATAAATATGTTGCAATTATTTTTTTGAAGGAAAAAAAAAATGCAACCTACGATTTAAAATTTGTAAGAAAATCACATTTGAAAAATTGATGTCCAATTATTTGTACTTATTTTTCTTTTTCTTTGAAGCTCGAAGATTCGATTGCTTTTACAGGTGAATATACATAATTATAATTCTATTTCAAGCAAGTTTTAAGTCCATTTTTCCGGAGAAGTACAATTTGTAAAATTAACTGGATTATCTATGTACAGTTAAATATGTAAAACAGAGTTTTGAACTAAAATCTTTTTTTCCCCCTCAGAACCATTTAGCATTAGATGGAATGAAGGAATGAGAAAGAGGATAGAAAAAAAAATTAATTTTGAGCCCATGAATGACAGAAGCGTTGAGCTTTGAAGAATGTAGAAAGAGTGCCAACATTAGAGCTACCGAATTGGAATCGCACCCAGAAATCTAAAGAGAGAGAATAATCATTCTCACTCTTATTTTTCTCTAACTCTTTACGATAAAGATTCAAAATAGACAAACACGTGTAATGAATTTGCTTTTAAAGAAGTGTTAATTTTATTCACAGAACTGAAGCCTCTCGCTACTTCCAGCTGCTTCTTCAACAACGCTAATAGGAAGAGAGTTGTTAAGAGGACGCCATACCGCGGAAGAAAAGTTTCATCGAAAATTCTCCTTCATTACTAATTTAAAATTTAAAAGAAAAAAAAAAAAAGTTCAGGCCAAACCTTCAATAAGTAATAAATTTTCAATAGCTGAAAAAAATACTTCTAATATTAAAATGCAAACAAATTATTAGAAGAGAACTTAACCGTTGTATAATCCTAAGTTATCATCCTTTAATTTATTTTGATTAGTATATTTTAACATTTTCTTTTCAGTATTTGAAACTTCAGGGCTTACTTTCTATGCTGCAAATTTTAAATTAGTAATGAAGGAGAAGGAGAATTTTCTTCCGCGGTATGGTGTCCTCTTAAGAAATAAAAACTGCCATTCCTCTACAGTATGTCCGAATAAGAGCGGGAAATATAAATTCCCAAATAAAATACAGCTTTATTAATTTTTATTTAACCCCAAAAACTTCATTTTAATCATACAAGATGCAATTACTACTGTTAAAATATGACTTCTTTGGTGTTTAAATAAGATAAGCCATTTGTTAATAAAATCATTTTTTAATTGTGAAAGTTTTTTAAGCGCTGACTGACCTCAGATAAAATTTGTTAGGGGCTTCTGATTCCGAATTTTCTTTTCTCTAACATTTGCAAGGTATGGAGTAGGCTAGATTCTTTCTTTTTCTTTCTGTCATCTCAAGATGAGGGTAAAATAGTAATAAATTGCAAGCTTTTAGGAAACTGCCCGATTAAAAAAATATTTCAGAACTTCCTTTTGGCGACTGTTTTTTTAAAAGGCAAACTGGTTCAATTCCCACTTAAGAACAGTACATATTTTCACCTTCTAATGACTGACTTATGTGTGGGATGGAGTTTTGGGTTTACGCTTCGGAGGAAATCGAAGAGTTAAGAGAACAGTTCAGCAAAAAGTAAAAAAGGAGAAAGAAAGTATACATTGAAATTATACTTAAAAAACTTAGTTGAAAAAGATGTTATTTTCAGTTTAAATAATATCATTGATTATTGGTATCATTTCTACTTTGAATCTAGGGCGTAGCCCTTCACACTTAATTTTATAAAGCGAATAGTAACATTGCATATAGAAGGTCACATTTTGTTATTAAAATTTTCAATATACTATGTAACAAAATCTTATTCTTTTGATAAGCTTTTCCATCAAGATTCGATCTATACGGAGCTAAATCTTAGTGATGCTGTGATTAATATCCTCTCTCAAGGATAGGACGGCAAAAACGTTTGACTTTCAAAAAAAAAAAAAAAAACCTAGAAAATCTTATGATTACTTCTACATGATTTAAAAGGCCAACTTTTGTTACCACTTAATAGACAAAAAATTTTTTTAAAAAAGGAACTCTGATTTAACGTGGAATTTCCTTAACTTAAAAAATATTCACGAAAATTTTAAAATTTGTAAAATAGTGATTTTGATATTGATGGGAAGTAAAAGTCACCACCCTTCACATCCTAAGACATTGAGTTTACCGAGAAATTGTTCTGGATAAATAGGTGTTAATAATGTATTTCCTGTCACGTGTATCGAACGTCGAAGAACTGCAAAAATTTAATAACAAATTTTGTTATTTTCTTGACGAAGAAAAGGCGTTTTCAGAAAAAAACATGCTGATGTATTATATCTTAGTCACTAAAATTAGATTTCTATGATTGTACGATTCTATGTACACGAAGATATAATAAGAGAACATTTTCCCCACCAATACCGTAACATTACGTAGCAGATCACGATGACAGGTAACTTTCATATTATTTTTCATAAGCTTGACTAAAGGCCCAACTCAAGTCTTTTTAGTTTTTAAAAAATTCTATCCTATCTTGAACATTAAACAAGATAAAAAATAAGAAAACTCTTCAAAAAAAAAAAAAATTCTGTTTCGTAACAATCAAAAACCGTTCTCAGCTAAAACGAAAGTGTCTGCAGCGACTATACTCTTCGTCTAGCTTTACTCAAGATAAAAAGTATCTAAGTGAAGGAAATAAAAAGTTCCATAGGGAGCATTCATTAATTTCTGAGGTGATTTATGCGCCAGAGCTACTTGCCGGAAATGTCGCCACTATTAAGATCCCGCCGCCAAGTATCCTGCCAAGAATTTTCAAAAGAGAAGAAAGATACACTTTTTTATTGTTATTATTTATACACATACGCCCTCCCCAGAGGTATATGTAATTGACTTTTTTACTTTTCTGTGAAGAAATGAACCTTCTTTAACTTGAGATGTCACCGTTACTGACAATTTCGATTCGTTCCGAGGGCGTAGAAATTTTTTTTTTTATTGTAGATTAATATTTTGAAAACAAAAAAACATTATAGAAATTTTTAAAGGGTTAAATTGCGTTCATATTACTTAGGTCGAAAAAAAAAATAGCAAAAATGATAGAACTTAGAATGCTAACATTTAAGGTAATAGTGTGGAACAAAAATAGTGTCCATGTAAAAATAAACATTAAATCAAATTTCTTGTGTTATATCTTAAAAATAAATAACATAAGAGACTGGTTATTACAAATAGCTAATAAAGTTTGTTACTATTATGAATGCTTTATTACAGCGGTTCCCGGGAGGTGCTCCGCAGAACCCTAGTGTTCCGTATAATTGTCACAGGGGTTCCGAAAGTTAGGATTTTAATTAACCAATTATGGTTTTTTAAAACTGCATGATTTCATACTGTTCATTAATGTCGATTTATAGATTATTTACTTTATTTTCAAATCGTTTGAGAAACAGGTTTTCAACTTGTGTCAAATAAAACACAGCCATTATTCAAACTACTAATGAAAACAATAATACAAATTAAATATTAGGAGTGCATTACCATACTGCACAAACTATTAAAATATTTTCTTATAATACTATTTTTTACTGGTTAAGAACTATAAATAAACTTCTGATACGATCAAATAAAAAGCTCAAATTATTAACTTCTTAGCAGAGAAATTTAAATATCTGAAAATTTTTCAAATGAAAGAGAAAAAAAAAGTTACGAAATCTCAATGATAGATAAATAAGTAGAGTGTAAACATTTCAGTTCATTACGTATAACCTGTTCCCCTTAATTTCGAACACGAAACATAATATAAAAGCAGTAAGGAAAAATAAGAAAAAGATATAATCTTGTCATTGGTTACAAAATAAAAATAAACAAAGAAAAAAATGGAAAAATTCTGTAACCAAAAATGATTACCCGTAATCCTTTTATCAGAGCGATGCTTTGTTTTTGATTTTTGATGAGCATATTAATCAGAAAACAATGGCGACCCGATAACTTGTAATATTGAAAAGACACCTGAGCAAGATAATGCAGTTTGTCATCTCTAAATTAATCGGATTATTCGCGAGATAAAAAGGTATTCAGCTTTGTCGTGAGTTGATTGGTTACTCAATTTTTCATAGATATTTCAGAGCATGCATTAAAAGGTTTGTAACTGATAACAATATTTATAAACTATTAATATACAACACGAAGATTTTATTTACATTCGGCAATGTAAAATTTTATTTGATAAATAAAAAATCGATTAATAATAGAAGAACCTTTCCAATAGTTTTTCTAATCAAAATTAGTAATTTACATGTAAAACAAAGTTAACAAAACACATTTTTCTATAAAAACTTGATTGAAACTTGCTTTACTTATTCTTAGCGCAAATTATACCATTTCTTGATTTGAAAAAGTTCCAGCCTGAGACGCAAACGTTTGGTTGCACAATGTTTTTTGACAATAAAACTTCAATAAAATAATCATTGTATTCAGTAAACTACAGAGAAAAACAGATATTTTTAGTATATAATTTCGATTTTAAAATTCTTATTCCTTTTTTTTTTTTTTTTTTTTTTTTTTTTACCTTCTCTTTCTTTTTAACTCTTTGCCTAACAGTTACTTTTTGGTTCTCATTTAACTCTATAATTTGCTCTGGAGCAAGGACCCAAAACTATTGCCCATACTTAAATCAATCGATAGAGGGCGAAAATATGTGTTCTTAAATGGGAATTGAACCAATCTACCTTTTAAATAATAGGTTTTTAATCAGGTTGTTTCCTTGCAATTTATTAAAATAGTTTAAATAAAATAAAATAAAAAACGAGAGAGTTTTTGTTATTTATTATTTTTATCTATATGATGTTTATTTTATTTTTATTTTTTCTCTCATTATTTTCTAAATAGCCATTCAAAATCCCTACAGAAGACTACTTGTTTATTTTTTTATTTTTTTTTTTTTTTTGTATAAAAATAAGGTGGAAAATGTTTGTTGGATTTTCTGAGAAATATTGCAGACCGTGAAAAAAAAAATCAAACGAGATTTTCTTCGTTAATTCTTACATTATTAATTATTTATAGGGATTAAATTTTGGAAATAGTCAGTAGAGGGCTGATAAAGTTTTTTTTTTCTTCCTTTTGTTTTCGTAAAATTTGTCGCGCGGTAATTGTCCAGGCTTTAGATATATACCATTATACCAATAATATACCAATAATCATCTGAAGGGGTGAATTAATATTACGGATCAAGAAATTAATCGATTTATTTAAAAAAAATAAAGGATTTAAAATTTAAGCTTCTTTAGAAATCTTAAGGTTTGGTTTAGACTGGGAGGGAAATGAAGGTGTTTTGAGATCAGCAGTGACAATTCTGATGAGAGAGTTTTTGTAGCTGCAAGGGGTGCTTCAAAAGGGCTTGAAAACGACAAAGACGGTCTTTTTGTCATTCGGAACCCATTGAAGGCCTCTGTGGCGCGTGCCATTGCACCTGTCCAGCACGTGTCTCATGGGGGGTGTATTCTTGAAGATATCTAGGTTACTCATAACAAAAACACTAGAAAAAACTGTTTGCAGGTAACATTGCTTCTTCGTATTACAACTATGGTATTAATTTCATCCATATTATCCTTGCTAAAGGGAACAAATTTTACAAAGCAATTTTTTTAAGGGAATTTAATCGAAAAAATAAATTTGTATGCATTACTTATTGGAATATATATATATATATATGATTAATATTAGTATTAATTTAGTTTTAATGTGAAAATGGAACACCGGTTTAGAATTGAGCAATTATCCTCATAATTCAATATTTATTTATAAATAATATTTTGAAGATAAAAATTGCAAATGAGCATTAAGTTCCAGGAAAAATAACGTGGAACAGTGTTTTCATAACAAATTTTTTTAATTTACAGCTTTTCTTCGAAGGCCCAGTAATCACTTAAAATAAAGCTTTTTAGTGAAAAAAAAAATGCAATTTTATAATTAATTTGAGTTAGTAACTGTCTTGCATGAGTGTTTGGTAAGTTAAACCCATCTAAGTCAGCAATCTCCATGTTAATTATAAAAATGGCTCTAAGCGTCAATGTTTCGGGATTCCATAATTACAGAAAAGTGGAACAATACATTTGTGATAAATTACTTAGTATTTGAAAAGTTACTACAACGCTTTATTGAGGACAATCTTAAATTTATGCAAAATTGCGAAATATCGTAAATTTTAATGATTTTTATTGATTCGAAAAAGTCTCGCCATACTGGCGATTATTTAAAATTTTTTTTAATTTTTTAAAGGTTTAAATTATTTGTTCGTTTAAAAGTATAGGACAATTCCTTTCACTAAGTAATTGTATTTGGTTTTAAATTAAAAGTATTGCTCTGAGTTGAAAGCATTTTCAATCTGTAGATTTCGTATTTTTTCTTGGAAAAAGTGCTTCCAGGAACATTCTCAATATAAGAATTAAAGTCCTGGTTAAATACTAAACATTTAAAACTCTTAATTTTATGATCAAAATTAATTTCTGAATATTCATGCAAATTAATATTGATTCTTACAGCAATATGAATTTGCATATCAAGGTAATAACTAAAGCATGCTGCAGGAAAAATTTATTAGTGCAAAAAAAGTGCAGAAGTAATGGACTAATAGAAAGAAAAACTACTTTAAATTTCGCTATTGAATTGCTGTATAGAACATCTGATGAACATGATAATGAGAATAAGGAAAAAAATTAATTCTATTTTCTATGAACAGTCAGTTGAGAGTATTTTTTCCCTCGCTGTACAGACAGGCGTGTGCCATAGGAGGATATAAATCTCTGAAACGAGCATTCCATCACTTCCGATTGTGCGATTTCTAGAGAACAGATGGCACACACGATTGGAACGTTTCCTGTCTCGGCACCCTCTTCCTCCCTCCCTTTAGTGCCGACTTGGATTTCCAGAGAAATCGGAGGAAAATTAACAAAAATCATATTTAAACCATTTCTCTGTATTATTCTTTACTTACAATAGCAAAAAGAAACAAAATGTTCTTTGAATTCTTGATATTTATTCTATATAAATTTATTGGGTATATTTTTTGTGAACAACGGAAATATGATGCTCACTCCATCCTACAGTGAAACATCAATTCAAAAATAATAAGAAAAAGAAATAAATTTTTTTCCGTCTTCAGTGCCTTCCTCGATATACTAAAAATCTGAAAATTTCTAGTAAACTTATTTTTCAATTTTTTTTTTTTTCTTCACGAGTTGAAATAATTATTTTTTTAATTCCTAAAGCCATAGTAAAACATTTCTACAAAAAAAATTTGAACAGGGAGAATATTTTGCAAATATGACGTAAATAAAGTTCACTCACAAGATGCATATACTAATTAAAATTCTTTTCCTTTCAACAGTTAAAAGATTTATAAAGTGATGCTATTATTAAATTATGCTCTTAAATTGTTAAAATTCAATGATCGTTTAAAGGCAAATTTATCATTGCATTCTACATTCGATAAGAAACGATTTTATTTTATTTATTTATGCGATCCTACACATTATTAAACGTTATTAATGTTTCGTATTTTATAAATTACTGAAAATTACCTAGATACCTTATTTTTATTATGCATAATTATGAATAGACTACAAAGTGCTTTCGTAATTGGTTTAAACCCAAACAAATTAATCAGCACTCTTTTTTATTTAATGTTAACTTTTTCTTTGGCGCATTGCCCCTATTCAACTTACATTTTTTAAAAATAAAAAAAACTTTCTTAGGTATCACAAAACAACTAGTTCATTTACGAAAATCTAAATAAGACGAGACAATATCAATCAAAAAAGGCCAATCTTCCAGACCGAAGAGAGATTACTTACTGTTATTTTAAGTCTAAAATGTATGAATGAGAAATGTACATAAATAGTGATTCAAGAAAATAGCTGAAAGTGTTTGGATTACTGTAACTAAAAATTCCAATAATTATTTTCGTTAGTTTTCCCGAAACATAACTTATAATTTATTAAAGCCATAGAAAACGACATTTTTAAATTATAAAAAAATTAATGAAATTCTTTGAAAAGAAATTGAAAAATTATTATTTTTAAATTATTCTAAACATTATTTTAAATCAAATTTTTCTCTTTATTTGTGTTTTATGGTACTCTTTTAATTGGCATATATCTATAATTAGAAAATTAAATGAATTTTGTAGTATAAGGTATAGACATTAGTTGCGCATCCATATTTCACATTATTAAAGGAAAGAACGCGTGATAATTAAACTTACTTTCTTAAAACTTTTTTTAATTCTTTTTTTTCTCATCATAATACAGTGAAACCTGACGAAATGACCAGTCTTGTAAGTTTATCTCTATTGTCAAGAACCTAATTTCTTCTGCAAAATAAAAAATGAGCAAATTCTTTGTTACTTGACCACCTGTCTAATATAACCAGTTTTATGTTGACCGCTAAAATAAATTAAATTTTCACAGGGCTGTAATTGAATGCTATGTTAAACCCTTCAAAATTAATTTCAAATATTAAAGTAAGTATAATGTGACGTTCTATAATTGTATACATGTACTAGTGTACTGATATTTCACGAAAATATTAAAAATAATAATTAACCATTTTTCAACTAATAAGTATTTTTTTAAACAAATTGTAATTCTTTTTGTAATTAAAATCAAACCAAAATATAATTACAAAACATTTTTATTTTGATTAATAATATATTAATGAAATTTGGATTTTACCTAGTATATCTAAATTATTTTAAAATAATTGTATGTAAGAAATATATATATATATATATTTTTAGGAAAAAAAAAAGCACTAACTCCTTTTTCTGTCTAAGTCGACCACTAAAACAATGCACCGTTAGTGGTCCACACACACAGGTTTCACTGTCATCTGAATTTCCTTGACAGAATAAATTCACATTAATCTGTTCTTATAACATTTGTAAACATCAGTTAACTATAATTTCATCTGAACACTAATGAAAAAAAAAAAAAATCTATTTCTGAACAGATATTTACAATTGACTTTCTTACAATTCTTAAATGAGCGAAAAATACTACTGGATGACAGTATTTAGCTCCAACAAAATGCGCCATATTTAGATGATAATTGTTTCATAGATACGTCAAAAATATAACCTTTAATTGAAGTCTGCCGCATTTCCTATGATTATTTTTCCTTTTATCTATTTAATACATTTAGACGCCCAACTACAATTATCCTGCCTGCAATAGGGGAAAACCAAATCATGCACTATAGTTAAAACTAGAATGTTTTTATTTGGTAATGTTTCCTGAAATGTTTACACACTATTGTATTGATATATTTGCTTTGGCTATATTGATATAATATTAGAAAGCACTCTTTTTCTGCATAGATAATCGTGTTAACTAATGACGAGATTATATCTTTTCCCTATTTTGTTCTTTGAATTTTAAATTTTTTTTTTAAATTTTAAAATATTTTATTTTAATAATTTTTCTTCTAATTAAAATGTTTATATTTTTTCTATGTTTCCTCGATATTTTTTAACTTATTTTATGAGTTCTATATATTTGCAGCTTGTGCGCGGCAAATAAAACTTATTAATTTTCTTCGTAAATTTCTTTCCTACATTCGATCATGATTTTCAGAAAAATTTAGTCGCCCATACGGCAGGCTTAATTCAACGAAATTAAATCTTATTATTATTAAACGTGTTATGACGTATGAATGAAGTTTCAGCTTAATTTGCCACGTGACTCAACTGCGGAATAAGGCGGAAATAAATCTGTTATAAAAAGATAGGAACATTGCAGATTTCTTCCACAAACAATGCAATCACCTAAATAATTCCAGATTCTGAGAAATTGAACCGCAAACATTCACGGGGTGGGGTCCTCGATCTACCGAGAAATGTTGTCATTGATTCGCTATAACGAAATAAATGTGCAGACTTTTCTGAAGAAGTTAATCTGGATCTAGTCTCATCCCAAAAATTTAATTTGTTTTATTTAGTTTTTTGCGGGAGGAAATATCTTGATGAAAATGTCTACACCGCGCCAAAGAGACTAGAAACGGATGTAGAGAAAGAGGAGGTGAATTAAATAATGTGCAACTTGCCAGTTGAGAGGGTACTATTTGTAGCCGATTTAGAACATAGAGATGAAATTAAGTTGATAATGACTACGCAATCTTTTATCATGCGGTTACGTTTTCTTTTCATTATGACGTGACTGCATTAAACGTAATATTAGGAATTTAATAGTTTATTGCGAGATAGATATGAAATACTACCACAAAAGCAATAGATAATAATTAATTTCATGATATAACTGGATATTAAATTTGTTTAATGTTCTTATCCAGCAAATTTTGAAATGTGAATTAAGACTTATTTTGTAATTCTCTACCGAAATTTTGAGATTTTTCATATTTATCCAAAACATTCGAGTATATTTTAATTTAATATTTTTTTATTTAAATTAGAAACTATAACCTTCATAACAATTATAGCTTAACGATATCATCTACGTTAAAGACATTGGGTTTTTTTTCCTTCTTTTTATTCATTTATTAATCATAAAGCATTGAAATATGAATCAGATAACATGAAAGACAATAATAGACAGAAAACATTTTACAACATAAACTCGTAAAACATATGAAAACCAAAGAAAAAGCTTAGTAACTGAGTCGATGAAAATGGAAGTAAAATACTAGAGTTATTAAAAAAAATTGGATGGGACCAATAATTCTCGTAGACATATCTTAATTGATAAAATACATTTCTCAGTTGTGTTAATAATTAAGTTTCATTAAAATTAAAATGTTGCTTCAAATTACGCTATCTGCATAAAGTAATAAGTATAATTAAAACAAATTTATGGAATAGTTAGTTGTAATTGGTCTGACCTCTTAGCTTTTAACCTTTTATTTCTGCCAAACTTATGGCATAATTTTTACAGCTTCTCTTTGATGACGCGAGAAAATAAATTTAGTCTGTTTTGTGGCAATATACGCCATCATATTCATAATTTATTTTTATAAAAAACAAAGTATGTTAACGAAGTAGTTGGAAAAAGAAAACAAAAGAAAAGGTTACAAAACTAAAGATAGCATAACGGAATTAATAAAAAAAATTCTTTAAATCACTGAGAAGCAATCTCTAACAAAAAAGCTACTATTTAAGTGCCTTCAACCTAAAGCAAAGCTATAATTTTAAACTAAATATAATAATTTGTTAAAAAGTATTGTCAGGACATTAAAACAGAAAAATAGTTTAAATCTTGAATCAATAAGCTTATTTTTACGAAACTTGATAATTCGTTAAGATATTTTTCTATTTGGATGAAAACCATCAAAATCAATGAACATTTGGATATTTTATGAGTTCAAACAATGCATTTATATCGGCACATTGCTTCTTTTTCTTAATTAGCATGGAGAACTTTGGCTAAAAGTGAAAACTTAACACTCATAACTGCTAAAAAAAAAAACAAAAAAAAAAAAACACATAATTAGCTAAAAGGCATTACTTCATACACTCGAACAAGCACTCGAAAAAGTTTCAGTTTATACAAAAATTTTAAATAGATTCAAGATCTGAAGATTCAAACATTTTTCTACAAACTGAACTTTCCTTTATTTAAAATAGTCTTAATGAGCCCAAAGAATGAAATAACTATTCAAACGTTAAGCAAATTTAGATTACAGACGTTTAAACAGAACCTACGAGTCATGTATAACTGCTCTAAACTAGCGGTTCCTAATTTTTTTCCGCCATGGAACTCTAATTGATTAATCCTCTTTGGATGATGGAACCCCAATTTCATAAGTAAAGTAAATAAAGACGATTGTGAACGTATTTACCAATAAAAGACTATTTTAAAAACATTTAATAAGAAGGAGCTTTTTTCCAACGTTGTCATTAATAATCTTAAAGCAAGATTTTATGCCCGACAGTTTAATACGATGTCACAGAGCTGTATCTAGTCTTGAGATAAATTTGTTTTAGGTGGATTGAGTGCTTGCAACTGAAAATTAATAAAATAAGCAGAAATATGGTTTTTTATCTTTTAATTAATTAATTTATTTTCTTTTTTAAGATAAAAACTAAAACTGCTGTAAACTTATTATATTTCTTTATTTGCAAATCTGGCAATTTTAATTTGTAAGACGTAATAGGAAATAACAATGAAAGTTTTATTAATTGATAATATTTTCATAATTTATACAATATATTGTTATAAGAAAAATTATATTTATTAAAAAAAATTGAAAATGGCAAATTGCCTTTTCCAATGGCATTTTACTTTAAATAATTTCATAATGAAACCAAAGTATGAAATTAAAAAAAATGGATTATTGATTGGATCTAACAATAATTAAAGAATTCAAAGGTTACTAGTTAAAACAAAATGTCCTAACTCGTGGAACCGCTTTAACTCGTCTACGGAACCCTAGAGTTCTGCAGATTACCATTTGCCAGCCACTGCTCTAAACTCTCAACAATAATAAAAACAACTTATTATTTGCTAAAAGCAATATTTCACGTGAGAAACGAGCCTTCGAAGAACAGCATTAAATTTGAATATATAAATTTATTTTGTATATGTACCCGCAAAATGACATCTCAAAAGAGAAATTTGATCATGAAAATTTAATTGGATTATCTAATAAACAAAAAGACAACAAACGAAGACTACTCAAACCAATATTTGCTAAGTTTAAAAAAAAAAAAAAAAAAAAAAAAAAAAAAAAAAAAAAAAAAGTAGCTAAAAACCGACGGGTGGCGCCTTGAGGTATAACAGCATTAATCTGTTCAAAAACTTAATGGGCTTGACTCTAATAATTTTTATTAACGACAAAAGCTACAATCATCGCCTTGGTTTTTACCTCCCGCCGGGGATATCCGACTATCCAATCTGACGCCATGGCTTTAATTTTTACGACGGCGGATAGGGCTCCCATCTTGTAATACGCGGTTGTAAAACTTTCGGCTGCTAGTGAGATGGCAAGTTGGCGATATTGATAATCCCAAAGGGCCTTCGATGTATGAGCCGATATAGGCTTTTAATGTGCGAGGAAAAGATATCGTAGACGGCATTAGTAGAACCTACCTTGTAATCATCTTGTCAAGGTTCACCATTAAGCAGTAGGCTGTTTTTCCCAACCCTCCACCACACCAATTTCTTGTTAAATTTGGACCAGGGCTTCCGTGTTCTACTGAAACCCCAACGCTTTATAATTGATTCAACAGAATTCGAATCACACCATAATCGTACCCACACACAGAAAAAAAGACCATAAATAGGAAAAAAAAAATTATTTTTTAAATTTTTTTATTATTTATTTGGTGACTTGGTTACATAGTATTGTTTGCTAAACAGCCAAGCGAAATCCCAACTAATTTACTTTTCACAAAATTTATTTATTTCACTACTTACTCATTCATTAATTTATTTTTCAAAAAATTATTTACTTTCGTTCACTAATCCCTCCTTAATTTAACAAAATTTGGCTATTACGCATTCTCAAATTTATCATACTAATAGTAAAATACCAATTTTATTTTTCAACACTTAATATTTTACGAAAACTAAAGTTTGAATCAGTAAGAGATGTTTACACACAATAAAATGATTCAAATTAACCTTATATATTCTTTATTAAAAAAATATGGAACACTCTTGTTAACTATTTCAAGACAATACAAAAAAAAAAAAAAAAAAAAAAAAAAAAATTCTTAGAAGATATTACCTTATTATTATTACGCTTCGTTATTAATTACTTCATCACTTCGTAATAAAAAGTTAAATAATAAAATAGACACAGCAATAAATTAACAGCATTACTTAGTTAAGAATTATAATCTAGCATTCAGTAATTGATTAATTTATTTAAAAACAAAGATAAAAGCACGAAAAATTTTTTTTAAGAAAAAAATAAAAAAACAATAAGTAAATCTTATTTCTCTACATCCGTAACTAATAGAAAATCACACAAGTGTACACGTTTTTGTGAGAACAATAACCATTTGAATGAAGGAAGAAAAAAAAAATTCAATAGAACTAAAAAATAAAAAAAAACAGGTTTTTTTTCCCAATCATTATCAATCATTTCTTCGTTTCGACGCTTCGGTGCATGGAATATCAAAAAATGAAACAAATGGCTAGTCACACACGGCATGTGAAACATGCAGGGAAAAAAAGTAAATTAAAAATATAAGAAAGCTAAAAAACTAATATATAACCAGAAAGCAAAACACTCGCATTAAGGAGGGGTGTAAGGGTATATTCCCTTTAGCAAAAAAGATATGGCATCTTTTGACCCATAGAATCACGTGACATTAAGGTCAGTCAGCTTTGTTTTCGGGAGAAGGGGTGGGCGTCGTGTATAAGATTTATCCTGTGTTTAGTTTCATTTATATATTGTGAGAGATAAGTGATTCACCGTGTAATGTTTACACAATAATTTATTAACTCGGTAAAAACAGACAAGCAAGAAGAAATGATTTTCAATGTTGGAAAATATCTCATAGAAGTGACAACTAGTAGCATTTTAGAATATCAAAAAACTATATATATAAATAGTATTTGTTTCGTTAAATATGCAAATGGAATTATGCAGTTGTAATAAAACCTGCATTTCTTAAATGAAATATTGTTTGCTACGTAAGAAAAATTCCCTCCTTTTTTTTAAAAATCATTTCTATTACAAATGATTTTCAAAATTCTTTAACCAAAGAAAAACAAATAAGCCTTAGTTTGAGTACCTTTAAGTCTAGACCAAGCTTTACTTTTAAACTCTATGCATACTATCTAACTGAAAAGAATTCGCTAAATTCTAAAATAGGCAAAAAATTTGCATGTTTTCAAAAAATTATCTAACTTGACGTGCAAACTTTACGTCAATTTGATGAGATTTTTCTTTCAACTACGTAGAAATCAATAAATTCAATGAATATTTCTCAATACTGTCTAATTTCATGGACCCAAAATAATGCACAGTATCTTTTCAAATATTTAAAAAAAAGGAAAAAAAACTGTATTATTTGTACATTTTAAATCATTTTTATAACTAACATAGAGTAAGCTGTCTAGGAATAACCTAAACCTAACCGTCATGAATAATGGTAAAAAAAGTCACAAGGTATTAAAATAGCATGTCGCTCATAAAAAAAGAATGACAAAAAGATGCAAGAAACTACGAAGAATAACATTTGTTACACCATACTAAGAAGGATTTAAGTACAAGCATTTTAAATGGGGGAATTGATATAGATAGATAGATTGGCATGCGTTCGAATAAGGACAGAGCAGGAGAAAAATAAGGCACTCACCTCTCGGATTCATTGTAATATTCATTAAAAATAAACATTTTTATACTTCATTAAATAGTAATATTTAAGTGGAAGTGAAACCTGGACAATGACCAAAAAAAGACTTGCGGGTGTGAGCGAAAGGTCCTTAGGCGAATAATAGGACCTATTAATAATAGAGGCGAATGGAGAATTAGGTCGATCCTAGAAACTGAGAAAATCATAAAAGAAAAAAATATATATATATTGTTAGCTTTATCTTATCCCAGAACTTCGCATGGCTTGGACACAATAGAGAGGAGAGATAATATACCGCTTGAAAAAAATCATCAACTGGACACCTATGGGAACCGGGCCCAGAAGCCGCCCAAAGAAAAGGTGGAAGAACGACATTATTGAGGACCTGGAAATAATAAAGATCCGTAGGTGGAGGGAGAAGTCAAAACAGAGGGCTGAATGTAATAGAATTGTGGAACAAGCCAAGACCCATAAAGGGCTGTAGAGCTATAGAAGAAGTAATAATTGAGTCGCTTTTTTTTAACATTTTCACTTTTTTCCCCCAAATGAACAATCACCGGAATTTCACATTTGTTGAGGGCAGATAAACGATCCAGTGTATCAATACGATCTAGTGTTTTTCATTGTTTTTTTTAAAAAAAAAAAAACCTTTTTTTCTTCACTTGAACTATTTACTTTTTCTTTATTTCGATAAACTTATTTTTTGTAAGGTTCAAAATAATAGTTCAAAATAATCTTAACTAGAAAGGTATGAAATGTATACTTCATATCTGTCAAACTACTGCACAAATGCAAATAATTCCAGCTGGCCTTTAGCTTGTGTGAGTATGGGTGGTAAAGACATAGCAAATATTCTATGAATGTTCCATTTATGCTTTTCTATTGAATTGGTTCTGTACACAACATATCTGTTTTAAAACTTTATTAAGAAGTAACAGTCGAAATTTGCAATTCTATTCTTTGCTTTTTTTAATCAAACAGCTTTCTTCAATTCCAGTATATTTTCACAAAAACAAACGGAATAAAGCTGTAACTTCTGAATGGATTTGTGATTTGTTTTAAATGTATTCTTAAAGCCTGATTAATTTAAAAAAAAAAAAAAAAAAAACTGGAAATGCATGGTTTAAAATTGCATGTTAATCATCCAATGAAACACATGCTCCTCAGTTATATTTCAGCCAATAAGAAGGGGAAAAAATGCATCAGTAACAATTACTTTAAATGCAATTGCTGATATGGAAGAGAATAAATTGAGAGAAAGAAGAAATTATTTCAAAACTATACTTGTTGCTTTGGAACTTGTTTGTTAGTATTCATTCTAATGCTTAGAACGTGTTAGGAATAACATTTTCAGTTGGCTAGTTTTAAAATAAACTAATTCTACTTATAAAAGCAACACGAGAATCGCCGCTAGTTCATAACATGGCTTAAAAAAATGAAATACACGAGAGAGTAAAAACTCAAATAAAAAATATGTTCGGAAAAAAAAAAACAAATTAAATTAAATAGAATACAAGAAAGAAATGTTTTTAACAGTTGACGTTCCACCCACCTCACCTGACTGAGGAATATTTGGGTGTATCATCCCATATCAAATGACGCTTATTTCCTCGTTTATTTCTAGATTAATTATTTAAGAGGCGTTGAGGTGTTTAAACAAACAACATTCAGGAATAACAATTAAATGTATAGCAATTCGATTCAGAGTTATAGACATTTATGTTTTCTTCAATCTGAAGAGGAAGTCAGCCTCCCTAACTCAAACAGTTTGTCAAAGGTGGGACACGACAAGAAGAGGAATACACGGAGGAGGGGGAAAAACGCGATTTTTTTCTTTCTTTAGACTTTTAAAGAAACGGAGAAAGAAAGGTTGCGAAGGGGGGAAAGCAATCTAACAATTTCAGTCTTTGGCGGCTTTTTAACATTGTACACTTCCAATGTAGCAGGGTCATTTGGTCATGCTTTTATAGCAGTTCAATGGTCGGTAACTAAGGTGCTGTTAAGAAATTACATTTGGGGTTGTCGTCACGTTAATTTACCCTCACATTAGAGCGCAAGCACGTACCGGAAGGTCTTTTATTTTGTCCTCACCTAACACATGTATTTCTCGCTAATTCCAAATTACATATAATAATTATAAAAATGGAATTCATTTTTATAATTGCTGCGAGCAATGCGTCAAATTTTAATCATTTTGGGTAAAATATTAGAGATTATAATCTTTTGACTCAAAATTAAACATACTTTTCATACTTTTTTCATTATTTTGTATTAGTTTAGTTCAGATTAAGTAAAAAATATTATATCTAGTATTTTAATAATTTATGGTTATGAAATACAATATGAAACACCGGAGAATTTTTTTTCTTCTGCGTTATAGATATAATCTTCAAAGCATGGCTCCCTTCCAAACAATTTGTTATATTTGCCCGCACCTATTTACCAAGAGTTAGATCTGAGGAAATCAGTTACTTTGTATTGAGATTTCTTTAATTTACAAAATAAATTTTTTCAAACTACCTTTTTTGGATTTTAAATTTTAGTACAAATATAATTCCGATAATCTGACAAATATTTTTAGTAACTATTAGGATGTTTTTTTTTATAATCAAAACATGTATATATATATATATATATATATATATATATATATATATATATATATATATATATATAAGCGTCAAAGGGTTAATTTAAACTGAATTATGAGGCAATGGATTTCATAACAAGTTTAATCTAATTTTTTTTTTTTAAATTGAAGGGCAATTAATAAATCTATTGATGCTCGTGAACAATTTCAAAGAAAATTCTATATATTAACCGTCTAAATCATTTGAAAACTTATTTCTTTTAAATTTTACTTTAACGTAAAATAATTAAAAAGCTACAAAACGTTAAATACCAATAAATAAATAAAAAATAAATTTTTGTGAAAAACATTAAATGTTTTAAATGTGAAGCCCTGGTTTTCTCATTCTAATTCTATTTATCCCTGGTTTTCTCATTCTAATGAGAGGAAAATTACAAAAAACTTTGTTACCATCCCTTTGTTCTAATTTGTAAGTGTTCGAGAGAGTTGCTTATTCGTAATGCACTTATTTATTTGTAAATGTTCAGAAGAGAGTTATAATCTTATTTATCCAAGCAGTAACAGTACTTACTGCTAACACTTAACCATTTCAACAATTAAAATTTTACACATGATTATAAATTTTTGAAATGGTAAAGCTTACCTCTTTTTTGCATATAGTTGAATAGATCATCTAGAAACTCTTTCCTTCCAGGATCATCACTGATTTCATATAACTGTAGAAAAATAAAACAATAAATTACAAATGGGGAAAGAATAAAATGAAAATAGAGGGTGTACCGTAAAGAGCACCATTAATGTATATTTTTAGAATAATAGTAAAAAATGTATACATATTGTATAGATCACAAATTAATATTTGAGTGAGGGGAAAAAAAGATTACGAAAGCCAGACAAATCACTATTGAGAAATACGTGGTTAAAAAAAAAACATCAAAACCAGTATGATTGTCCGATGAAACTCAAAATTATCAAATAAGTTAATTTGAAAAACACTTATAAAAATTGTTAAAAAAAGAAAAGAAATTGCGTGAAAAAATTTCAATACCCCCAAATTTCGAATTAATTAGTTATCTAAGTAATCAGTAAACTAAATGAATGCACAATTATCACAAACTTAGTATTGTTTGTGATAACTATCTCCATTAGTTCCATTCTGCAAAAATACCCTTAATATCTTGATGCACTGGATAGCAGCAAAATTTTTTTACTATGAATAGTAAATTTATCTTTGATTATTAGTTGCTTTTGAATGAATGCTTTTAAATGAAGACTTTTCCTTGGAATAATTTTTTTCGTGAGAAAGCTGATACAAGTATAGTTATGATTTCCCCCCCCCTTTCAAAAATATCGAAAAACGGCTTGTATTACTTGAAAAACAAATATGAATTATGGGAAGGCTGCATTAACTTTTTTTTTTTTTTAAGCATCTTTCTAAATAATCATAAATACTAAAAATTAAAAGAAAAAAAAAATTCCAGAAAATTAAACAAAAATTCCTATTTTTAAAGACATTTTTGCTGTCCCTCTTCTTCATTTTGATTGTTTTCTTATAATACACACAGAAAACAAGCAATTACAGAAGTTTCTAAATGATGAAACAACTTATCAACAATTAGGGAGATGTCTACATTGTATCAAATGATTACATTACAACACGTTTAATTAAAAAGAGAAGAAAAGCTTGACATGCACAATCCATAATTTTTTTCTCCCCCTCCATAGTTAAATGATAGATCAAATGTTATGAAACTCACTAGCTATTTTTCTAGGTAAAATATATTGTCATTATCTCTTTTACATACATTATGTGCAAATATTATCTAACGTAATATAATGTAGAAAAATGCCTACATTATATTATTGCAAGATATTATATTAACTTTAATTAGCAGTCAGATAGGAGAAAAGTCCAACTCTCAAACAATTCGCTACATCTAAATTGGTTTCAGAAGTAGGCAAAACATCTATTTAAGTTTAAAATAATAACGTACATACATTTACTATTTTTTTATTTTATTTTATAAATTTGAACAACTTGCAAGATTTTAATCGTCCCACAGTGGACTGATAATAAGATACGATTCCCAATAGAACACCGAAGTCAAGTGTTGTTGGCTGCGGTCAATGTGCGAGTGAGGAACTTTATGATACTTCACTTTAATCAAACTACAAAAAGGCTGAGGGTGTGCGGTATCGGTGTTCAGTAAATTTTTCTATAGTAAAGTGTTCGGTATCGCGCTAGGTCACCAAAGCAGTGAAGCCACTCCCTCCACAGAGGATCAAAATTGCTATTTTGTCCTCGGATCATCATCAGGGATGTTTCCCAGGCAGTCGCCAATAGCCGATTGGACACTTCTAGTGATCATTAATTCATCTACAACTTGTAAATAAACAAATAAACTACTACTTCAATTTTAGTCTAATAGTCAAATGTCATGAAACTAAATAAACATTATTTTTATTATTATTTTTTTCTTCTCCTTTGCGTTCAAAAACCATGTAAAAATTATTACGTAGAAAGAAGGTTGCAACAAATTATTAAAACACGAATAATTAAAGTCAGAAAAAAAAGTTTAAGAATTGAGCAATCCATTACATCTAAATTGGTTTCAGAAATATGCAAAATTCAACTCGTGTTTTCAATTTAGATGCTCGTAGCCATTTGCTCAAACTACTGGCTACTACAGTGATTTGAGCAAATCAAGTCACTCGGGTAGAGTTTCTATTTACTTTAGTGGTGACAGCTCGATCATTCAAGACTAATAAAGAAACATTGACAAGTCGCGACAAGCACTACTCCACAGGGAATAGCCAATCTATTATGCTTCCTATTCACTCAATGGCATATGAGTAATAAGTACTCAAGAAAAAGAAGTTACTCCAGAAAGAAAAAAAAAAAAAGATGTTAAAAAGACGATCGTTTAACAAGACTATGAGGGAAGTTTTGAGGTTTTTTTTTTATTTTCTTTCCTATTCAATGAATAAAACAAGTCATATTTATTTAATAAATATACACACGTAGAAGTCTATCTGGTCACCGTAAGGATGGGCCGTTCGAGGGGGAAAGGGGGGCTTATGAAATGTAATTGCAGATCATTTACTCAACGACAAATGCTCCAGAAATTGAAAGGAAAACAGGGGAGTTGATTCGCCAATCACAGCTATTTTCAAAATTGAAAAAGAATAAAAAAAATAACACTGCTAACTAGATTTTTATTTATTTGTTTAATATCATTCTTTTTTTAATTAAATAATTTAGCAAACGATTGGCAAGGCCCCGCAGGTGTTCTAAGCCTGACTTCTGACGGGTTTCTGATATTGATGACTCCAAGGGGGAGGTTTTGACAGATGAAAACGGCAAAAAAGAAAAGATTGAGTACGACTGTGTATATCGGGGAATTTTGATTATAATTTTTTTTGTTTGTTCTACTAAGACGTTTCTAACCTCCAGTCATTCTTTATTTTTTTATATGCGAGTGAAGAGGATTTATAGCCGTCTCGATGGATTAATGCGATTTGTTAGATAGATAGAGTTGGTATGCTTTCGCTGCATGTGCTTGCAATGATTAAACAGTCAGTAATGGATCTTTTCTTTTAATGCGTTTCCAAAGTCACGAGGTCAAGGAAATTATTCAGGTGTAGGTTGGAACTCGATTAAAATTGAAATTAAAAGTTCATGAAAAATCGTAACACTTTGTTGAAAGAAAATGCTCTCATTGTTTGCTACTTGTAACTTCCTGTGATGAATGATTGTGATAAATTTATCGAATTTTTCTTCTTCTTAATTATAAGATAAAGAAACGTTGTGGGAAATTAGTAAGATCCACACTACACTTATTCACAGTTTTTATAATGTTTGAAGACTGAAGAGGATAACTGAAAAAATTTTAAGCTTTTTCAACGGTGAAGACAAAATTTAATAACGATGTAAGCGACTATAGCACTAAAATTCTAGAATACCTTTCTCTATTATAGTACATTAATTTTTTTTTTTTTTTTTTTTTTTTTAATGTCTGTAAATCAAAGGTGATTGACATTATTTAAAGTGTAAAACATTAAAATTTATAAACAAGCATAAAGTTAAAAAACTGATGAACTAAAAATATTTTTTCATTATACAAAAATTTAGAGAAAAAAAATTCTACACAATATTTTTGCTATTTTTCTATTGTGTGATGACACGAATAAGTAATATAAGTGTATGAAACTTTAAAATTCATAAAAATTTTGAACATAAAATTTTTGGACACATTTTGGTGTTTGAAGACTAAAATTTTTTATCATTGTAAACGTTTATAAAATTAAAATAAATAAAAATTTCCTCCAATACTAAATAAACTTTTGATTTTGAACATTAAAGCCTATAAACAAATTAAAATTGTTAAATGTGCAAAAAATTAAAATTTATAAAACGACAAAAACATTTAAAACTCAAAATGGAGCTTTTTTAGAATTTATTTTAATTAAATTATTCTAAAATCATAAAAATTCAGTCCTATATTCAATCTTAGTTTGAAGAAGAGGAAAAACGATATAAGTGTCTGGAACCTTAAAATGCAAGAAATTGAATTATAATCATTATTTTTTTACTTCTTCACAGTGTTATTATTAAACTCAACAAATAAGGTATAAGTTGATGCTAATTTAATTTACGGCTTAGAAATTAGTTACAGGACATTAAAAGCAACGAAACTGTTAAAACGGCATACTTGCATCGTTGATTTGTAAACTTTTGATTCCGCAGACCCGGATGTACAAAGATCATTTTATTCACTTCATCTGCAACAGTAACTAGATTCATAAATTCAAAGATAATCCATCTACCACATGAGAAAAGCTTTATGCTGTAGTTGAAAGCTCTTTCCCACTATTGTTTATGATTCTGCGTCCACGCAAGGGATGCCGGCCTCTTAGGAACACTGTCATTACACGATTCCATAAATTGGGCAGAATGCGATTTTGATTGTTGACGATGGGATGAAGGGGTTAGTAAGCTATTTTCCCCTGAAATTTTCGCACGCGTACATCGCGTGATAGATTCTGTTATGCTATTTGGAAAATGTTGCACTATTTGACAGAAGATTTAATATACAATAAATCATTTAAGGTAAAAACGTCACCCCCCCTTAAATGAACAATTATTGACTAATATTAAAACTACTAGGATTGAAATAAACTTAAAGTTCACATGTAGACACTTGACCCAATTAGTGTACGAAAATACTGAGATGGCATGACGGTATCAACTAGCACTAAAAAAAATAAATAAATAAATAAATAAATATATATATTGAAAACATTTTTAAAAAACATTGAAATCAATAAAAATGCGGCTTAGGTGGATTGTTGGATACAATAGCCGAATGAGAAAATGTTGGACATAAACTTTTGATAGTATGCGTAGTCAAGGCGACTAATAAAAAAGTGAGCTTCAAACTAAGCCTAATACAAAATAAATAAATAAATAAAATAAAGAGGGAATGAGTACTGAAGAGGAAAGATTTTTAGTTTGATTCATGGTTATGGAACTAGTATTTATCTAAAAATTATTGGCAAGAAAGTCAAGTTAGTAAGTTTTTGGGGCATAGTGGTCAAATCTAGAACAAAAACCATGGTTTTTACCGTTCTATCCAAAACCCATCAGCCAACATTTTAAAACTCTTTCTTTCCATAATTGAAATTTCTAAAGATTTCATTTAAGCAATACAAAAAAATTATAAAATTAATTACAAAATGAACAACTTATTCGGATCAATATCTTTAAATTTTACTAAAAGTTTATTAAAAAGATTTATTAAGAATGACTAATGATAAATAGGTAGTTTTATTTATCTAATTTTTCTTTAATTGCCAAAAATAAAATATTATGGAATATATTTATGTGAACAATGATAAACAGTTTATAAATTAATGAATTAAACTGTAGCTTTTAACTTGAGGTCTTGTTTTAGTATTATAATCATGTTTGAAAAAAAAGAAAAAAAAAGAATAGCTGCTTTCGTTTTAATTATTTTAAACTATAATAAACTTTAAACACAAAGTTTTCAACAGACAATATTTTAATTCTGGCACAATATCTTGGCGATGTTTAAAAATCCTTAAAGCTAAAATAGTTACACAAATAAAGGTTAAAAACTGAAATATGGGAATATAATAAAAGAGTTGAAACAAGTTATTTAAAGAAAGAAGGAAACAAAATTAGAGAATCCTCCGAAGTTCAATGACGAATCGATAGTCTTCCCTATTCCAAATTATATTGTAAGGAAAATTTATTAATTACATTTAATACCAAATAACCATTAATCATGAGTTTATTAGTCAAATTATCGAATAACTTATTTCGAAAAATAGTAGCGCGCATTCCTCGTCTGACTAAACAAAGTTCCATTTCTGGAGTTAAAAGGCCGCTGACTCATTAAGCGAGAGAAATCGCGAATTAAATAGTGAGCTGCCATTAAAGGCAAATCTGAACGCTGCATAAAACGGGCATTCGAATAAAATTTCCCTCCCCTTCTTTTCGAATAAAATAATTCGTACAGTGGAACCACTCGAGCGGATAGGTCGCTCCTCATCAAAAATCGATAGCGATAACAACAGCGGCGAGGTTCGAAAACGATACGATGAACGTCATTATCATCGATAGAGGGTCATTAATGAAAATGTCAAGTCGCTATCAATTACGATGAACAGTAATACATAAGAAACAGATCCATTATGTAAATTTAATGAAGAACACACTATTATGATGCAGTCATGTGTGCCGATTTTTTCTAGGAGACACAAAGATTAAACATGACTGGATTTACTATAATTTTTTTTTCTCCTCCTTCCACTCGTAAATTAGAAAATATCTAGAATTTAAAAAGATAATATAAACTTTGTTTTTAACATTTAATTTGAAATAACGTAAGTTGAAAAAAAAAATAATAAAATGAAAGAGATAATTATTGGAATTTCAGAATAAGTAATTATTCCAGTAGAGTTATTTTAAAACAGGAATCTGACTCTAATATGTTTTTACTGAAATTTACCACATTTTATTTGCTGTAAATTCAGAGATGTCTTCTAGAAAAAGGAAGAGTCAATCTTCCTGATCATAATGATCATAATAAACTAGTCCTTGATCCTGATCATAATAAACTTGTTCACCAACACACACTAATTATATATTATTTTTTGGCTACAACAATTCCTTGGAAACTTTACAACACAGGAATGGCTACATTCTTGACTGTACTTTTACCATTCATGAATCCAGATTTTTACCGTTAAATCCCATTTGGTATCAAACTGCCAAAGTTCTTGTGTAAGGTCAAGAAAGCGTATAAATGATATTTTTGAAATTTCTCTTTTTAATACAGCGGGGAATATTCCTATTTTACTATATAAAATTCACTCGCAAAACATCCTACTGGATGAAGGATCCGATTGACAGCTTCTGATTATTTTTTTTTTTTTTTCGGAGTAGAAAAACGATTCAAGTGCATCTGGCGAAAAGCAGCCGTCGAGTAACCTAAGAAAACCAACATTTTGATCGCCAGTTAAACTGCCAAGAAAGCAAATGCGATGGCAAAAACTGCTTAAAGCGTGATTTGATTCCACGTAATTTCTTTAATGAGATTGATTTGAGTCCGCCAATTGATAGCTTGCAAGCATGAAATAAAAGAAAGGGATAGTCTTCATTTTCAAATAACAACATAGGAATTTTGAAGTTCATTTATTTACACAAAATCACTAAAATATCACTTGAATTATTCATCGACTCAATTTTTTAAGAATCGGTAGATGACCTGTGGACTGCAATAGAAAATTTTGTGACACAAGGCAAATTGGTGATAACTTTGAAAAATATGTTACAAGTAAATGATTAATTATCAATTGCGAAGAAACAAACTCAATTTTATGAATTCCAAAATAAAGAAAAGAAATACCATATAAAACTGTTTCGCGATAAGAAACATAAAAATTTTGATGAAATTAGTAACGAATAAAAAGGATGCGTGCAAAAGGATTTACACGTTAGGAGCTCACGTACTACATTAGTACCTAAAGTGGAAATGGGATTTGTTTTTCTTATTTTAAGTGACTAAAAAAAAGTATGTATGAACAACTCCAATTTTTACTCCCTTTTTGGAAAAAAAAAAAAAAAAAAAAAAAAAAAAACCTTGTAAATTTCAAAAGTAATTCAATTTGTGGAAAATAATTACTTAAAGATGAAAAAGAATCTTATCAAAATGTAAGAGCTATGATTTGCTTAGTTTTGTTTACAAATCTATAATCTCCAAAATTATGCCTACATAACATTTCGGAAGTAAAATACAAACCCCAATTGCATAACGACTCAGAGAAAATTATGTACTAAAACAATTCTCACAGGTTTGTTCAAAAATAACATAAAAAGTTGAATTCTTAAAATTTTATTAGTCACATTACTTTTACCATTTGCGCATTAATCATTAAAGAAATAAGACCCTTTCATAAAACAAAATTTAAACTATTCATTCGATTATCTAAAATAAAAATCCAACCGATTATTCGCCTCGAACAACAAACAACTCCCTTTATCCGCAAAACATAGTCACCAAAATATTTTGATTTCCATTGCTAAAGCGTGCAGAGGGAATCCGGGAAGGGCAGGGGGTGAGGTATAGAAAGCCTTTTTCGGAACCGTAATTTCGGAAAGAGAACAACCAAATTTGACATTGACGCGTCGGATGTGACACTAATGTTCGTAAAAATTGAGTTTGCTTCTACCGCAGGTAACGGATTAACCGCAATTAAACTGTCCGAACGCTAACAATTATCGCCGCACACCTAGCCACATCGCCCCTCTACCTTGATCAAATTTACAGATGTACAATGTTCTCGTTAATTACGGCGATAGCTTTTTTTTTGGCATGGAAGGATAATAACAACGCATTAATTTGATGGGAAATTGTTGCCTTCTAATTACTAGTAGTAGAGGTTAATTCGCCCTGTCACAAGGGGAAGAGAGTATGTTTGTTCAACGGTGAATGACGTCCCTTAAAAGGTAAGTCGTACGCTGTGGGTGGTCAGAATTAAAGTTTTCCGAACAATTTAGGCGGCAGCATTGTTCGATTCTATCACTGGGCATCATGGGAAATTCATTTAAATGGGATTAATGCTTTTTCTTACACATTGCCTAACACAACTATTCCCTAAAAGAACTGTCAATGGAAATTAATGTCATTCACCGGGAATCAAAATTACCTTTAGATAATTACAATTTTTGGAGGGAATTAAAATTATTAAAAAAAGAATTATCAACAAAGGTTTTTAAAAAAAAAAAAAAAAAAAAAAAACGAGGAATTCAAATTTGTGAAAAAATGAGCTTCCAACTGAAACTGACAAAATTGCTGATGGTTTTGGAATTATTGAAAAAGCAACTAACTATTATTGATAGACGAACAAAAATATTGGAGTATCGAAATTGTGGAGGAAAAAAATATCCAACAAGAACTAGTTTAAAAAAATGCCGAAAAGAGTATCAACTAAATCTGATAAAAAAAAAAAATTTTGCTTTAAAAATTATTGAAACAAAATAATCAACTTTTAACTGATTAAAAACAATAATATGATAAGAATGAAAATATCTGATTTCTTTAAGATCAGATAAAAAAAATGTGGAAATGATAGTTTGTAACTGATAGAACTTTTTTAATACTTATGCACAGAAATGCAAGTTAAATTGCATATATTACATTCGTTATTTAAACTTAACCCCTATATTCATTGTGTCATTCAAAAGACAACTAAGTAGTTTTAGAAAAGAGATAACATTTCTCTTCTTTAAAAATTTTGAAACCAATAAAAAATAAAAACTTCGAACTATGCATTTGTCCAATAAACATTCATTGTATTTGTGAATAAAATATATAGTATATATATTTTTGAATGAATAACAATATTCCCAAGATCTTTCATAAAAGTTTTGCTTCAATAAATTCGCTTAGTTTAAAATGTCAAGAACTATATTAAAAAGAAATTGAACATAGTTAAAAGTCATTAGAGCTACAAACAACTGTCATAGCTCCTGGCTTTTTAAAACAATTAGTCTTTCGGTTGCAAACCTGTGAATTTTTGTCCCGTAAAAAATATAGATACTTTGGTAAAGAGAAAATATTGCACGAAAAAGTGTTTCAAGAATTAAGAAAAGGAACATAGTTGTGGAAAAATTAAAATAGACAAAAGGTGTTATTTATCAAAAGTTGGGGAGTCAAATTTCATTAAATGTAGGTACATTACGACGCGAATGTGTTTGCAAAATTGTTTAATTTAATAGTTGCTAACTGATTAATTAAGCAGGCAACATAGAAATAAAAAGACGGTAGTCAGTATTGATTACTGTCGCTGGTTATCTTTCTCAAGTAACGATTCTAAAGAGATGCCTATCCTAAAACTCAGCAACCCACTCTAAACCTCCCTTTTTGATCACTTCTTAATCCAAGAGGTTCTACCTACTGTTCGCACTTATTTGGCCAATACTGAGGATGAATAATTACTAAATGGATTTATATCCGAAAACTGTTGCACCCACCTTGAAACGGGATTGGTCGGCACTCTTACGTTAGCCTTGCTTTTTTCCCCCCGGTGTTCCAGAGTTCAGTTGATTAATACTTTGTGTCAAATTTCATCAAGTCTCTCTCTACCTCAAACTCCTCCTTTCGGAGGCAGGTTACAAGAGGCTGATAAATAGCTCTGTTTATCATTTTCCGATCTGCACTATCTTATGTGATAGCCGATATTATAAATTAGAGTCACCAATATGTGGAGAAAAAATGTTTTAAGAGAAACTGCTTATTTATTTTATTGATGCTGTAACTGGTAAAAAATCCCTTGTTAAAACGGTAAGGAAAAAAAAAGTTTTCGCGAAAGTAGGGAGGAGGAATAAAACGTGTACCTGTAAGCTAAGCTTTTTCCTAAGAGAATAAATGCATGTTTTTGTATTTAAAACTGTTTGTAAATGTTTCATATTTTAAAACTATTCTTACAATTATGTTTTAATTTACAAACTAGGGAGCTAATATAGTAAAAGAACGTTGAAAAAAGCGTATAAAGCAATAAATAATACATAAATTCAAAAAAGCAGGCACTCGTATCGGTGATATGAAATTAATTTCATTAGTCCAAAGAAGCGGAACTCCTGAAAGTACTATATTTGAGAAAGATAATTAAAATTCTTAATTAACGTTAAAAAAAATGAGACTTTCTTATAATTTTATAAAAAAGAAGTGGGAAAAAACCCATTCTACAAATGCTGAAATAGCAGAATTAAGTAATGAACCAAAGAATGGATACCGAGGATAATTAGAGAAATCGTCTAACATTTCTTTCCAAAGTCTAGTCTCTTTTCCCTGTTCGCAAGTGGACTTTTTGGAGAGCCCGGAAATTTACGGTTTGTCACGTGATAAATGACTGACCAGGGCATGATCGGACAACATCAATCTGGCCAGAGTCACCCACCTCCCCACCAGAAAGTTTCCCTTCACGTTAATGGACCATGAGAATGAATGACGGGGAATAGGGGTGCTTCAAGTACGGAGCAGGAACAGATGGAGATCAGGTAGTCACTTCCATAAACAACAGACACAACTTGGAATAGTCCGACCCCCATAAAAACCGGCCTTGATTACACCCAAAGAAGAAAAAAGGCTGATGGGGGTCGGAGAAATTTTCATGGAGTCTGATATTTCTAACCCTTCGAGTAATGTTGGATATTTCGCAGAATAGGAGGAGTTAAGAGCCTGTGAGGGGGGATGAATACTAGATTTTCTGTAATTTCAGGAGATCTAGAAGGTCATATCGGTCGAATCTACAAAGTAGAAATTGGGAATCTTTTTTTATTATTATTATTTCTTTGACTGATATGGATATCACGTTGACCTATCGGGACTCTCAGGTCATATTATGGGGGAAGGAATATTTCTACATGTGAAGTCAGCCTATTTGTTTTCTATTTGTCCTTTGCTGTTCTAGAAAGGTTAAAACAATTCCCAGAAGAAGAAATTATGGCAACAACTGCTGAATATATCGAAGTTACTTGGTGTATAATTAGGTCAAACGGTATAAAATATAAATAGTGCGATTATATATCTTTTCACTCATACGTTGAAAAATTTCAATTAAAAAGTTAAAGCTTGAATTTTAATATGATAAAAAAAAGTACTTTTTGTTTGCATAACTGATAAATTAAATTTCAATTTTATTGGTGACAAAGAAAATGAATTTAAGAAAAAAAAAATCCCCGAAAGAAGGCTTAGTACTTTTCAATTTCGTTGGTGCAAATAAATTTAATTGTGTTTTTGTGAATTTTGCATTGGCGATTTTATAATCGGAGAAATGAAAAGTACCATATAACATATCACATCAGACCATTAAAACTTAGATGCAATACAATACCAACAAATGCCGTTGTGTTTGGACCTCACAAAATTGTATGATTTTTTAATTTTTTTTAAAATCAAAAACGTTACAAAAAAAAAAAAAAAAACTTAGATAGTAAATAGAATTAGTTTAAATTAGTTAAAAAGCCGCATTATCTTAAATTATCATTAGCTTCAAAATTAAAAAGTATTTATAACAACATTAAAATATCAGATTTCGGAATATCTTTTTCGTATTTTTTTGGTAGGAGCTTGAAAGTGTCTTTTCAACTCCTTATTTTAAAATCTAATTACTCAAATATGGGATATGTAGAGTAATAAAAACCCCGATTTTCTTTCAATAGTAATGGTCCAATTAACCAAATATTTCAACAACAATTTCTTATTTATTCTTATACCGTTTTCTATAATATACAAATTTCTCTTTATTGGGTTGCAGTGAAATTTGCTTATTATTGGCAAAAGAAACGAGCTATAAACGAATGAAAAATAATGACTCTGTTTTCATAGAAATGTTCCTTTAATTCATTCGAAAAAAATCTTTGCTGCGAATATTATTTATAGCTAAGGTAGGGTGATAAAAATCACACTTTTACGCGAAAGTTAATATGAGTATTGCGAAAAATGTGTCTTACAAATATAGACACTTCACCCATATCAGCAAGTAAGAATAAATGAAAAGACGAATTAATTTTGCTAAGTTGCTAGAGATAGAAAGATATACGTTTAAAAAAAACAGTAACCAGTAAGTCAGAAAATGAATCACAAATATTCTTTAAGTTAAAGATGCCATGTAAATATTTTCTCAGAAAAAAACTAATAACTTTTTTTACAAACCATTTCCCTCATTACTATATCATCATAATTTTGCATTCACACTTAAATTTATTATTTGTTTCATTAATTTAAATGAAACAAATATATATATATATATATATATATATATATATATATATATATATATATATATATATATAAATATATATATATATAAATATATATATATAAATATATATATATAAATATATATATATATATATATATATAAATATATATATATAAATATATATATATATATATATATAAATATATATATATAAATATATATATATATATATATATATATATAAATATATATATATAAATATATATATATATATATATATATATATATATAAATATATATATATATATATAAATATATATATATAAATATATATATATATATATATATATATATAAATATATAAATATATATATATATATATATATATAAATATATATATTTATATATATATATATATATATATATATATATATATATATATATATATATATATATATATATATATATATATATATATATATATATAAATATATATATATATATATTTATATATATATATTTATATATATATATATATATATTTATATATATATATATATTTATATATATAAATATAAATATATAAATATAAATATATAAATTATATATATATATATATATATATATATATATATATATATATATATATATATATATATATATATATATATATATATATATATATATATATATATATATATATATATATATATATATATATATATATATATATATAAATAAATAAATAAATAAATAAATATATATATATATATATA